>JAGIQG010000037.1:4497049-4854485 GCA_024679065.1 Sphyrna mokarran
GACCATTGCCCCATTCATCCTGCTCTGGCTTCTGGAAGAGAGGGGAAAGACAACTTTATTATTCTATTGGTGAAGGGGAGGTGACAGTTTAGGAGCAGTTAGTCTATTGAACAGCATGCTGAGTAATATAATCACTGGGGTGACATTGGAGGACCATTACTGGACAGTGAACTCTGCTATTTAATTACAATATCCCCAACTAGCCAGAGTTCCTCAAAACAGGAATTTATCCAATGTTTATACCTTTGCTCCAGTCACTATCATTTGTCTGGATCAGCACCAGAATCAGGGTTAATAGGCCTGAAAATAGTTCTTCCATTCATTTGATCAGCTGAACTAAAGATTCACAGTATCAGCTTATCCTGTTCCCATCCTCACTTTGCACCAACATTAGATCATCATTCAAAATGAAATTTATTCAGAAATCTAAATTGCATCTTAGAAAATCCTCCCATGAGAAAGATCCCACCTTGACATCCTCCAGGATGACTGCCTCCATGTTTATTCTGGAATTCCATCAGTTTCTCAGCATGTTCCTGTTCCTCAAGTGACTGCTCCTTGAAGAGCTCAGCAAAGTGACTCAGAGCAACATCATCCCTGTCAAAGTAAGCAGACTGCAGGGAGAGAGACAAAGGAAGATTCAGATTTGACCTTTTTTTGGCAGTCAAAATACAAACACAGCTTCACCCACTATCTCAGCACTGGAGATTCAAACTATATTAGAAAATCCTCAAACTAGTTCCAATGCATTTCATATTCAAATCATGATTGTTTGTAATCACCTCAGGTCAGTCTTCCTTCACTGAAGCATTTACAAGAAGAGTAAAACACTGCTACTTCAGCAGTTACAGGGGAAGTGATAGCTTAGGAATACTGCCACTGGACAATTAATCCAGAAACTCAGCTATTGTTCTGGGGCACCTGGGTTCAAATCCTGCCGCAGTAGATTGTGTTATTTAGAACATAGAACATTACAGCACAGAACAGGCCCTTCGGCCTTCGATGTTGCACCGACCAATATAAAAAGCAATGCCCCTCCAAACTAAACCATTCCCTTCTCTTCCATATACTTATCAACTAACCTCTTAAACGCCACCAAACTGGGCGCATCTACAACTGCTGCAGGCAGGGCATTCCACTCCCGAACCACCCTTTGGGTAAAGAACCTGCCTCTGATATTCGTCCTATAACTATCACCCCTTAATTTAAAGCTGTGTCCCCTCGTGCTAGCTTTTTCCAACCTAGGAAAAAGGCTATCACTGTCCACCCTATCTAAACCTCTAATCATCTTATATGTTTCGATCAGGTCCCCTCTTAGCCTCCTCCTTTCTAACGAAAACAACCTCAAATCCCTCAGCCTCTCCTCATAAGACATGCCCTCCATACCAGGCAAACATCCTGGTAAACCTCCTCTGTACCCTCTCCAAAGCCTCCACATCTTTCTTATAATGCGGGGACCAGAACTGCACACAATACTCCAAGTGCGGCCGCACTAGAGTTTTGTACAGTTGCAACATGACGTTGCGGCTCCGAAATTCAATACCTCTACCAATAAAAGCCAAGACTCCATATGCCTTCCTAACAACCTTCTCGACCTGACTGCCTACTTTCAGGGATCTATGCACATACACACCAAGATCCCTCTGTTCATCTAGACTATTAAGAACCCTACCATTTGCCCTATAATCTACACATTTATTATTTCTGCCATAGTGCATTACCTCACACTTTTCCACATTAAACTCCATTTGCCACCTCTCGGCCCAGCTCTGCAACTTGTTCAAGTCTCTCTGCAAACTATAACACCCCTCTTCACTATCTACCACTCCACCGACTTTAGTGTCATCTGCAAATTTACTAATCCATCCTTCAATACCCTCATCCAGATCATTTATAAAAATTACAAACAGCAGGGGCCCCAAAACAGACCCCTGAGGTACACCACTTGTCACCGAATTTGAATTCAATTAAAATAATCTGCATTTAAAAATCTACTGATCAGCATAAAACCATAGTTGATTCAGAAAATCCATCTGTTTCACTAATGTTCTTTAGAGAAGGAAATCTGCCATCCTTACCTGGTCTGGCCTGTGAATCCAGAGCCACAGCCAGTGGTAGATTCAACTGCCCACCAAGGGGAATAAATGCTGAATAGCCAGTGACACCCATGTCCCATAATTAACTAAAAGCCAAGCCCCAAGACCAATATTCCTTCAATCAGTTCACACTAATTCTTTGCCATCGTAAAAGCCCCCAATAACAACAAAATCTATATTTCAAGGCCTTTTACACTAAGTTTACTGACAATCCCCTATCTCACTCATTTCAAATCAATGGTTCCCATTGTGTACAATGGGATTATTTGTACCCCAGTACCTGCCTGCAATTCACATCTGGGATCACAAGAGACTATCCTACCATCATACTGTTCTACAAAGTGGGTACCAGAGGAACCATCTCTTGGAATACAATTGGATTTAGTTCTCAGGGTTAGTTAAGATGAGGATATTAAGTTTAATTATGTTCTATGTTCTTAATTATCTGCCATGGTCAAAGTGAATGGCAGAACAGGCCTGAAGAACCAAATGGCCTCCTCCTGATTCTAGTTTATGTTTTTTTTTTAAATAAACTTTTACCAATTTTATATTAACCCATTATAGATGCTTAAAACAAGCTAGCCATGTAAAACAAATTACCAATTACAAGAGCACCATTGGCCAGCACTGTCACCTCAGAGCCAGGGGCCTTGGGTTATATTCCCAGCGTTAGGTCACTGAGGAGTCTGTATCTCCTCCACATGTCAGGGGGAAAGCTTCCTCCCAGAGTCCAATGATGTGCAGGTTAGGTGGACTGGCTGCGCTAAACTGCCTCTTAATTTCAGGGGGACTAGTAGGATAGATACAGGGCTTGGGCTGTAGCTAGTGCAGACTCAGTGGGCCAAATACCCACCTTCTGCAAAATAATGTACAATTATATGCAGACATATAGTAACATTTAATAACAATATTAGTAATAATATTTCACCAGAGTCAGAACTAACATCACAGTTTTGATATTATGAAGTGTTATAAGTCAGTTCAAGGAAAGGGTTTATTACTGATCATAAAATAAGTTGCACTACATTAGGACTTCTATATAAAAAATACATTCATTATATACAGACCAACAAGTTATTTAAAAACACTGAGTTTAAAAAAAAAACAAGGCTCACCATAGAAAGGAAAATATAGGAGGACGAGAGCTTCAGGTTGATCTGCTTGTTAACAGCATCCTCACAGTCCTTGTGGTAGTTCTGACACACTTGGGAAGACATCCTAATTTACTAGACTCTGACATTAATACAAGTGGGACCAACTCATCTTAAATACCCAGCCTCACATCTGAACTGAGACTGCATCATTCCCAGTGCCCAATCAGAATGACAAGCTCCTTCCAGGAAACCAATCAAGAATGGAATGCAATGGATCTGATCGTTTGGACCAGGGAACATTCTGATTGGATGACTAGAGCAGACAACTGCAGCACATGGGAAGAAAAATGACCAATCATGTTCTTTGGTGAAAGTCGAATGAATTTCCTACACACCCGCCAGTCCCGATGGAATCAGCAATTTCTCATTCTCGGACAGCTTAGGTTCATGGTGTTGGGGTGAGGGTTGGGGGAGTGGACTCACTCTGACTGCCTACTTCTCTTTCACAATCTTGCGGATCCCTGGGTGACCTCTACAGAGGGTGTGTGTGGCAGGAATCCACCAATACACTTAGTGCCCATCTGCATATTTAAAAAAAAATCATTTTTTTATTCATTCATGGAACATTGGTGTGATTGGCTGGGCCAGTATTTATTGCCCATCCCTAGTTGCCCTTGAACTTAATGGCTCACTCAGCCATTTCAGAAGGAAGTTGAGATTCGATCACCTTGCTGTGACTCTGCAGTCACACGTAGGCCAGGCCAGGTAAGGAAGGCAGAGTTCCTTCCCTAAAGGTCATTAGTGAGTTTTTCCGACAATTGACAATGGTCTCACTCCTCCGTAGATTCTTAACATTTTTTATTGAATTCAAATTCCAACGTCTGCTGTGGTGGGATTCAAATCCGGGTCCCGCACAGACTCCAGAAGTGCAAAGATAGTAATGGGCTGGAACTTTTATTGCTTACGCTGGTTTGACCTGACAAGGATGTTATTAAACTAGAAAGAGTGCAGAAAAGATTGATGCTACCGGGACTTGATGATTTGAGTTAGAAGGAGAGCTGGATAAACTACGGCTTTTTTCACTGGAGCGTAGGAGGCTGAGGGGTGATCTTATAGAGGTCTATAAAATAATGAGAGGCACCAATCAGCTAGATAGCCAATATCTTTTATCAAAGGTAGAGGAGTCTAAAACCAGACGGCACAGGTTTAAGGTGAAAAGGGAGGGACAATTTTTTCACCCAGAGGGTGGTGAGTGTGTGGGATGAGCTGCCAGAGGAAGTAGTAGAAGCTGGTACAATGTTATCTTTTAAAAAGTACTTAGGTAGTTACATGGGTACGATGGGTATAGAGGGATACGGGCCAAATGTGGGCAATTGGGATGAGTTTAGGAGTTGATAAAAAAAGGTTGCAAGTACAAGTTGGGCCGAAGGGCCTGTTTTCATGCTGTAATCCTCTACGGCTCTATGAATCAAGCCCCAATTAAGAGAGAGGGTGGGAAAGGGTGCAATTCAGCCAATTAGAATAAAAGTAAATTACTGTGGATGCTGGGATCGGAAACAGAAAACGTTGGAAAATTTCAGCAGTTCTGACAGCATCTGTGGAGAGAAGAATAGAGGCAATGTTTCAGATGCAGATGAGCCTAGCTCAGAATTGAATTAGCGTAGTGGTTATCTCATTATCTAAAGGGAAGTTAGAGTTTATTCATTAGTCACAAGTAAGGCTTACGTTAACACTGCAATGAAGTTACTGTGAAATTCCTCTGGTTGCCACAGTTTGGGGGGGGGGGGGGGGCTGTCCATCCTGACTGTCCGCCCCTCTACTGCGGCTTCATTCCCAGCCAGGTATCCCTGGAGAGGGAGCATGCAATATCCATGGGCACAGTTGACATCTTCCACACCCGTTGGGCACCATAGGGGCATTTTTAACTGGATGTTTTCATGTTTCCTTTGTACTTTGATTTTGTTTGAGCTGTTCCTGTTTTACTTTGTCCTGACTGAAATTTTGGTCCCATTACTTGTGAAAGGATATATTGGCCTTGGGGGAAGTATACAGAAGGCTCACCAGGCTGATGCCAGAGATGAGGGGGTTGTAAATGGTGAGTAGGTCCTGGGAAAAGACAGGCAACTCCAGCAAAGATGACAATGTGCCCTGGATTGATATACAGGAGCTGCATGTTGCAATTGAGGCCACACCAATGGTGGAAGAAATATGTCACCAGGGTGCACCATCATGAAGGAATGGTGCTTTCTTGAACCACTGGGGAAGATGGCTTTAAAAGTGGGACAGTAGCAGCATTACCAGGAAGCCACACTGGGATAGTGGTAGGTGACCTTATGGCCTAGCAAGCCCCTCAACTCAAGGGCAGTTAGGGATGGACAGCAAATGCTGCCTTGCAGCATCCAGATCCCAAGAACAATATCATAGAGCAGTTAGTTTACAGCATTGAATGCAATGCCTGTGAGATCCAGAAGCTGATGTATCACCTCATGTATAACCCATCTGGAGTGGCCAATGCTGTTCTTTATTCAACAGAATGAGCAATGTGACATCTCTGAAGAGAGGCATTGCAACAGTTACCTGGAGTTACACACAAATTAGGTGGCAATTCACCCCTGCCAGAGATAAACATCAACTCATCCCAATGGCTGGGAATTTCTTTTCTACAAAGAATTCCCTTTTCTCTGTCCCTGGCCAAAAACCTGAGAGGGCTTGGGCAAGGTGCTGAGTGAGTGCAAACTCAGTCTGCACACTAATTAGAATGCCTACAGTGCAGAAGGAGACTATTTGGCCAATACATCCACTAACAACACTCCTACCTAGGCCCTATTCCCCTATGTTTACCCCAGCACAAGGTCAATTTAGCACAGCCAACCTAACCTGCACTTTTTGGCCTGTGGGAGGAAACCCACACCAACATAGGGGAAAACTGAAACCTCCAGAATGAGCCAAGCTGGGAATTAGACCCTGGCACTGAGGCAGCAGTGCTAACCACTGTGCCACCCCAAAGAAATATGGAAGGGGATGAGGGGTAAAACCACCTAGAGATGTTACTGCCAGGCATCTTCAAAAGAAAACAAGCTCCAATGTTGATCATTTTTATTTCATATTCAGGAACAGGAGAATTAAACACCAAGCACTCATTGGATCACTCTTCATTTCCATAATGCTGAAGAAACGGGATTGCAAAATCCCAGTCAGTTGAGGGTGAGCCTGTCAAACAGGTACTCTCCCATGCCATTCTCAGGGGCTCCCAGTCTCTTCAGGTTGGTGATGTGATCTCCAAGCTTCTTGATCATCTTCACTTGTTCATCCAAGTAGTGAGTCTTCAGGAAGTCACACAGCTGGAAACAGGAAAGGCACGAGAGAAATTAGGGAATTCTATCCAGATGAAGTATCCCTCCCCTACCAGAAGCATGTTGTCATTTTTAGATACTAAGGGGCAATATAGCTTAGCCAACCCACCAGATCTGCACATCTTTGGACAGAGGGAAGATGAACATAGAACATTTCAGTGCAGAACAGGCCCTTTGGCCCTCAATGTTGCACCAACCAATTAAGAAAAAGCAATGACCCTCTAACCTAAACCATTCCCTTTTCATCCATAAAGGTATCTACTAACCTCTTAAATACCACCAAACTTGGGACATCTACAACTGCAGCAGGCAGGGCATTCTATACCCTTACCACCCTCTGGATAAAGAACCTACCTCTGACATCTGTCCTATAACTACCACCCCTTAATTTAAAGCTATGCCCCTTCATGCTAGCTTTCTCCATTCTAGGAAAAAGGGTGGACAGTGATAGCCTAAACCTCTAATCATCTTTGTTTCAATAAGGTCTCCTCTTAGTCACTTTAAGAAAACCCTCAGCCTCTCTTCATAAGACCTGCTCTCTGTACCAGGCAACATCCTGGTAAACCTCCTCTGTACCCTCTCCAATGCCTCCACATCTTTCTTATAATGTGGCGACCAGAACTGCACACAATACTCAAGTGCGGCCGCACTAGAGTTTTGTACAGTTGCAACATGATGCTGCGGCTCCTAAATTCCATCCCCCTACCAATACAAGCTAAGACTCCATATGCCTTCTTAACAACTTTATCCACTTGACTGCCTACTTTCAGGGATCTATTGACACATACACCAAGATCCTTATGTTCCTCAACACTATTAAGAGCCCTACCATTAGCCCTATACTCTACACATTTATTGTTCCTGCCAAAGTGCATTACCTCACACTTTCCACATTAAACTCCATTTGCCACCTCTCGGCCCAGCTCTGCAACTTGTCCAAGTCACTCTGTAAACTAAAACACCCCTGTTCACTATCTACCACTCCACCAACTTTAGTATCATCTGCAAATTTACTGATCCATCCCTCAATACCCTCATCCAGATCATTTATAAAAATTACAAAAAGCAGGGGCCCCAAAACAGACCCCTGAGGCACACCACTTGTCACCGAACTCCACGATGAATATCTCCCATCAACCACCACCCTCTGTCTATCTGCCAGCCAATTCCTAATCCAATTAGCTAAATCACCCTCTATTCCACACATCTGCATTTTCTGTAGATTCTTTTGTCTTGAGACTTCCGGATGAGTATATGGAAAAGAATTGGATAGGGGGTTACAGATAGCTCTGTGGATTGTTAGATGTGATCGTTGCAACTCGTGGGCTGAATGGCCTGTTTGTGCTATATTGTTCTATGTTCAGTGTCTCTCCAATCTCTTCAGGCTCCACTGCTCTGACTGGCCCTAATCACTCTCCTATTCTTAGAATATCTAAAGAAAGCTTCAGGATTCTCCTTGATCCTATCAGCCAAAGTCTTCTTGTCTCCCCTTTTAGCTCTCCTCAACTCACTCTTTAGCTCCCTCCTGGCTAATCTATAGCTTTCCAGTGCACTGAGACTTCAAGCCTCATCCTGACATAAGCCTCCTTTTAACCAGCAAAAAAAAAACTTTAGTACACCATGGTTCCCTTACTCAACCATTTCCTCCTTGCCTGACAGGGACATACTTAAAGGACTCACAGTAGCTGGTCCTTGAATAAGCTCCATTTTTCATATGTTCCCAGTCCCTGTAGTTTCCTAGTTCAGCCTATGCACCCTAATTCTCTCCTAACACCCTCAATTACCATTCCCCCAGCTACAACTACTGCCCCCAGGTTCATGCCAATCCCTATCCATCACTAAGGTGAACATAACCAAATTGTGGTCACCAACTTCCAAGTCTAACACCTGGTCTGGCTCATTGCCCAGCACCAAATCCAATGTAGGCTCACCTCTAGTTGGCCTATCTACATATTGGTAGAAAAACCTTCCTGCACACTGTATAAAAACTGACCGTTCTGACAAGCTAGAGTTATTCCCATCACTATTAGTAAAGTCCCCCATAATAATTACCCTATTACTTTCACTCCTGTCTAGGATCGACTTTGCAATCTTTTCCTCTATCTCTCTAGAACTTTTAGGAGGTCTATAAAAGACTCCCAACGAAGTGACCTCTCCTGTTTCTAATCTCAGCCCATACTACCTCAGACAATTCCTCATCAAACTTCCTTTGTCACTGTGATACAGTCTGACAAAATGCCACTCCCCACCTTCTCTACTCCAGCTGAAGCATTTGAACCCCAGAACCTGCAACAACCATTCCTGTCCCTGCTCTGTCCATGTCTCTAAAATGGCCACAACATCGAAGTTCCAGGTACTGGTCCAAGTTGCAAGTTCCTCCACCTTATTGCAAATACTTCTTGCATCAAAGTATACACATTTCAAACTATGAAGCAACAGTGCTAACCTCTTGGGTTAAATCTACACATTAACCAATCACTCAAAATTCCATTGAACTGGGAGTGGGTCGATCAGGAAACATTGCTGTCTCCGAATGGATCTGTTCAGTAAACAGGTTCAGTGTGGTGACCTTTCCAGAACAAACCCACAAGTGGGACAGAGCTAGTGAATCCCAATTCCAATAGCTCAACATCACTGCAAGACCCATTACACAACTTACATGAGGGTCAGTGTTCCCAGAGGAGAGTTTGTGCAGATCCAGCAGACTCTGGTTCACATTCTTCTCCAGCTGCAGAGCTGTCTGCATTGCCTCCAGACCATTGCCCCACTCATCCTGCTCTGGCTTCTGGAAGAGGGGGGGGGAGAAATCTTCATTATTCTATTGCAGAGGGTTAGGTGACAGTTTAGTAGCAATTATTCTATTGAGCAGCATGTTGAGTATTAAAATCACTGGGATAACATTGGAGGACCATTACTGGACAAAGATCAGCTCATTAACTATTTAGTTACAAGTCCCTGTATTAGCCACAATGCCTCAAAACAAGAATGTACTCCATGTTTATAGCTTTGCCCCACATTCACCACCAGTTGCTTGTGCCAGCACCAGAGTCTGGATTAATAGACCAGAAAATAATTCCTCTTCATTTGCCTAGCTGATCTAGCAATACCAGTTAGCTTGTCCTCTTTAGAGGACACCAAAGAAACAAGCTCAAATTAAATTAGGAAAAAGTAAAACAGGCAGTTCAAACAAAAACAAGTACAAGGTATCTTAAGATACATCAAATTGAAAAGTCATTGTTAGGGTCTATAATGCACCTTGGGTAGGGAAGATGGGATCAGTGCCTAGCAGGCATGAAAGGCATTGACTGTGCCCACAGATACCACATGCTCCCTCTCCAAGGAAACCTGCCTGTGAATGTAGCACCAATAGAAGAACCATCACCACTTGACAAGTATTTATGATCTAATATTGATGGAGAGAAGGAACTTGTGCAGAAATCTGAATTGCATCTTAGAAAATCCTCCCATGAGAAAGCTCCAACCTTGACATCCTCCAGGATGACTCTGCCTCCATGTTTATTCTGGAATTCCATCAGTTTCTCAGCACGTTCCCATTCCTCATGTGACTGCTCCTTGAAGAACTCAGCAAAGTGACTCAGGGCAACATCATCCCTGTCAAAGTAAGCAGACTGCAGGGAGAGAGAGACAAAAGAAAGAGTCAGGTTTGACCCAAATGTCAGTCACTTCACTGTAGTGAACTCATCCTTTTAGTCCCTTAAAAGCCAGGTATTGGGCCTGAATCTTTGATAGAAATCCAAATAGTGGTTCTCATTATGTTGACAATCCATCCCTAAAAACCTCCAGAGCAATAATGTTTTATGCTTCATACATGTTGGTGAAACATGAAAAAAATCAGGAGCACAGCTGAGGGTTACCAAACTGAATCCTGGAATGGTAGGTCTCGGATACAAGGAGAGACTAAGTCATTTAGTATTATACTGTCAGGAGTTAGAGCAAGAGTCGATCTCAGTTGTATAAAATACCAACATGATTCAACAGGGTAGATTCAGAAAGAACTTGCCAATGTGCTGCCCAGAACTAGGGGCCATAGTTTGAAAATAAGGGGTAGATTTTCTAGGAAGGAGAAATGCTCATCTAGACAGTGGTGAATGAGTAGAATTCAAAAACACAGAAGGTAATGAGGCCACAATGAGACAGAAGAAATTAAATATAATTCTTGGGGCAAAGGTAGGATCAGGATATTGAATTTGATGATCTTGTAAAATTGAAGACATGGCTAAAATATTGAGATATTTGAAGAAATTAATACTTCAAGCTACTAGGATATTGAGTGGGGATTGTGACAGGGTCAGGATATGATCATCAAACCTGAATGGCAGATTAGGCTCAGAGGCCTGCTTCTAGTTCCTATCACTCCCATGATAATGGTCTCAATTAAAGAAAATTCTCATTAACGTGAAGTTTTTCCATTATCTGAGCCATTGGCCAGGACTTACTCTGAAAGGAGAATAAATTGAGTACAGCTAGTTAGCTAATATTTCACCAGTCAACTAATTAAATCTAATTGGGAAGGGGTTGAGTAGGCCTATGTATCTAAAATACAGACCAGAAATTTTACCAGCCCACCCACCACAGGAATTGGAGCAGGCAAAGGGCAGAGCATGGGATGGTCCATTGGCCTCAAGCAGGATTTTACAGCTTCAGGACCAGCAAGGGCATTAAAAAATCCTATCCATGATCTTTCTACCAGAAGAAATAAAACCCTGGAGTTAGTTTTAGACTTAAAGAATTCTGAACTGGACACAGCAATTCTAGAACAGCAACAAGCTCCTGATGGGAGTGTTGATTCTATTCACACTGGGGGAAGGGAGATATCTAAATCCAACCCATCAACCTAGAGAAATTCTACCTGCTCACAATACAACAACAGTTACCATGTTCAACTGAAACTAGGACTCCCAGAAACGTAAAGCTCACCATGGAGAGGTAAACATAGGAGGAATAAAGCTCCAAGTTGATCTGCTTATAAACAGCATCCTCACAGTCCTTGTGATAGTTCTGACACACTTGAGAAACCATCTCACTCAGGATAAGAATCACTTCAGCAATAAGCTGACCTCTATCCTCAGAAGCTTTTCTATTTATACCACTGGGAGCTGCATTCAAACTGGGAATGACATCACCAATGATGACTGACAGCCCATGACAGCCAATCAGGAATGGAGGCACCAATGAATCAATGAGAGGGGGTGGGGCAGGGGTGTGATGCCCTGAGCCAATCAGAGCTATGGAAGACAGGAGAGTGAGGATGATGATTCAGTGATTGGGACATTCAAACTGTCCACGATATTTAATCCTTTTAGTGCTGGTATCGTTCTGGTCCGTGTGTGGAGGGATCCTCTCCCACTATCTTGGGGAGCTGGGCTGGGGGATGTTGCATACAGCAATCCCGTACAACAGAAGGTCCAAGTGACCTTCCCTTTTTGCAAGCTTAACGAGACTGTGGAGCATGTCTACGTTCAATGTGATAGGCTGCACAGCCTTTCTTTTTTCCTCACAAACCTTCTGTTCATGTTTTGTTTGCTCTCCAGCCCCATGCTCCTGATCTACGGGCACCCGGTGTGGAGCTGGGAGATGGGGAAAGAGGAGAACCTCATCGTGAACTGACCCTACTGTCTGCCCATGTACCCTGGCGATATTCGCTGCTGGGTGTGACTGGAGAGGGTGCAGGCAGTGTCCGAGGGCACTGTCAACGTCCGCTGGACACCACAGGAGTCGATGTTCATTATCAGCCCCTTTAATCACATGTTGATTTGAGTTTTCTATCCACTTTGCCTTTTGTTTTGGGCTGTTCCCTCCTTTTTGGGAGCTGCCCCTTTTAATTTAGCTCTGAGTTGTTTGAGTTAGTTTAGTTGGTTTATCAGAAAGATTGATATCGTTCAAAGATGTGTGGATTAGGTTGATAGGCCGTGCTAAAATTGCCCATAAGTGTGCTGGGATGTATAATTTAGAGGGATTAGTGGGTAAAATGTGTAGGGATATGGGGGGGGGCGTGGAGGGGTGGGGACTGCGTGGGATTGTGGTCGGCGCAGACGCAATGGGCCGAAGGGCCTGTTTCTGCACTGTAGGGTTCTATATTCTGTCCAAAGTGAATTTTCCAAACTGAACACACTGTTCCAGATGTGGCCTAAGCTGCTTTTTTATACAGCTGTTTCAGAGTCTCTGCCCCTCTCTCTTCCAGCTCCTTGAGATGAAGAATAAAGTTCTATCAGCCTTTTGAAGTTTGCTTTTGTAGCTGCTATATAAACAGATAAGCAACAGGAGTAGACCATTCAATCCCTCGTGTCTGTTCCATCATTTAATAAGAGTACAGTTGACCCCTGACAACCTATCACATCCTCGCTTGCAAAGAATTTAGCAAGAATCTATCCATCACGGTCTTAAGAATATTCAACAACTTTGCTTCCACGACCTTTTCAAGAAGAGAGTTCAAAAGACGTTTCAATCCTCTACTTTTCCAGTAATTTCCTTATAGTTGCAGTGTTGACTGCACTGTTATATTTATTTCTAGGACATGGGTGTCACTGGCTGGCATTTATTGCCCATCTTTAGTTGTCTGAGAGTCGACCACATTGCTGTGGCTCTGGAATCACATGAACGGCAGACTGGGTAAGGACAGTAGTTTTATTTCCCTAAAGGACATTAATGAATCAGATGGGTTTTTCTGACAATGGTTTCATGGATATCAGTAGATTCTTAATTCCAGATATTTTATTGAATTCAAATTCCAACATCTGCAAGGATGGGATTCAAACCTGGGTCCCCCAGAACATTAGCTGAGTTTCTGGATTAATAGTCTAGTAACAATACCACTAGTAAGAGGTCTGACAACACCAATTTTAAATTGAACTAATTTATTTGATAGTAAACTTGCCAGCTTTCGGCCTTTGTGCCTTCGTCAGGCAAATGAGGTGTTCTGCCTGACAAAAGCACAAAGACCAAAAGCAAGCAAGTTTAGTATCAAATAAATCGGTTGGATTTAAAATTGGTGTTGTCAGACCTCTTACTGAGTTTACCCCAATCCAATGCCAGCATTCCTACATCAATAATCCCACTGGACCATCACCTCTGCTTGGAGATAGATTGGAAGAGGCTGACTAACACGAGACAAAGCTACAGGGAATCTACAAGCCAATCATTTGGTGGGAAGAATGTGAAAAGGAGTGCATTATTACTCAGTGTGAAGTGGAATTTTATGCCCAAATCTCAGCTGGGGACACCAGTACTTTTCCCCCTTCCATAGGGGGAACTTTGAATCTCCTCATTTAAGATAATCTTTGGTGGGGTATGGGTGTTGCCTGCAAGGCCAGTATTTGCAAGCCACAGCTCACTGTTTAAAAGTCAGCCACACTGCTGTGGATCTAGATTCACTGACAGGAAAATTTTAATCACAGAAAATAATTTATCCTCAAGTTCTCATAGCAGTCTTGCAAACAAAAAGTTTCAACACAGGACTCTAGATCTGTTTTAAAAGTGGATTTTTCTTCTGCTTTATGGAAAAATGGAGTTACTGTTGGAGGAAGCTGGTGGTCTTTCACAGCTGGAAGTGTTATCCTAGACTTACTCTGCACACTGGGGCATTCTGTGATGTTCCTCCAGACCAGCTGTAAGGTAATGCAGGATTCATTGATCCTTGCACAGCTCAGCACTGAGACACCCACCTGGTGTGACCTGGACTCCATTTCAAGGATGTTACTATCGATTCAATCTGCCAAGTGCTGAATGAGACCATTCAGTTCATTGTGTTTGCACCAATTAACAGCATCAAGGCCCCTCTTGTCCAAAACCCTGCTCTTATGGTGACCAAACCTATCACCTTGCTGTTGAAGCATGATTTGTCTTTCTAGTCAGATTGACAAATTGTTAACAAAGGATATCTGGTTAAAGTCTTGTATTTATCATCTGCTGTTACCTAGCTGACAGGTAACTAACTGCACACTCTCTTCCTGATTAGGGAAGCAATAAAAAAAAAAACATCTTTCCTGTTATTCTCCAACTGCCAGGGAAGGAGTGAACAAATTACAGTCACAAATCATTTGCACTGAACAGGACATGGTGAGTGAATCAGGAGAGAATCATTGAACTTAGCTACTGAATTACACAAACAAAAATCAGCCCAATAGATATTTTTATTTTGAAATACAGCAACAGCTCAGAACAGAAAGGGAAACAAATCCAGTCAGAATTGGATCAAACTTCATTTCCACCCTGTTGAGGGTGAGCCTGTCAAACAGGTACTCTCCCATGCCATTCTCAGGGGCTCCCAGTCTCTTCAGGTTGGTGATGTGATCTCCAAGCTTCTTGATCATCTTCACTTGTTCATCCAAGTCATGAGTCTCCAGGAAGTCACACAACTGGAAAAGCAGGAGAGAAATTAGGGAATTCTATCCAGATGAAGTACCCCTCCTCTACTGCAAGGATGATGTCATCTGCTCATCTTGGGATAAGAAGGGACAATTTAGCATGACTAACCCACCAGATCTGTACATCTTTGGACTGTGGAGGAAACCCATGAGGCAGCAGTGTTAACCTTCACCACACTACATGGGCACTGAGTGGTTTGAGTTAACTCTACAAAGTGGTGAGTCACAATTCCATTGACTTGGGATTAAGTGGATCAGGAAACATTGTTACCTCAGTTGATTTGTTCAGTGATCAAGTTCAGTGTAGATGACCTTTCCAGAACAAGCAGGAAAACTATAGATTTCCAATATCTCAACACCACTGAAAAACCCATTACACAACTTACATGAGGGTCAGTGTTCCCAGAGGAGAGTTTGTGCAGATCCAGCAGACTATGATTCACATTCTTCTCCAGCTCCAGAGCTCTCTGCATTGCCTCCAGACCATTGCCCCACTCATCCTGCTCTGGCTTCTGGAAGAGAGGGAGGAAGAAAGCTTCATTCTATTGGAGGGTTAGGTGACAATTTAGTAGGAATTAGTCCATGGAGCAGCATGGACTAATTCAAATCACTGGGGTGACATTGGAGGACCATTACTGGACAAAGATCAGCTTATTAATTCTGCTATTTAATTACAATATCCCTAATAAGAGAGAGCTCCTCAAAACAGGAATTTACCCTATGTTTATAGTGAATGGGGCAAATCTATCAGTTGTCCATGTCAGCACAGAGTCTGGGTTAATAGGCCAGAAAATTATCCTTCCATTCATTTGATCAGCTGATCTAAAGATTCACAGTATCAATTTATCCTGTCCCCAACATTAGATCATCAAATGAAAAAAAAAAAATGGTGCAGAAATCTAAATTGCGTCTTAGAAAATTCCTCCAAGAGAAAGATTCGACCTTGACATCCTCCAGGATGACTGCCTCCACGTTTACTCTGGAATTCCATCAGTTTCTCAGCATGTTCCTGTTCATGTGACTGCTCCTTGAAGAACTCAGCAAAGTGACTCAGGGCAACATCATCCCGGTCAAAGTAAGCAGACTTCAGGGAGAGAGACAGAAGGAAGTGACAGATTTGACCTGCTTGGCAGCCAAAATACAGGCAGCTTCACAAACAATTACTCTATCTCAGCACTGGAGATTCAAACCATATTGCAAAACCCTCAGATCAGTTCCAATGCATTTCATACTCAAGTCAATATTATTCTTTTTATAATCACCTCAGGTCAGTCTTCCTTCATTGACTTAATTACATGCTGACTAAAAACACTGCTTCAGCAGTTACAGGGGAAGTGATGGCCCAGTAGTATTATTGCTATATTACTAAGCCAGAAACTCATATTGGGACTTGAGGTCTAATCCTGCCACAGAAGATTTGAATACCACAATAATCTGGCAATAAAAATCTACTGATCAGCATAAAACCATATTTAATTCAGAAAAATCCATCTGGTTCACTAATGTTCTTTAGAGAAGGAAATCTGCCATTCTACCTGGTCTGGCCTGTGAATCCAGAGCCACAGCCAGTGGTTGATGCAACTGTGCACCAAGGGGAATAAATGCTGAACAGCCAGTGACATCCATGTCCCATAATCTACATTCCTTCAATCAGTTCCCACTGAATCTTTCCCATTAGAAAAAACCTCATTTGTACAATATGGAGGACATTTATATTCCAAGGCCTTTTACACAAGTTTACTAACAATCCCCTATCTCACACAAATGTTTTCCATTGTGTACAATGGGATTATTTATACCCTTGTGCCTGCAATTCACATCTGGTATCACAGGGAGACTATCCTACCATCATACTGTTCTGCAAAGTGGACAGTAGAGGAAATGTCTCCTAGAGTCTAATTAGATTTAGTTCTCAGGGCTAGTTAAGATCAGGATATTAAGTTTAATTATCTACCATTATCAAAATGAGTGGCAGAACAGGTATGAAGAGCCAAATGGCCTCCTCCTGATTCTAGAATATTTTCTTTGATAACTCTTATCAATTTTGTATTAACCCATTATATAGATACTTAATGAAAACTGGCCACGTAAAACCACTTACCAATTACAAGAACACCAGTGGTCAGCACTACCACCTCAGAGCCACAGGCCTTGGGTTACATTCCCAGCTTAGGTCACTGAGGAATCTGCATCTCCTCCCCATGTCTGGAGGGAAGCTTCCTCCCAAAGATGAGCAGGTTAGGTGAACTGGCTATGCTAAATTGCCTCATCAGGACTAGTAGGATAGATACATGGGGTTACAGGGCTTGAACTGTAGTTAGTGCAGACTCAGTGGGCCAAATAGCCACCTTCTGCACCATAGGGATTCCATGATACAATACTGTGCAGATATATTTAGCTATTTAACAGCAATATTAGAAATAAGAGGTCAACAGGATCATTTTACTAAAGTCAGGATGAACATCACACAGCTTAGATATTATGGATAATAGTATTACAAGTCAGTTCAAGAAAGCTACACTTCATTGCATACAGACCAACAGATTATTTAAAAACACTAAGAATTCTTTAAAAAAAACTCACCATAGAAAGGTAAACATAGGAAGAATAGAGCTCCACGTTGATCTGCTTGTTAATAGCATCCTCACAGTCTTTGTGGTAGTTCGGAGACACTTGAGAAGCCATCCTAATTTACTAGACTCTGACATTAATACAAGTGGCACCAACATCTTAAATACCCAGCCTCACATCTCAACTGATACTGCATCATTCCCAGTGCCCAATCAGAATGACAAGCTCCTTCGAGGGAAGCAATCAAGAATGGAATGCAATGGATCTGATCATTTGGACCAGGGAACATTCTGATTGGATGACTAGAGCAGACAACTGCAGCACATGGGAAATAAAAATGACCAATCATGTTCTTTGGTCAAAGTCCAAGGAACTTCCTACTCACTTGCCAGTCCTGATGGAATCAGCCATTTCTCATTCTCGGACAGCTTAGGTTCATGGGGTTGGGGGAGTGGACTCACTCTGACTGCCTACTTCTCTTTCACAATCTTGCGGATCCCTGGGTGATCTCTACAGAGGGTGTGTGTGGCAGGAATCCACCAATACACTTGGTGCCCGTCTGTGGTCAGTGACACCTTGGGCATAGACTGTCTTACAGGTGTCATTAACAAGATCTTTAGTAGGTTGTAATTTACCTTGATGTTGGTGTAACCATGATTCATTCCTGGAATGTGGGTGTGATTGGCTGGGCCAGTATTTATTGCCCATCCCTCGTTGCCCTTGAACTGAATGGCTCACTCAGCCATTTCAGAGGAAAGTTGAGAGTCGACCACCTTGCTGTGACTCTACAGTCACATGTAGGCCAGACCGGGTAAGGAAGGCAGATTTCCTTCCCTAAAGGACATTAGTGAGTTTTTCCCACAGTTGAGAATGGTCTCAGGATCATCAGAAGAAGGAAGAACAAAGATTCTTAATCTTTGTAGATTTTTAATATTTTTGTGGATTCTTAATATTTTTTATTGAATTCAAATTAAATCATCTGCTGTGGTGAGATTCAAATCCGGGTCCCGCACAGACTCCAGAAGAGCAAAGATAGTAATGGGCTGGAACTTTTATTGCTTATGCTGGTTTGACCTGAGAAGGATATTATTAAACCAGAAAGAGTGCAGAAAAGATATATTAGGGTGCTACCAGGACTTGATGGTTTGAGTTATAAGGAGAGGCTGGTTAGACTGGACCTTTTTTTCTCTGGAGCCTAGGAGGCTGAGGGGTGATCTTATAGAGATCTATAAAATAATGAGGGGCACCGATTAGCTAGATAGTCAATATCTTTTCTCAACAGTAGGGAAGTCTAAAACGAGAGGGCACAGGTTTAAGGTGAAAAGGGAGAAATACAAAAGAGGAACAATTTTTTTCACACAGAGGGTGGTGAATGTGTGGGATGAGCTGCCAGAGGTAGTCGTAGAAGCTGGTACAATTTTGCCTTTTAAAAAGTAATTAGGGAGTTAACATGGCCACGATGGGTATAGAGGGATATGGGCCAAATGTGGGCAATTGGGATGAGTTTAGGGGTTTAAAAAACGGGCAGCATGGATAAGTTGGGCTGAAGGGCCTGTTTTCATGCTGTAACCCTCTAAGACTATGAATCCAAGCCCCAATTAAGAGAGAGGGTGGGGAAGCATGCAATTTAGCCAATTAGAATAAAAGTAAATTACTGTGGATGCTGGGATCGAAAACAGAAAATGTTGGAAAATTTCAGCAGGTCTGACAGCATCTGGGGAGAGAAGAATAGAGCCAATGTTTCGAGTCCGGGTGAGCCTAGCTCAGAGTTGAATTAGTGTAGTTGATTATCTCACTACCTAAAGGAAAGTTAGAGTCTATTCATTAGTCACAAGTAAGGCGTATATGAACACTGCAATGAAGTTACTGTGAAATTCTCCCAGTTGTCACAGTCAGGGCGGCCGTCCAACCTGACTGTCCACCCCTCTACTGCGGCCAGGTGTCCCTGGAGAAGAAGCATGTGATATCCACAAGCACATATTCCATGCCCGCTGGGCACCGCAGGGGATGGGGTGTATTATTCACATTAATAATCACATTGTTAAATTGATATTTTCATGTTTCCTTTGTACTTTGATTTTGTTCGAGCTGTTCCCCTTCCGTCTGGGGAGCTGCCCCTTTTATTTTGTCCTGATTTTGGCGTAACTGTGTGAAATTTTGGTCCTGTTATTTGTGAAAGGATATGTTGGCCTTGGAGGGAGTATAGATAGTGAAGAGGGGTGTTTTAGTTTACAGAGAGACTTGGACAAGTTGCAGAGCTGGGCCGAGAGGTGGCAAATGGAGTTTAATGTGGAAAAGTGTGAGGTAATGCACTTTGGCAGGAATAATAAATGTGTAGAGTATAGGGCTAATGGTAGGATTCTTAATAGTGTTGATGAACAGAGGGATCTTGGTGTGTATGTGCATAGATCCCTGAAAGTAGGCAGTCAAGTCGAGAAGGTTGTTAAGAAGGCATATGGAGTCTTAGCTTTTATTGGTAGGGGGATTGAATTTCGGAGCCGCAACGTCATGTTGCAACTGTACAAAACTCTAGTGCGGCCGCACTTGGAGTATTGTGTGCAGTTCTGGTCCCCACATTATAAGAAAGATGTGGAGGCATTGGAGAGGGTACAGAGGAGGTTTACCAGGATGTTGCCTGGTATGGAGGGCAGGTCCTATGAAGAGAGGTTGAAGGATTTGAGGTTGTTTTCGTTAGAAAGGAGGCGGCTAAGAGGGGATCTTATTGAAGCATATAAGATGATTAGAGGTTTAGATAGGGTGGACAGTGATAGCCTTTTTCCTAGGATGGAGAAAGCTAGCACGAGGGGACACAGCTTTAAATTAAGGGGTATGAGTTATAGGACGGATATCAGAGGTAGGTTCTTTACTCAAAGAGTGATTAGGGAGTGGAATGCCCTGCCTGCAGCTGTTGTAGATGCGCCAAGTTTGGTGGCGTTTAAGAGGTTAGTTGATAAGTATATGGATGAGAAGGGAATGGTTTAGTTAGGAGGGGCATTGCTTTTTATTTTGGTCGGCACAACATCGAAGGCCGAAGGGCCTGTTCTGTGCTGTATTGTTCTATGTTCTATGTTCTATGTATACAGAAGGTTCATCAGGCTGATACTGAAGATGAGGGAGTTACTTTATGAGGAGAGATTGAGCAGATTGGACCTGTACTCGTTGGAGTTTAGAAGGCTGAGGGGTGATCTTATAGAAACATATAAGATAATAAAGGGGTTAGATAGGGTAGAGGTAGAGATTCTTTCCACTTAGGAAGGAAACCAGAATAGAGGGAACAGCAGAATAAGAGGTTAGTTTACGACAGAGTTGAAGAGGTACTTCTTCTCTCAGAGATGTGAATCTCTGGAATTTTCTGCCCATTGAAGTGATGGAGGCTACCTCGTTGAATATGTTTAAGTCATGGGTAGATAGATTTCTGATCGATAAGGGAATTAAGGGTTATGTGGAGCAGGCAGCTGAGTGGAACTCATCCACTTCAGATCAGCCATGATCTTATTGAATGGCAGGGCAGGATCAAGGAGCTAGATTGCCTACTCCTGCTCTTATTTCTTATCTTCTTGTGTTCTGATTTAACTTGAGTTTGTTTATTTGGTTTGACCTTAAAAGAGGCTAGACTCTGGCACCTGTTTGGATCAATGCACCCTGAACAGCATGTCTTTCAGATTATGGGAGGAAACTGGAGGGGATCCACATAGATACGGGGAGAATGTGCCAATTCTACACAGACAGTGACCCAAGCCGGGGATCAAACCTGGATCCCCTGGCATTGTGACACAGCAGTGCTAACCACTGTGCCACCAATGCCGTTATTAGCCATTTCCATTTGCTTTTGTGACAGTACATTAGATTTTATTGACTTCTGTAGATGGGGGATACGCCTAATTAACACGGGCACTCCTAATTAACACGGGCACTCCTAATTGACTGGTGGCACTCCTAATTGACGTGCCATTGCAAATTGACTTGGGTCATTCCAAATTGACAGGGGTAATTCCTAATGGACACGGTCACTCCGAAATTGACAGTCACATCTAATTTACGAGGGACACTCCTAACGGAAATGTACAGTTTCAATTGTCATGGGGACTCTTAATTGACAGAGGCACTTAGAAAAGGGTCACTCCTACCTGACGCTCCTAATTGACAGAGGCAATCTTAATTAACAGGGATTGTGCCTAATTGAAAGGGGTTTTCCTCATAGGGCCATTCCTAATTGACAAGTGGCACCGCTTATTGACAAGGGGCAGTCCCAATTCATAGCCGATACTCCTAATTAACAGGGACATTCCTTATTGATTGAGGACACTCCTAATAGTCTGGCGGCCCTCCTAATTGTCTAGTTGCACTCCTAATTGACATGGTCATTCCCAACGGACATGGGTCACACCTAATTGACAATTGTCATTCCAAATTGACACTGACAGTCCTTATTGACAGGTCACACCTCATTGGCAAGGGACACTCCTAATTGACGGGGAGCATTTGAATTGACATGAGCACTCCCAATTGACATGGGGCACTCGTAATTGACAGCAATACTCCTAATTAACAGAGACATTCCTAATTGACAGTGGCCAGTCCTAATTGACATGGGTCATTCCTAATTGAAAGTGGATTTTCCTATTTGACAGAGGGCACTAATTGAGAGCGGGCACTCCTAATTGACATGGCCATTCCAAATAGACACGGGTGACTCATAATTGACAGGGGTATTCCTAACTGGCACGGTCACACCTAATTGACATGTCACATTTAATTGACATGAGTCAATCCTAATTGACAGTAAGTATTCTAATTAACTGGAGCACTCCTAATTGATAGGGACACTCACAACTGATTCCTAATTGACATGGCCATTCCCAATGGACATGGGTCACTCTTCATTGACAATTGTCATTGCTAATTGACACGGCACTCCTAATTGATAGGTCCCACCTAACTGACATGGGACACTCCTCATTGACAGGTGCATTCTTAACTCTCAGGAGCATTCCATATTGACATTGCTCCTTGAGAGAGGGCTCAGCCAATTGACGGGGTGCAATCCTAATTAATAGGGGCACTCCTAATTAACAGAAACACTCCATATTGACAGGGGCACTTCTTACTGACCAGGGACACTTCAAATTAACAGCGACATACTCCTAATTGATAGGAGATGCTTCCTATCAATGAGGAAGGGCACGTCTTATTAACAGTGGCCACTCCTAACTTTCAGAGGGTGCTCCTAATTGATAGGGAGCATTCTTAATTGACAGGGACTTCTACTTGTCAGGGCACTGCTAGTTGATAGCGGGCACTGCTAATTGACAGGGGGCACTTACAATTGACTTGGGACAGTTCTAATTGACAGGGGCCATTCTGTTGACTTAGGCACTCTTAATTGATAGAGCATGTTACTAACTGACAAGGGGTTCTTCGAATTGACAGAGATCACTCCCAAATGACAATAGATATTTGATGGGGACCCTTCTAATTAACAAGAGCACTCCAAATTGAAAGGCATTCCTAATTAGCAGGGGCACTCCTAATTGACAGAGGGTACTATTAACTGCCAGAGGCAGATATAATTCACATGGGACACTACTAATTGAACGAGGGAGCTCGTAATTGACATAATTGACAGGGGGACTTGTAATTGACATGTGGCATTCCTGATTAACAGAGAGTTTTCTTAATTGACACAGTGTACTTCTAATTGACATGGACACTTCTAATTAACAGAGGTACTCCTCATTGATAGTGGGCACTACAAACTGATGGAGGCAACTCCTGATTACCATAGGACACTGTTAATTGATAGAGGCAGCTCCAAATTGATTAGGGACATTTAAAGGGACACTCCTAATTGACACTGCATGCTCCTAATTGACAGGGGCACTCCTATTTGACATGGGACACTCCTAATTAACAGGGATAGTGCTCCTATTTGACAATGAGCACTACTAACTGATGGAGGCACCTCCTAATTGACCAAGGGCACTACTAATTTGCTAAAGCAGCTCCTAATCGAACTGAACACTCCTAGTTGAAGGGAGGGGAGCATTCCTAATTGACATAGGGCACTCTAATTGAAAGGGGACACTGTTACTTAGCAGAGGCCATCCTAATTTCCACGGGCACTCCTCATTGATAAGGGGCACTCCTAATTGAAAGCATGTGTTCCTAATTAATGGAGGTCACTACTAATAGATAGGGTGCTCCTAATTGACAAGGTGCACTCTCAATTGACAGAGGGCACTCCTAATTTACAGGAGAAACTCCATTTGACAGAGGCCAATCCTAATTGACTGATGGCACTCCTAATTGACATGGCCATTGCAAATTGACTTTGGTCACTCCAAAGTGACTCCTAACTGATATGGTCACTCCTAATTGACATGTCATATCTATTTTACAAGGGACACTCTTAACTGATATGGACAGTCTCAATTGTCATGGGGACTCTAACAATGGGGCACTCTTAACACACAGGAACACTCCTTGAAAAGAGGTACTCCTAACTGACAGAGGGTGCTCCGAATTGACAGCGTGCCATCCTAATTGGCAGGGGTTGTGCCTAATTGAAAGGGGTATTCCTCATAGACAGGGCCATTCCTAATTGACAAGTGGCACCCCTTATTAACAAGGGCACTCTTAATTAATATGGACATTCCTTATTGACTCCTAATTGACAGTCGGCATACCAAATTGACAGGGGACACTCTTAACTGACAGGGCACACTCCCTAATCAACAGGTGCATTCTCAACTCAAAGATTTACTCCACTTTGACCAGAGACACTCCTAATTGAAAGAGGGCGCACTTAACTGATAGGATGCAATCCTAATTGACAGGACTCACTCCTAATTACCAAATGGTAGGGTCAATCTTAATTGACAGGGGACATTCCCAATAACAAGAGGCACTCCCAATTGACAGGGGACACTTCTAATTAACAGGGGTTACTCCGAATTGACAGGAGATACTCCCAATTGACTGGGGACACTGCTAATTGACAGGGGATACTCCCAATTGACTGGGGACACTTCTAATTAACAGGGGTTACTCCGAATTGACAGGGGATACTCCCAATTGACAGGGGACACTTCTAATTAACAGGGGTTACTCCGAATTGATAGGGGACACTTCTAATTGACAGGGGTTACTCCGAATTGACAGGGGATACTCCCAATTGACAGAGGACACTTCTAATTAACAGGGACATTATTAATGAACAGGGATAGTGCTCCTATTTGACAATGAGCATTACTAACTGATGGAGACACTTCCTAATTAACCAGGGGCACTACTGATTTGTTAAATTGACATGGCATTCCTAATTTACATGGGCACTCCTAATTTACACGGGAAACTCCTCATTAACAGAAGACATTCCTAATTGACATGGGACACACCTAATTAACAAGGGCACTCCTAATTAATATAGGCACTTCATTTAACGGGGAACTCCAAATTGACAGGGGGGCACTCGTAATTGACAGGTCACACCTAATTGACAAGGGCACTCCTAATTGATGGTGATCACTTCTAATTAATGGTGGACTCTTAATTGATATGGGCACTCCCAGTTGACATAGGGCACTGTTAATTCACAAGACACTCCATACTGACAAGGGGCACTCCTTATTGACAGGGAGTGCTCCTAATTGACAGGGGGTGCTCCTAATTGACAGAGGGTGCTCCTAATTGACAGGGGTCATTCTTAATTGACAGGCTGTAATCCTAATTGACAGAGGGCACTCCAATTTGACAAGGGGCACTCCCAATTGACACAGGACGCTTGCAATTGACATAGGGCACTCGTACTTGACATGAGGCAGCCCTAATTAACAGGGAGCGCTCATATTTGACATGGGGCAGGCCTAATTAACATGGAGCATTTGTATTTGGCAATGAGCACTACTAACTAACGAAGGCACCTCCTAATTGACCACTAATTGACATGGGCTGCTCCTAATTTACATAGGCATTCCTAATTGAAACAATGAATTCTTCATTGACAGAAGGCATTCCTAATTGACATGGACCGCTCCTAATTGACATGGGCACTCCTAATTGACATGGGGCACTCATAATTAGCAAGGCATTCCTAACTAACATGGACACTTGATTAGACAGGACACTCCTAATTGACAGGGGACACTCCTTGTTGACATTGGGCACTCTAAATTGACATAGGCACTTCTAATTAGCAAGGCACTCCTAATTGTCAGACGGCACGATTAACTGAAGGAGGCAGCTCCTGATTGACAAGGCACTACTAATTGACCGAGGTAGCTCGTAATTGACATTGTGCAGTTCTAATTGACAAGGGGACTCCTAATTGACATGGGACACTCCTAATTAACAGGGGTACTCCTCATTGACAGTGGGCAAACTTACAGGGGCAGCTCCTAATTTACATAGGACACTGTTAATTGACAGAGGCAGCTCCAAATTGTTTATGAGGAACACCCCCTTTCAATTAGGCATGAGCCCTGTCAATTAGGATTGTGCTCTGTCAGTTAGGAGTGCCCCTTTTCAAATATGAAGTGCCCCTGTGTATTAAGAATGCCCTGTCAGTTAGGAGTCCCCATGACAATTGAAACTGCCCATACCGTCCCTTGTAAATTACATGTGACCTGTCAACAAAGGCTATTTAACAGGGGACACTCCTAGTTGAAGGGAGGGAGCATTCCTAATTGACATGAGCATTCCTAATTGACATGGGACATAATTAACATGGGCATTCCTAATTAACAAGGGTACTCCAAATTAACAAGGGCACTGCTAATTGACATGGGGCACCCCTAAATAACAAGGGCACTCCTAATTACCAAGGGCACTCCTAATTGACAGTGCAGTCCTAATTGAAAGGGGACGCTTCTCATTGAAAGGGGACAGTCTTACTTGACAGGGGCCCTCCTAAATGACAGAGGCCATCATAATTTACACAGGCGCTCCTAATTGATAGGGGGGACTCCTAATTGACAACGAAAGTAGGCGTTCCTAATTGACGGAGGTCACGACTAGTTGACAGTGATTACTCCTAATTAACAGGGACATTCCCATTTGACAGGTGAATCTCCTAATTGACAGGGGACACTCCTAATTGTCTAGTTGACTCCTAATTGACATGGCCCTTCCCAATGGACATGGGTCACTCCTCATTGACAATTGTTATTGCTAATTGACACGGCACTCCTAATTGACAGGTTCCACCTAAGTGATATGGGGCTCTCGTAATTGGCAGGGAGCCCTCCTAATTGACAGGGGTGCTCCTAAGTGACCAGGGGCACTTCTCATTAACAGAAGCACTTCTATTTGATACGAAGCACTCCCAATTGAGAGTGGGAACTCCTAATTAATACGGGCATGTTTAATTACAGGTGGCACTCCGAACTGATAGAGAATGCTCTTAATTCATTCCAAAATGGCTTACAAAGCCACTCAGTTCAGGGGCACTTTGGTTGACAATATTCCTTAGTGGGTCAGTTAAATCATAGTTGAAGTGAAGCATCTCTGGCCTAAGCTAACCAAATTGAAATGGCAGATTTCTAATCTGAATTATGTGTGGAAATGCGACAGAGGCAGAAATAATGAGAGACAGATCATGACTGACACTCAGAATGACACAGAGACAGACAGCAACTGAGACAAAGAGCCAAGAGAGACAGAGAATGTGAGGAATGAGAAATGGAGGGAGAGAGATAGACAGACCAAAAAAAATCAAAGTAACAGAGAGAAAGAGAGAGAGAGAGAGAGAGAGAGAGAGAGAAAGAGAGAGAGAAAAAAAGGGAGGGAGAGTGAAAGAGAGGGAGAGAGAGAAAGGGAGGGAGAGAGAAAGAGAGAGAGAGAGAAAAGGGGAGGGAGAAAGAGAGAGAGAGAAAGGGAGGGAGAGAGAAAGAGAGAGAAAAAATGAAGGGAGAGCGAAAGAGAGAGAGAGAGAGAAAGGGAGGGAGAGTGAAAGAGAGAGAGAGAGACAGAGACAGAGGGAAAGAGAGGGGGACTAGGATGGCCATAGAGGTTTTCAGCATGGTCCTACTTATCCATGACGCCCAGAAGGCAGAGAGTGGTTGTGGATGGGTCTTGTTCTGCATGGAGGTCGGAAACCAGTGGAGTGCCCAGGGATCTGTTCTGGGACCCCTGCTGTTTGTCATTTTCATAAATGACCTGGATGAGGAAGTGGAGAAATGGGTTAGCAAGTTCGCTGATGATACAAAGATCGGTGGTGTTGTGGATGGTCTGGAGGAATGCCAAAAGTTGCAGTGGGATATAGACAGGATGCAAGACTGGGCAGAGAAGTGGCAGATGGACTTCAATGCAAATAAATGTGTAGTGGTCCATTTTGGCAGGAATAATGGGATGAATGAGTGTAATATAAGGGGTAGAAGTCTTAGCTGTGTTGTAGAGCAGAAGGATCTCGGGGTCGGGGTCCATAGGGCTCTTAAATTGGCCTCGCAGGTGGAGGAAGTGGTCAAGAAGGCGTACGGTGTACTGGCCTTTATTAATCGAGGAATAGAGTTTAGGAGTCAGGAGGTAATGATGCAGCTCTATAAGACTCTTGTCAGACCCCAGTTGGAGTATTGTGCGCAGTTCTGGTCGCCTCATTATAGGAAGGATGTAGAGGCTATTGAGAGGGTTCAGAGGAGATTTACAAGGATGCTGCCTGGATTGGGAGGCAGGCCTTATGAAGATAGGTTGAGGGAGCTGGGACTCTTCTCACTGGAGAGACGTAGGTTGAGAGGCGACCTGATAGAGGTTTATAAAATGTTGAGAGGAATAGATAGGGTGGACTCTCAGAGACTATTTCCCCGAGCTGAAATGGTCACTACGAGAGGACACAGATTTAAGGTGTAGGGAAGCAAATACAGAAGGGATGTTAGGGATAAGTTTTTCACTCAGAGGGTGGTGAGTGAATGGAATCGGCTGCCGTCAGAGGTTGTTGAGGCAAACTCGCTGGGGTCTTTTAAAAGGCTTCTGGACGAGCATATGGAAAAGAATAGGATAGGGGGTTATAGATAGGTCTGTGGATTACTAGATGTGATCGGCGCAACTCATGGGCTGAAGGGCCTGTTTGTGCTGTATTGTTCTAGGTTCTATGTTCTATTTGCCTCCTTCTCACCCTGCTGTTCCTGCGCTCTTACTTCCAAATGTCCAGAGGGATTTTGTTTTTCTTCACACAGAGGGTGACGAGTGTCTGGAACAACTTCCAGAGAAAGTAGTAGAGGCGGGTAAATATTGTCTCTTAAAAACATTTAGACAGTTACATGGGTAAGATGGGTAGAGAGGGATACAGACCAAATCCGGGCAATAGGGGCTAGCTTCGGGTTTTACAAAATGGTTGTCATGGACAAGTTAGGCCGAAGGGCCTGTTTCCATGCTGCAAATCTCGATGACTCTATGATTGGGGTGGTCAATATTAAAATAAATTCACCCCTGTTCGGAGTTTGATCCTGCCACCTGAAGCCAGTGATGTCACCCTACACCTAAATTATTGAGGGGGATATTCTTTCGATGCTGGCTATTGCTAAACTTGAGCTAATACAGAGACTTCTCCAGTAGACATTGTGCTCACTAGTCTATAACCCCCTGTTATTTTATTCTCAGTGTTCACTTGATGAAGGGGAAGCACAATGAAAGTCCATGCTACCAGATAGATTTTAACCTGGTGTTGTGAGATTTATGCCCACCTCAGTCCAACATTCCACCGACATCGCAAGCTGCCTCTTTAAGCACAGTTTAACTCTGCTTGTTGAATCTATTGATTCTCTGAGTTAGCTTTCATTCCTGACAGCTGACAGCAACTCCACAAACAAATTATAGTCAGATATAATATTCGAGGGTTGGATGGAGAGAACATTGTTGAGTGTATTCAAGGGGAATTTCTCATTCCGTATATGACATTCCAACTAGAGAGGGGACAAAACTTCACCTGCTCTTGCGAAATAATAACAGGTGACAGAGGTATCAGTGAGGGATCACTTTGGGACCAGTGACCATAATTCCATTAGTTTTAAGATAACTATGGAGACTGATAGGTCTGGCCCTAAATATAAATTTCTAAATTGGGGAAAGACGGATTTTAATGGCATCAGGCAGGAACTTTCAAACAGATTTCCGGGTCTGTTGGTGGAATCTGTGGAAAGGCAAAATGACGTCTGGGAGTTGGGAGGCTTTCAAAAGTATACTAACCAGGGTTCAGAGGAAGCACAAACCTCTTAGAGTGAAGGGTAAGGTGGTAGAAGTAGGGAAACTTGGGATGACTCAGGACATTGGGGCTCTGGTCAAGAAGATGAAGGAGGCACATGGCAAGCATCGGTAACTGTGATCAAGTGAATCTCTTGAAGGGTATAAGTGATGTAGGGGTAGAGTTAAGAGAGAAACTGGGGAGGAGGGGAGCAAAAAAGGAGACACGAGATTGTCTTGACAGATATGGCAAAGGAAAACCCAAAAGTATCTGCAAATGAAGGGCAAAAGAGTAACCGCGGAGAGAGTAGGGCCTCTTAAGTATCAATGAGGTCATCTATATGCAGATCCACAAGAGTTGGGTGAGATCTTAAATGAATAGTATTTACTATTGAGACAAGCTTGGATGTTAGGGAACTTGGGGTAAAAATAGTGATGTCTTGAGGAGTGTACATATTACAGAGAAGGAGCTGCTGGAAGTTATAAAACACAACAAGGTAATAAATCCCGGGACCTGATGAAATAAATCCCGGGACCTGATGAAATATATCCCAGGATACTGTGGAGGGGGGGGTGGTGGAATTGCAAGGCCCCTAGCCAGATATTTGAATTATCGATAATCACGGTTGCGCCAAGGTTAGAAGGTGTCAAATATTGTGCCTTTGTTTAAAAAAAGCAGGGAAAAGCAAGGAAATGGCAGGCTGGTGAGTCTCACATCATGGTGGTAAGCTGTTGGAAGGTGTTTTGCAAGGCAGGATCTACAGGCACTTAGAGACAAAGGGGTTGGTTATGGCTTTGGGAGTGGAAAATCATGTCTCACAAACTTGATTGAGTTTATTGAAGGGGTAACCAAACGTTAGATGAAGGCATGACAATTGATGTTGCCAACATAAACTTTAGCAAGGCACATGACAATGTGATTAAATCTCACGTGATCCAAGGTAAGGTAGCCACAAGAATACAAAATTGGCTTGATAACAGGTGTTCGGATAGGGATGTTTGTTTTTCAAACTGGAGGCCTGTGACCAGCGGTGTGTCTCAGGGATCAGTGCTGGATTCACTGTTATAGAACATAGAACATAGAACATTACTGCACAGAACAGGCCCTTAGGCCTTCGATGTTGTGCCGACCAAAATAAAAAACAATGCCCCTCCAAACTAAACCATTCCCTTCTCTTCCATATACTTATCAATTAACCTCTTAAACGCCACCAAACTTGGCGCATCTACAACAGCTGCAGGCAGGGCATTCCACTCCCTAATCACTCTTTGAGTAAAGAACCTACCTCTGATATCCGTCCTATAACTCATACCCCTTAATTTAAAGCTGTGTCCCCTCGTGCTAGCTTTCTCCATCCTAGGAAAAAGGCTATCACTGTCCACCCTATCTAAACCTCTAATCATCTTATATGTTTCAATAAGGTCTCCTCTTAGCCGCCTTCTTTCTAACGAAAACAACCTCAAATCCCTCAGCCTCTCTTCATAAGACCTGCCCTCCATACCAGGCAACATCCTGGTAAACCTCCTCTGTACCCTCTCCAATGCCTCCACATCTTTCTTATAATGTGGGGACCAGAACTGCACACAATACTCCAAGTGCGGCCGCACTAGAGTTTTGTACAGTTGCAACATGATGCTGCGGCTCCTAAATTCAATCCCCCTACCAATAAAAGCTAAGACTCCATATGCCTTCTTAACAACTTTATCCACTTGACTGCCTACTTTCAGGGATCTATTGACACATACACCAAGATCCTTCTGTTCCTCAACACTATTAAGAGCCCTACCATTAGCCCTATACTCTACACATTTATTGTTCCTGCCAAAGTGCATTACCTCACACTTTTCCACATTAAACTCCATTTGCCACCTCTCGGCCCAGCTCTGCAACTTGTCCAAGTCACTCTGTAAACTATAACACCCCTCTTCACTATCTACCACTCCACCGACTTTAGTGTCATCTGCAAATTTACTGATCCATCCTTCAATACCCTCATCCAGATCATTTATAAAAATTACAAAAAGCAGGGGCCCCAAAACAGACCCCTGAGGCACACCACTTGTCACCGAACTCCACGATGAATATCTCCCATCAACCACCACCCTCTGTCTTCTATCTGCCAGCCAATTCCTAATCCAATTAGCTAAATCACCCTCTATTCCACACATCTGCATTTTCTGTAGAAGTCTTCCATGGGCCACCTTATCAAACGCCTTACTAAAGTCCATATATACTACATCAACCGCCTTACCCCCATCCACCTCTCTGGTCACTTTCTCAAAAAACTCAATGAGGTTAGTAAGGCATGACCTACCCTTCACGAAACCATGCTGACTATCCCCAATCAATTCATTTCTCTCTAAATAACTATAAATCCTATCCCTAATAATTCTCTCCAATACCTTGCCCACAACAGAAGTAAGACTCACTGGCCTATAATTCCCTGGAAGGTCTCTCTTCCCCTTCTTATTTGTCATTTATATTAATGACTTGTGTGGAATATAGGAGGCACGGTTAGTACATTTGCAATGACACAAAGGCTGATAGTATAGTGTACAATGAAGGTTATCTTGGGTTATCAATGGGATCTTGATCAAATGAGCCAGTGGGCTAATGAATGGCAGATAGAGTTTAATTTTGATCAATGCGAAGTGATGCCTTTGTTTTTAGATTGAACCAGGGCAAGACTTACTCAGTTAACAGTCTACTCTGGGTAGAGTTACAGAGCAAAGGAAGTTAGGGGTACAGGAGAATGTGCAAACTCCCATAGAACAGGCCCAAACCCATGTATCGCTGTGCTGCACAGATACGTGGATTTGGGCCTGTGTCTGTGGGAGTTTGCACATTCTCCCCGTGCTTGCATGGGTTTTCTCTGGGTGCTCTAGTTTCCTTCCACATCCCAAAGATGTGCTCTTAGGCTGATTGGCAAAACAAATTCTCCCTAAAATGTTTCAAATTTGGTTCCAATGCATAGATCTATAAAAATAGACAGGGATCATCGGTAGAAGTGGGAACATCGGGGTGGCGGCGCAGGCTCGTTGGGCCGAAGGGCCAGTTTCCCGTGCTGTTTTGTTCTTTGTTCTTTGTAGGTTCATATCTCCTTGAAGGTGGAGGTGGACTGAAAGATAAAGGAGGCATTCGGCATGCTTTGTTTCATTGGTCAGAACATTGAATACAGGAGTTGGGATGTCTACAAAACATCAGTAAGGCCACACTTGGTATACTATGTAAGTACTGGTCACTCTATTATAAAAAGGATATTATGAAACTGGAAAAAGCACACTCTCCTCATGGTGCTGACTGTCAGTCACTGACTGTTCTCCTTTCGCACTCTCCTCAAGGTGCTGCTTGTCTATTCCGGTACCCCCCTCCTCTCACACTCTTCTCAACGTACAGCTTGTCTGTCCTGGTGTCCCAGTGTCCTGTTTTCATACACTCCTCAATTTGCTATTTCTCTGCCCGGTGTCCTACTGACCCCACCTCCCCCCCACCCTTACAATTTCCTCAAGGTGCTGCTTGTCTGCTCCAATATCAACCTCTCACATTCTCCTCAAGGTGCTGACTGACTGTGCCGGTGTCTCAGTATCCCTTCTCACACTCTCCTCAAGGTGCTGACTGTCTGTCCTGGTGTCTCAATGTCCCCCGTGCACAGTCACCTCAAGTGCTGTCTGTCATGGTCACCTGGGTCCCCCCTTTCCCATTCTCCTCAAGGTGATAATGGTCTGTCACACGGTGTCCCAGTTTCCACCTCTCACGCTCTCCTCAAGATGCTGACCATCTGTCGCAGTAAACCAGTCTCCCCCTCTCACACTCTCTTCAAGGTTCTGCTTGTCTGTCCCAGTGTCCCAATGTCCAACTCTCATCTCAAGGCGCTGGCAGCCTGTCCCAGTGTCCCAGAGTCCCCCTCACAGTCTCCTCACGGTAGCTGCTTCTCTGTCCCAGTGACCCAGTATGTTCCCCTCTCACACTCTCCTCAAAATGTGGTCTACCTGTCCCAGAGTGCCAGTGCCCTTCTCCCACACTCTCCTCAACACACACACACACACGCCTCTTTCCGACTTGCAATGAAAGATGTTCAGAAAGTTTGACATGAAATCACTTGATAAGATTGCACTGTAACACTGAGAGTTAGTTCTATCTAATGACTCTCACTCAGATTTTACTGTAAATGATTGATCTGTGTGCCGTTTCTTTCTAAGTTATTTCTGTAAGTAAGTTATACATAACATTGTCTGCAGCCTGAATTTAGCGGGCTATATCAGTCCTGATTAATGTTAATCTCATCTAAAACCCACGCCCATGATAACCATAGGAAAATAAAGTATTGAAGCAGAATTAGACTGGCCCTTTGAGTCAGTTCCACCATTCAATTCTGGCTGATAAGTTTCTCAAACTCATTCCCCTGTTTTGTTCTCCCCCCAGCAGTCCTTGATGCCTTTATCAGAGCAGAACCTATCTATATCTTTCTTAAATACACTCACTGACCTAGCTTCCATACTATTTCAATGAGTCTTGAAATATTGAAAGTCTAACCTGCCATTATTTCCAATTTCCCCTACCTAAATGACCCTCAAAAGCCTATCTAGGCTGTAAATTTTCTACTCAGGGTATAAAAAGTGTTGGATTGAAGGGGGTTAAGTGAAGTTGTTTGTTTAGTGACTGTAATTGATGCGAGTCTCTGTAGATCCGATTAGCGTGCCTGGAGGGATTTCCCTCTTCTATTAATAATGGATTCCGTTCAACGTGTAGTCCTATTGAATCAGTGGAAGCTACAACCCCGATACTAACCGAGATTGGTGACTGTGGAGGGAAAGGGAAAGAGAGGAGAGATCAAAATCTGAAAGAAATGAATTGGAATCTTCCAACAATGGATCAGAACAGACTCATAGGCTTACAGAGGTTAATAATGCCATAGAGGTGTAGAGGACTTCCCTCTTCTAATAAGGGATGCTGTTCAATGTGTTGTCCCACTGAGTCAGGGGGTCAACATCTCCAACACTAACAGAGATCAGCAACTGTGGAGAGAGGGAGGGAAGGAAAAGAGAGATCAGAATCTAGGAACAAAGAATACAGAACAGAACAATAGCACAGGAACTGGCTCTTGGGCCCTCCAATCCAGTAGCAATGGATGGGAATGTTTCAACAATGGATCAGAATCTGAGTACAATTGATTGGAAAGTTCAAACAATGGATCAGAATCTGAGTACAATGAACTGGAAGGTTCCAAGAATGGATCAGAATCTGGGAACAATGGATTGGAATGTTTCAACCCAGGATAAGAGTTTGTTCATATGGGTTTCTGGACTTACTACAAGTTTTGGATGGATAACATTAGCTGATCGGATTGAACATTTACTGAAGACGATACAATGCTTTTACTATCCCTTCCTGGCTATTGTTGGTATTCCGGGTAAGTACCTGGCAGGAATTGTAGCAGCCTGACCACCATGGAAATCGGACTAGGCAATGGGCGGAGCACGGGAAGGTCTATTGAACATGGGTGGGATTTTGCAGCTTTGGGAAGAGTGAGACTGTAAAGTCCCATCCCCAGTGTCCTGTTCCTAATTCTAGAAAGGCTGTTTAACCGCATTGATTTTCTCGTCATTTACAGTACTCAGTTTGCTGCTCTTGTTGTTTCTGTTGAATTTCTGGGTCTAGTTACTAATTCTTTCAGCCACTGATAATTGTCTCAGGACCTATAGGCTAGGATATCTTCTGCATGCTGTGACTTTCCATAGACATGTTACATCAAACACTGTTCCATTGTGAGTAAATGATTGATACAGGATCCTTTCTACCCTCTACTTATAACACTGCCTCACTATTAATCACCCTCTCAGTGACGAGGCCACAGAACCCATTTTATTGGTCATATGCGCACAGGAAGATCTCACAGAGAGAACATGCTTTGTAAAGTTTCAAGTTTATTCCTTCGTGTGAATATAAACAATGAACATGAGCAATGAAGTTACCATAAAAGCCCTGAGGCACGATACTCCTGTGCCTGTTCATGTACACTGAAGGAAACTCTAGCCTGGCCAATGCAAGTAACCTCTATAAGATTCAGAGTGTTGGAGCATTTGGAGGAAACCCAGGCAGGGAGAGCTTGCAAGCTCTGCAGACACAGTACCCAAGCCTGAAATTAAATCAGGACCCTGGTGCTGTGAGGCAATAATGCTGCCCCCTGTGCCATCACAAACTCTCTTAGATTCACAGGAAAACAGAACAATCCCGACACATCCAAACACAATTATAAAAATACACACATTTGCTGACGAGGCAATCGGATTTAAGCACTTAGTCCCATCACACGCACATATCCAAAAACCAAAATTGCTATAACACTCCAGAACAACGCATGCTTAGGAATATTGTTATATTCAGTGCCTCCTTCCTCTCTCTCTCTCTCTCTCTCTCTCTCACACACACACACACACACACACACGGGAGGGGGAGAGTTTACAGGCACTCCCTGCCCATTGATGGCAGGGTAAGAATTAAAACCCCATGACAGCCTCAAACTCAGGGGCACGCTAGATTTCTCACCTCTTGTGACCTCCCCGGCAACGGGTAAGCGGGGGATTCAGACAAGAGGCTGAATAAATAATTTAAATTTAATTTAAAACGAATTAAAATAAAATTGGTGAACACAGGACGCAGTTGTGGGGCACACTCACCTTTTGCAGCCTCATCGAGAGAGGTTGTGTCGGGTGAGAAAAACAGCTGGCCCCCACGAACGAGGATGCGTCGTGAGGATCTCGCCAGAAGAGCTGAAGGCCACTGGAGACACCCGGAAAGGTCGCTGGCAAAGGTAGGTGCCCCTTGAGCAGTGCCCGTGTGGCACTGTCCATTGGAGAGTATGGGGGAGGATGGGGCCTGAAGTGGCTGAGCCTACAGGCCGTGGCGCAATGACCCCAAAACAGATCCCTGCGGTACACTACTGGTAACTGAACTCCAGGTTGAACATTTCCCATCAACCACCACATTTCAGCTAGCCAATTCCTGATCCAAACTGCTAAATCCCCCTAAATCCCATGCATCTGTATTTTCAGGCCGATCTGGGAGAGAGGACGTCCCAATGTTATTTTGCACGTGATTGATGGTGGGGGATGCCTTGCCACTTTGCATGTGATCAGTGGAGCAGGGAGTTCAGCCCCACTGCCAAATAGCATATGCTTTTTGAGGGTGTAGGGAGTCTGGCTTCCATCTCGCACATGGTTTTTGGGGTAGGTCAGTCCCTGATGTCACTCTCGACATAGTTGTTAGGGGAGTTAAAGGGTCCTGTTGTCACTCTGCACATAACCGGTGGGGTAGGACATCCTACAGCCACTCTGCACACCATCAGTGCAGTGGGGTGGCCTCGCTGCCTCTCTGCATGCACAGTGTAGTAAGGAGGGAGCCTCCTTCCCACCCTTCATGCACAGGGTGCCTCTCTGCATACACAGTAGGTTAGGGAGGGGGCCTCGCTGCCTCTCTGCATGCACAGTAGAACATAGAACATTAGAGCGCAGTACAGACCCTTTGACCCTCAATGTTGTGCCAACAGTGGAACTAATCTAATGACCCTCTAACCTTAAATATTCCAATGTTATCCATATGCCTATCCACTGACCATTTGAACGCCCTTAAAGTTGGCAAGTCCACAACTGCTGCAGGCAGGGCATTCCACATCCTTACTACCCTCTGAGTAAAGAAACTACTGCTGACATCCATCCTCTAATTATCACCCCTCAATTTAAAGCCCCCTTATGTTAGCCATCACCATCCGAGGAAGAAAAGCTCTCACTGTCCACTCTTATCTAATCCTCTGATCATCTTGTATGCCTCAATTAGATAATAGTGAGTTAGAGGGAGGGACTTGCTGCCTCTCTGTACAAATAGTGAGTTAGGGAGAGGGACTTGCTGCCTCTCTGCATTCACAGTGGATAGGGAGGGGGGGCTGGCTGCCTCTATGTATACACAGTGGGTATGGAGGGGGGCTTGCTGCCTCTCTGTATGCACAGTGGATAGGGAAGGGGTTTGCTGCCTCTATGTATACACAGTGGATAGGGAGGGGGGCTTGCTGCCTCTCTGTATGTACAGTGGGTAGGGTGGGGGGCTTGCTGCCTCTCTGTACAAATAGTGAGTCAGGGAGAGGGAGTTGCTGCCTCTCTGCATTCACAGTGGATAGGGAGGGGGGGCTGGCTGCCTCTATGTATACACAGTGGATAGGGAGGGGGGCTTGCTGCCTCTCTGTATGCATAGTGGGTAGGGAGAGGGGGCTTGCTGCCTCTCTGTATGCATAGTGGGTAGGGAGAGGGGGCTGCTGCCTCTCTGTATGCACAGTGGATAGGGAGAGGGGGCTTGCTGCCTCTCTGTATGCACAGTGGGTAGGGAGAGGGGCTTGCTGCCTCTCTGTATGCACAGTGGATAGGGAAGGGGTTTGCTGCCTCTATGTATACACAGTGGATAGGGAGGGGGACTTGCTGCCTCTCTGTATGCACAGTGGATAGGGAGGGGGGCTTGTTGCCTCTCTGTATGCACAGTGGATAGGGAGGGGGGGCTTGCTGCCTCTATGTGTACACAGTGGATAGGGAGAGTGTGTTTGCTGCCTCTATGTGTACACAGTGGATAGGGCAGAGGGCTTGCTGCCTCTCTGTATGCACAGTGGATAGGGAGGGGGGCTTGCTGCCTCTATGTATACACAGTGGATGGGGAGGCGGGCTTGCTGCCTCTCTTTATGCACAGTGGATTGGGAGGGGGAGCTTGCTGCCTCTCTGTATGCACAGTGAGGTAGGGAGAGAGGCTTGCTGCCTCTATGTATACACATTGGATAGGGAGGGGGGCTTGCTGCCTCTCTGTATGCACAGTGGATAAGGAGGGGGGGGGCTTGCTGCCTCTCTATGCACAGTGGGTAGGGAGAGGGCTTGCTGCCTCTCTGTATGCACAGTGGATAGGGAGGGGGGCTTGCTTCCTCTCTGTATGCAGAGTGGGCAGGGAGAGGGGCTCGCTGCCTCTCTGTATGCACGGTGGAGTAGGAGAGGGGGCTTGCTGCCTCTATGTATACACAGTGGATAGGAGGGGGGGCTTGCTGCCTCTCTGTATGCACAGTGGATAGGGAGGGGGGGGGGCTTGCTGCTCCTCTGTATGCACAGTGGGTAGGGAGAGGCTTGCTGCCTCTCTGTATGCACAGTGGATAGGGAGGGGGGGCTTGCTGCCCCTCTGTATGCACAGTGGTAGGGAGAGGGGCTTGCTGCCTCTCTGTATGCACAGTGGATAGGGAGGGGGGGGGGCTTGCTGCCTCTCTGTATGCACAGTGGGAAGGGAGAGGGGCTTGCTGCCTCTCTGTACGCACAGTGGGATAGGGAGAGAGGCTTGCTGCCTCTCTGTATGCACAGTGGGTTAGGAGAGAGGCTTGCTGCCTCTCTCAATGCACAGTGGATAAGGAGATGGGCTTGCTGCCTCTCTGTATGCACAGTGGATAGGGAGGGGCTCTTGCTACCTCTCTGTATGCACAGTGGGTAGCGAGAGGGGCTTGCTGCCTCTCTGTACGCACAGTGGGGTAGGGAGAGAGGCTTGCTGCGTCTCTGCATGCACAGTGGATAAGGAGATGGGCTTCCTGCCTCTCTGTATGCACAATGGGTAGGGAGAGGGGCTCGCTCCCTTTCTGTATGCACAGTGTGTAGGGAGAGGGTCTTGCTGCCCCTCTGTATGCACAGTGGGATAGGGAGAGGTGCCCGACAGTCACTCCACATTCAATTTGTATGGGGGAAGGGGCAAGTGATTGGTTCTAGTGGTGCGGTGGGGTGATGCTGTACCCAGCTGGGGTTGCGTCATGAAGCGTTGATGCCCCCAGTCTATCTGAGACAGCTGCTATGTTGAAGCTATATGCAGCAGCAGAGAGCTCACAATGTCTCTCTCAAACCAGGCAGTATCTTTGTGAATCTCCTCTCCACCATCCCCAGTGTAATTGCATCCTTCCTGTAGTGTGATGACAAGAGCTGCAGACAGTGCTCTCGCTCTGGTCTAACCAGCACTTCCATCATAACTTCCCGGCTCTTACATTCTATACTGTGGCTGCTAAAAGCAACTGTCCTACATGTTGTCTTAACCACCTCATTTTGCTGCCTTCATACATCTTCAGATGTCCTGCCCAAGTTCATTCTGGTCCTCTGTTCTTCCTCACTCTCCACTGCTCATTGCGTATTTCATTGTGCTCCTAGTTGTTCCAAATGCAATTTTTCAAGTTTAAATTCCATTTGCCATCCTGACCAGCCTGCCTATTTCCTCGGCACGGTGGCACAATGGTTCAGGCTGCTCGCTCACAACTTCGGGGACACGTGTTGTATTCCTGGCTTCGGTCAATGTCTGTGTGGAGCTTGCACACTCTCCCCGTGTCTGTGTGGATTTCCCCTGTGTACTGCACTTTCCTCCCACATTCCAAAGAGGTGTGGGTTAAGTGGACTGTCCAGGCTGAATAATCCTTAGTGTCAGGGAGACTCGCCATGAATGGGGTGATGTGGATAGGGCCTCTTTGGAATTATGGTCAGTGCAGACTCATTGGCCAAATGGCCTCCTTCTGCACTGTAGGATTTATGATTCCTGTAACCTAAGGTTTTCCTCCTCAATACTTATCACACCACCAATTTTTATATCATCTGTGAACTTACTGATCATACCTCACACCATTTATCTAGACCATAATGTGCACTACAAACACAAAGCTACAAACAGCAAAGGATCCAGATCCCTGTGGAACCCCACTGGAAGAAGTCTCACAACACCAGGTTAAAATCCGACAGGTTTATTTATTAGCAAACGCCACTAGCTTTTGGAGAAATGCTCCAGGTTCACCTGATGAAGGAGCAGCACTCTGAATACTAGTGGCATTTGCTACCAAATAACCCTATTGAACTTTGAAATAATGTTGTGAGACTTCTTACTGTGTTTACTCCAGTCCAATGCCTGCATTTCCACATCATGGACCCCACTGGACACAGGCTTGTCACAAAAGCAACCATCGACCATCACCCTTTGCCTCCTACCAATCAGCCAATTTTGAATGTAATTTACCAAGGTCCCTGGATCCCATCTGCTATCACATTCTTGTTCTCACATAGAAGCTGTCAAAAGCTCTTATCAATTCCATATAAACTACATCCATACACGTCCCTCATCTAGTCACAGAGTCACCTCATCAATATATTCCAGCAAATTGTTAGATGTGACTTCCCCCTGACAAAGCTATGCTGACTATTGTGCATAAATCCTTACCTCTCAAAGTGGAGATCAATTCTGACCCTCAGATTCTTTTCCAGTCATTTTTGTTCCGCAGATATGGTGATGATAGTGTCTTGGGCATGATTTTGGGTGGCAACATGATTAGCACTGTTGCCTCACAGCATCAGGGAAACCAGTTCAATCCCCGGAATCCCATCGTCACCAGCAAAGCTTTGTTTTTACTTTGAAAACAGTTCACTTCTCATGTTGGGATTTTTTTTTCCTCTTATAAGAATATGCGGTGTCTTTCTTGAAAGGATTCAATTTGAGCAAGTCCAGTTTCTCACAGCTCCCCAGTGTCCACATTGAGGCTTGTAAATTCATTCTCGATCAAAGCCGTCCTTTGTAAATCACCAACCTCCAGGAGGTCATTGGTAAGGCCAGGCACATTGTGCTAATGTTCCAATTTGAGATGTGAAAGAATATAGTGAAAAGTATTCCTTCTTGAATGCTATCCAGATAAAGCATACGTACGTAATGAAGGAGAGAGGTTTAAATTGCAATCATATCTAGGGTGTAGAAAATGGTCATCTTAACGCGATGGAGGTCCATTCAAACATCTGATGGCAGCAGAGAAGAAGCTGTTCTTGAATTGGCAGCATGATGGCACAATGGTTCATACTGCTATCCCACAGCAACTTGATTTTGATTCCTGGCTTGGATTATATTCTGTGTGGAATTTGTACGTTCTCCCTGTGTCTGCATGTCTTTCTCTGGATGCTCCTGTTTCTATTCACAGTCTGAAGGTATGCAGGTTAGAATGGTTGGCTATGCTAAATTGCCCATTAGGTCCTGGATTACACATGTTAGAAGAATTAGCAAGGCACATAGATTGGACTTCAGAGATAGAACATAAAACATTACAGCACAGTACAGGCCCTTCGGCCTTCGATGTTGCGCCGACCAATTGAGAAAAAGCAATGACCCTCCAACCTAAACCATTCCCTTTTCATCCATAAACTTACCTACTAACCTCTTAAACGCCACCAAACTTGGCGCATCTACAACTGCAGCAGGCAGGGCATTCCATACCCTTACCACCCTCTGGGTAAAGAACCTACCTCTGACATCCGTCCTATAACTACCACCCCTTAATTTAAAGCTATGTTCCCTCGTGCTAGCTTTCTCCATCCTAGGAAAAAGGCTATCACTGTCCACCCTATCTAAACCTCTAATCATCTTATATGTTTCAATAAGGTCTCCTCTTAGCCGCCTTCTTTCTAACGAAAACAACCTCAAATCCCTCAGCCTCTCTTCATAAGACCTGCCCTCCATACCAGGCAACATCCTGGTAAACCTCCTCTGTACCCTCTCCAATGCCTCCACATCTTTCTTATAATGTGGGGACCAGAACTGTACACAATACTCCAAGTGCGGCCGCACTAGAGTTTTGTACAGTTGCAACATGACGTTGTGGCTCCTAAATTCAATCCCCCTCCCAATAAAAGCTAAAAGGTATGCAGGTTAGAATGGTTGGCTATGCTAAATTGCCCATTAGGTTCTGGGATACGCATGTTAGAAGAATTAGCAAGGCACATAGATTGGACTTCAGAGATAGAACGTAGAACATAGAACATTGCATAGAACATTACAGCGCAGTACAGGCGCTTCGGCCTCGATGTTGTGCCAACCAATGTAACCAATTTTATGACCCTCTATCCTAAACTATTCCATTGCTATCCATATGCCTATCCACTGCGCATCTGAAAACCCTTAAACTTGATGAGTCCACAACTGCTGCAGGCAGAGCATTCCATGTCCTTACTACCCTCTGAGTAAAGAACCCACCTCTAGCATCTGTCCTATAACTACCACCCTTTAATTTAAAGCTATGTCCCCTCATAGCTTTATGTCCCCTCATAGACAGGAGCTGGCTGGGATTGTTGTCAGAGTAGAGTCGATGGGTCAAATGGCCTCTTTCGGCACTGTAGTGTTTCTATAATTCTATAAGTCTTTTCATCAATGCCTAAATGTTTTTTTATCTCTTTTTCCAACGGAACAAAGTGGAAGAGTTCATGTCTGTGTTGCATTGGATCCTTAATTAGTCTGGCTGCTTTCCAAGACAGTGGGAAGTTCAGGGAGTGTCAAGGAAACAATTAAACTAGAAAGGGTGCAGAAAAGAATTACTAGGATGCTACCAGATCCTGACTGTTATAAGGAGAAGCTGGATAGACTAGCCCTTTTATCTCTGGAACGTAGAAGGGTGATCTTATAGAAGTCTATAAAATAATGATTGGCATAGATCAGCAAGATAGCCAATGTTTTTTTCCCAACAGTAGGTAGGGAAGTCTAAAACTAGCTGGCATATGTTAAGGTGAGAAGGGAGAGATTCAAAAGTGTCCAGAGGGGCATTTTCTTCATATAGATGGTGGTGAGTGTCTGGAACAAGCTGGCAGAAGTACTTGTAGAGGCAGGGACAATTTTGCCTTTCAAAAAAACCATTTAGACATTTATTTACATGGACAAAATAGCTATAGAGTGATATGGCCAAATGTGGCCATTTGGGATTAGCTGAGCAGTTTAAAAAACAGATGACATAGACAAGGTGGATTGAAGGTCCTGCTTCAATGCTGTAAACCTCTGAGCGTATAATTGGTTCACAGTCGGTTTGATTGATGGACTGGGTTCCATTTACAAAACTTTGAAGTTTCTTGGATAGAACAGGAGACATACCAAGCTGTGATACAAGAAGAAATAATGTTTTGTATGATGCATTTGTAAGTTGATGAGAGTTGTAGCTGATATGCTAAATATCTTTAGACCTCTGAGGAAGTAGACGGGTTGGTGGGCCTTCTTAACTATTGGGTCGTCATGGAGGTTCCAGAACAGGTTGTTGGTGTTCTGCAGCTTGATGCTCTTGACCATTTCGACTTCATCTCACTGATGTAGATAGGGACATGTACTCCACCCTGCTTCCTCGGCACTTAGGAGGAGATTCTTGTGGTCGCACCAGTTCACCAGGTTCTCTATCTCTTCCCTGTTCTCAGTCTCATCGTTGTTTGAGATCTGACCCTCTACAGTAGTGTCATCAGCAAACGTGTAAATCGAGTTGCAGCAGAATTTGATGTATAAGGAAGACAGTAAGGGACTGAGGACACAGCCTTGTGGGGCACTGCTGTTGATGATATTGTGGAGGAGGCGTTGTTGCCTGTCCTTGTTTATTGCTGTCTGCTTGTCAGGAAGTTCAAGATCCAATGGCAAGGCAAGACCTGAGCCCCAGGCCAAGGATTTTGAACATGGGTTTTGTAGGACAAATGGTGTCACAAGCTGAGTTGTAATTGATAAACACATGTGTTCCAAGGTTGAGCGTAGGACCAGGGAGATGGTGTCTATGATCGGTTTGATTTGATTTGATTTATTATTGTCACATGTATTAACATACTGTGAAAAAAAATATTGTTCCCTGCACATTATTCAGACAAAACAGATAGAGAAGGAAATGAGGGGATGCAACATGCAGTGTTACATTCACAACTAGGGTGGAGAGAAAGATCAACTCAGTGCAAGATAATTCCATTCAAACCTGATCTTGAGTTGGTTGATACATGACCTCAAATTTTTGTATTTTTTCCCCAAAGGAAGAAGGTGGAAAAGAGAATGCCCAGGGTCCTTAATTATGCTGGCTGCTTTTCCAAGGCAGTGGGAAGTGTCAATGGATGGGAGAATGGTTAGTGTAATGGATTTGGCTACATTCATGATGTATTGTAGTTCCTGTGTTCTTGGGCAGAGCAGGAGACACAGCAAGCTGAGATATAACCAGAAATAATGTTTTCTTTATTGCATCTGCAAAACTTGGTGAGAGTCGTAACTGACACGTCAAATTTCCCTAGGTTTTCTGAGAACGTAGAGGAGTTGGTTGGCTTTCTTAACTATAGTGTTGGCATGGGGGTGGGAAGGGGCAAGGACATGTTGTTTATGAGCTGGACACCTAAAGACTTGAAGCTCTTGACCCTTACTACTTCATCCCCATTAATGTAGACTGAGGGGTTTTCTCTTTCGCTTACTGAAATCAATGACAATCTCCTTCATTTTGTTGACATTGAGGGAGAGATAAATGTTGCTGATAGATAGAACATAGAACAACAAATAGAATAACATAGAATCAACATGGAACAACAAATGTGTAGAGTATAGGGCTAATGGTAGGACTCTCAATAGCATCGATGAACAGAGGGATCTTGGCGTATATGTGCATAGATCCCTGAAAGTAGGCAATCAAGTCGATAAGGTTGTTAAGAAGACATACGGAGTCTTAGCTTTTATTGGTAGGGGGATTGAATTTCGGAGCCACAACATCATGTTGCAACTGTACAAAACTCTAGTGCGGCCGCATTTGGAGTATTGTGTGCAGTTTTGGTCCCCACATTATAAGAAAGATGTGGAGGCATTGGAGAGGGTACAGAGGAGGTTTACCAGGATGTTGCCTGGTATGGAGGGCAGGTCTTATGAAGAGAGGCTGAGGGATTTGAGGTTGTTTTCGTTAGAAAGGAGGCGGCTAAGAGGGGACCTAATTGAAACATATAAGATGATTAGAGGTTTAGATAGGGTGGACAGTGATAGCCTTTTTCCTAGGATGGAGAAAGCTAGCACGAGGGGGCATAGCTTTAAATTAAGGGGTGGTGGTTTTAGGACAGATGTCAGAGGTAGGTTCTTTACCCAGAGGGTGGTAAGGGTATGGAATGCCCTGCCTGCGTCAGTTGTAGATGCACCAAGTTTGGTAGCGTTTAAGAGGTTAGTAGATAAGTTTATGGACGAAAAGGGAATGGTTTAGGTTAGAGGGTCATTGCTTTTTCTCAATTGGTCGGCGCAACATCGAAGGCCGAAGGGCCTGTTCTGCGCTGTAATGTTCTATGTTCTATGTTCTAACACTACAGCACAAATAATGAGATAAACTATCTCATTCTTACACTCTGTTTCATCATCGTTTGCGATCCGACCCACTACAGTACTGTTGTCAGCAAAGTTGAAAATTGTGTTGGAGGGAAATTTGGCCGCACAGTCATAGGTTTTCAAGGAGTATCATTGAGGGCTGAGAACACATCCTTGTGGGGCACTGGTGTTGAGAATTATCATGGAGGACTAGGGTTTGTGACCCAGTTGTGGAGGCAGGTGCTGAGGCCCAGCCACGGAGTTTGAAGATGAGTTTCGTGAGCTGTCGTCAATAGGTAGGAATCTGACAAAGGTGTCCTTGTTATCCAGGTGTTCCCGGGTTGAATGCAAGCCAGGGAAATGACATCTGCTGTGTACCTGTTGTGGCAATAGGCAAACTGTAGTGGATCCACATAGTCTGGGAAGCTAGAATTGATTTGCACTATGCCTAACCTTTTGAGGCAATTTGTAATGATGAATGTCTGAACCACTGGCCGATAGTCATTAAGGCACATTGCTTGGATTTTGTTAGGGACCAAGATGATGGTCATCTTCTTGAAGCAAATAGGGACCGCGGATTGTTATAAAGGGAGTTTGATGATGTCTTTGCATACCTCCACCAGCTGATCCACGCAGGATCTGAGTACTCGTCGAGGAATCCCACCCATTTTTGTGGATTGACCTTCAAGAAAGCTACTGTGATGTCTGCAATGGTGACTCCAGATATAGGTTCATCCGGGGTGGAGGGCATGCTCTCGCTGACCACTTGCTCAAAGCGGGTACAGAATGCATTGGGTTCATTAAGGAGGGGCTGGCGATTTTACATGCCTTCATCTTGTAGCCTGTGCTGACCTTGCCATAGTTGGCTGGAGTCAGTATGGCTAGCCTGAGACTACAGCTTGGTCTGGTATTGTATTTTGGCATCTTCATGGATCTGCTTAGATCGTATCTGTCTTTCTTGTATAGGTCAGGATTGCCTGACTTAAATAACTTAGACTGAACGTTCTCAAACAGTGGATAACTCTTTTCATCCGTGGTTTCTGATTGGGAAATACACAGATTTGCTCCTTTGGCATGCAACCTTCTGTGCAATTACTAATCAAGTCAGTTACTGTAGTGGCTGGTTGCAGAGTTTTTAAATACTGACCAATCCACTGACCACAAGCAGCTCCATAGGAGATTATCCGATTCCTCAGTCCAACATTTCGGGACTCTCCTTGATGGAATCTCCCGCTTCAGTTTTTGCTTGTGTGTTTGGAGAAGGGCACAGCATTATGGTCTGATTTGCCAAAGTTTGGGCGGGCTACGCATGAGTGGTAGGCGTGTTGGATATTTGTGTAGCAGTGATCTAGGACGTTTGGGCCTCTGGTGGAGCAGGAGACGATTTGGTGGTAACTTGGTAGTAGTAACTTGGGAGCTTGGACGATTGAAGTCCCCGGCCACCATAGAACATAGAACACTACAGCACAAACAGGCCCTTTGGCCCACAAGTTGCGTTATAGAACTATCTGTAACTCTCAATCCCATTAAATCCCATTTAATGTACTTATCCAGAAGTCTCTTAAAAGACTGATTCCATTCACTCACCACTCTCTGAATGAAAAACTTACCTCTAACACCTCTTCTGTAATTGCCCCCTGGCACCTTAAACCTGTGTCCTCTTGTAGCCACCATTTTAGCCCCTGGGAAATATCCTCCGAGAATCCATCTTATCTATTCCTCTCAACATCTTCTAACATATGAACAAGGTCTTGGGATGTTTTGTTTGCGGGCTATCGATAGTGGTGTACATTTCGTCCAGCGTGATCTTCGTGTCTGCATTGGGTGGGATGTAAACTGCTGTCAGGCTAACGGAGGTGAACTCCCATGGAAGGTAGTAGGGGTAGCATTTTAGCATCAGGTATTCTAGGTCTGGGGAATAGCAAGTTACTACCTCTAAGCACTGCGAGGTATTGATAGGAAGCATAACCCACTTCTGACCTTCCCGGAGGAAGCTCTACGGTCCATTTGATAGATTGAGAAGACTTCTCAATGTAAGGCGCTGTCTGATGAAGCAGGAGTGAGCCATGTCTCTGTGAAACAGAGCACACAGCAATCCCTCAGCTTAATTTGGAAAGTGAGTCTGGGTCTTGGTTCTTCCAGCTTGTTTTACAGAGACTGGACATTTGCCCAGTAAGCTGGGGAGGCCGTGCATTTGGGACCACGTTGTTTCACTCTGACCTGCAGATCTGCATGTTTTTCACGCTTCCTGGAGTGTCTGCTTCTTTTTGAACCTGGGAGACAGTGGGAGTGGTTTGCAGTGTGAAGGATACGGCTTTGTTCAATGAGTTCTTCACTGGATGTTAGAAGTGGGTTCTTTACTCAGAGGGTAGTAAGGGCATGGAATGCCCTGCCTGCAGCAGTTGTGGACTCGTCAAGTTTAAGGGCATTCAAATGGACAGTGGATAGGCATATGGATAGCATTGGAATAGTTTAGGATAGAGGGTCATAAAATTGGTTCCATTGGTCAGCGCAACATCGAGGGCCAAAGGGCCTGTACTGCGCTGTAAGGTTCTATGTGTTCAGTGAGCAGATAGAGGATTTGTTGACTTGCTTGCCGTTCCTGCATCAGTAGCTGGATCTGCACTTGTGGGTGTTCTGGGTCACTGTTTGGCTGCAGTTTTTGTTTCATCGGTCGGTGGATATCCAGACCATGCTCCGGTGTGGACGGATCGAAGGCCAGGAAATGGATGATGTCCCTGGGGTTGCTTAAACAGATGAATCTGTCCATCGGGGTCCACTGGTTCACTTGGGCTCTTCCTCCAGAGGTTGGAAGTATTTTAGACCTCAGGAGCAATGTTAGTGACTGTGAAGCTGTGGGAGTGTATTTTTAGGAGTGTGGGGGTGGACTGTAGAAGGGGGGAGGGGAGGGAGGGCTTGGACCCTGAAGGAGGTGCCCATTCCAAAGGGGTTAGGGACTGGGGTGAGGAGAGTGAGGCAAACTGTATCAACTGTAGTGGATCTGGAAGGCTTTAATTGATGCATGCCCTAACTGATCTTTTGATGCATTTCACAATATTGGATATCAGAGTAATGCACAATAGTCATTAACGCAGTCTTCTGGGCTTTTCTTTGGTACTGGCCTTTGATTTTTTTTTTTCTTTTCCTGGTGCATAGATTAGCAACCTTCCTGAGAGAGGACTTCCTGGGCTTCAGTGGGACAGCAGCTAATGCACTCGGTACTATAGACAGTGACTATTCACATGAAACTTTCTCCCACTATTGAAGTAAAATCTGATAATTATGTTCAGTGCCAATCGAGCACGAGATTATTGTTTCTTCCTGTGATGTCCTAACGATAGCCACGATATTCTGATCTCCTCTCCAGGGTACAGTCCTGGGTAAATATAATAGACACTCCGATCTCCCTCTGTTAGTTTTGTTGAGGGGAAAGGGTGAAACCGGCAAAGTTTGGTACCAGCTCTGCTGCGGAGGTGGTCAGTGTGCTGTCTGAGAGACAACAGTTTACTACATACAGGACTCCATTCCAGATATTCTCTCAATGTTTACTCCCTCAATCTTATTACTCTCCAAATCCCACACAAAGTAGAGGATACCTGCAGCGGAGTGAGGGTCAATGTTGAGGACTCCCCAGAAAACTCTCTACCATTGAGCAGCATGGTGGCACATAAATTTCAATATTTAACATTTATTCTATATGGAATCGGATGTCGTTTATGGACTATATGTCAGTGTGGTTAGATTTGTTTGTGATGAATTGGGCTTCATGTTGCAACTGACAAGTTGCTGCACAAAATACTGTCATTTATGCTGCTGACACACAGCGTCAGGGACCTGGGTTCAATTCCAGGCTTGGGTCACTGGCTGTGTGGAGTTTGGACCTTCTCCCCATGCCTTCACGAGTCTCATCTGGATATTCCACTTTCCTCTCACACTGTAAAAGACATGCTGCTTTTTAAAAAAGAGAATTAAATGACTTTTTTGTACACACTTTTTTCTAAAATTTTCTCAATTTAAATGGTAACTTCCTCCCCTGAACCATGCCTCATTGCTTCCTTTTATTTCTCTTACTGACAGTGAACATAATCACAATTATCACACTGGCGAGCAGAAACTGTGGTCTCTCCAAATGTGTCACTCGTTACCTGGTGGCCATGTCAACGGCGGATGTGATGGTCGTTATCCTTGACTTGCTATTGAGACATATTCCCATTGTTTTTCCGGTACCGTTTCGTTTCCTGCTATGGGTCCCCTTGTGTAACATCCACGCCGTCCTGCTTTATGCAGCTGCTGACTGTTCTGTCTGGTTCACTGTCACTTTCACCTTTGATCGATTTGTGGCCATTTGCTGCTCCAAGCTGAAAAATAAATATTGCACTGAGAAAACAGCGGCTGTGGTTCTGGGAACAGTGACGGTGCTCAGCTGCGTAAAGAACATTTTCTGGTATTTTATGCTATTAAGTGCATATCAGCTGGTGAACTACCCCTGGTTTTGTGGTTACAAATTGCATGTTGTGGAATCTCCAGTCTGGGGAATAATCGAGTTTCTCCACCACATTCTAACCCCGTGTATCCCATTCATCCTGATTTTGCTGCTCAATGTTTTCACCGTCAGACACATTCTTGTAAGCAGCAAAGCACGCAAGAGACTCCGGGCTAACAACAGTGGGAAAGATCCCAAAGACCCGGAGATGGAGAGTCGTAGGAAATCCATCATTTTATTGTTTGTTATTTCAGCGAATTTCATCCTTTTGTGGTCAGTATTTATGATTTATTCTATATGGAATCGGATGTCCTTTATGGGCTATATGTCAGTGTGGTTAGATTTGTTTGTGATGGAATTGGGCTTCATGCTGCAACTGACAAGTTGCTGCACAAATACTGCCATTTATGCAGCGACACAGACTCACTTCAGACAGCAGATCAAAAATCTGCTGAAATATCCCCTTACTGCAATTCTTAAATTCATTAAACCCTGAGAAGAAACTACAACCAATAAGAATCTAACTCTTGCTATTGGGCATTTAAACTGTAAATAAAATAAAACACATTGTGACAGAAAAAGTGACAGATAGGGAGGGAGAGAGAGAGGGAGCAGCAATAGCAACAGTGAGATTGATAGAGGGATGGAGATCAATGGAGAGAGGAAAGGATACAAAGACATGAAGAGTGACAGAGTTTGAAAGAGTTTCAATAGATTCAGGGGGGAAAAAGACAGACCGAGACTGAGAGACAGAGACAGAGACAGAGAGGGAGGTAGAGGGTAGGGAAAATGATGAGGGAGATGGACAGAGAATGAGAAAGGGAGACAGAGGAATACAGATGGGAGGATGTAATAAAAGAAGGAGAGAAAGACTAAGCGGGGAAAAGAAACAGAAAGGTAGGCTGAAAGAAATAGTCAGAACCAAAGAGAAACAGAGATACAGAGAGATATGAGAGCAAAAGGGAAATTGTGAGACTGAATGATTGTAATGGATACAACAAGATCAAAAGATAGAGTGAGATAGAGAGAAGGAGAAAGACAAATAACTTAAGGGGGACAGAGAGAGAGAGAGAGAGAGAGGGAGATGGAATGAGAGAAGGAGAATGAGACAGAGAGGGGGCAGAACAGATAGATGAAGACAGTAGAGACAGGGAAACTAAAAGAGAGGTTGACTACAGAAGGAAACAAAGAGAAACATAGAGAAAAGAGAGAGAGATATAGAGAAAGAGACAGAAAAACAGAAAGAGGCAGAGAGACTTATTTAATGACGTTAATGATAACCAAGAAGTGGAGTTACGGGAATATGAGGTCCCTGATTCAGACAATCAATACTGTCCAATTTGGAAGCCCTGCGGATATATATAATATGATGTGTCTTGGTTACCAGAACTCAAGGTGTGTACAGTCAGGGTGCGGATGTGTGGACTGGGTGTTTTATCACTAGACTATGAACACAGAAAGTAAACTAATGTTCTGGACACCCGGGTTCCAATCCATCACGGCAGATGATGGAATTTGAATAAATATGTCTGGAATTCAGAATCTGCTGGTGACCATAAAATCATTGTTAATTTTCAGAAAAAAGAATCTGGTGCACCAATGTCTCAGGGAAGGACATCTGTTGTCCTTTTGTGGTCAGGACTAAATGTGACTCCAGGGTCACAGCAATATGGTTGATACTTAATTGCCCTCTGAACAAGGGCAACTAGCGATGGATAATAAATGCTGGCCGGCCAACTGCACCCAAGTCCCAAGAGTGAATAAAAATACTCTGTGCTGGGAAATTTTAAACAAATGGCCCTTATCCAACTTTTGGTTTATCACTGTCCACCTACATTATCGATTGGAACACCCTCCAGGAGACCAAGTTGCTGAGGCAGATACCTTGAGTTGGCAATGATTAACAGACACTTGTCGTACCCCAGTGGAAGGGACAGTAATCATGAACTTTCTCAAAACTCACCCAGTGGCAGCCAATAATATTTGGACGTGGACAAAATATTATCCATCCTTGAATCAATCGAAGCAGCTAGTGCTCACGGGGGAATCCAAGAGGCCATTGCAGCTTGAATTGCACCCACATTGGAGTGGCAGGGAGCAGCTGACTGCAGAAGTGAATACACTCCTACGGGGTTCAAGAGTGTCATCCTGAGCCAGCTTCACCATCCCATTCTGGCTGAACATTACCATGGCCACTCAGACTGAAAATCCTCCAATTTGCCCTGTCTGACAGCCAGGTATTGATAAGGATATTTGCTTGTGGGTCAGTGTTGGGAATATCAACAAGGCTGGAACTATCACCAATCACTACTCTTCACGCTTGGGAATGGCCAAGATGGCTGTAGCTGTGGCTGCACATGGACATATTCACGCACCTAGACTGTTCATGGGCTCAATGTTCCTGGTAACGGTAAATGCTGATTCAAAATAGATGGCCATACACAGGGTGAGTTTATCAAACACGAGGAGAGAAACTTCACATCTCTTTCTTGACACCTGGGATCCACAGGTGATTTTTTTTCTTAAAATGGCCCACCTTTCATAGAACATAGAACAGTACAGCACAAGCAGGCCCTTCGGCCTACTTAGCAGGCCATAGAACTATCTGTAACTCCTAATCCCATTAAATCCCATGTACTCATCCAGAAGTCTCTTAAAAGACTCCAGCGAGTTCACCTCTACCACCACTGATGTCAACCGATTCCATTCACTCACCACCATCTGAGTGAAAAACTTACCCCTAACATCTCCTCTGTACTTACCCCCCAGCACCTTAAATTTGTGTCCTCTTGTAGCGACCATTTCAGCCCTGGGAAATAGCCTCCGAGAATCCACCCTATCTCTTCCTTTCAACATCTTATAAACCTCTATCAGGTCACCTCTCATCCTTCGTCTTTCCAAAGAGAAGAGACCTAGCTCTCTCAGCCTGTCTTCATAAGGCATGCCTCCCAATCCAGGAAATATCCTTTTAAGTCTCTTCTGCACCCTCACAATAGCTTCCACATCCTTCCGATAGTGATGCGACCAGAACTGCACACAATACTCCAAGTGACAAGGGTCTTATAAAGTTGCAGCATTACCTCCCGACTCCTAAACTAATTCCTCTATCAATGAAGGTCAGTACACCATATGTCTTCTTGACCACATCCTCCACTTGCGGGCAGATTTAAGAGACCTATGGACCCAGACCCCAAGATCCTTCTACTCCTCAACACTGCCAAGACCCCTACCCTTGATATTATACTCCTTCATCCCAATGGTCCTCCCAAAATGGACCACCACACATTTATCCACGTTGAAGTCCATCTGCCACTTCTCTGCCCAGTCTTGCATTCTATCTATGTCTCACTGCAACTTCAGACATCCCGGAATTTCATCATCCAGGAATTTGTGCATTACGTGAAGTTAAACAAAATTTGACATATTAGAACGGTGTCATATTACCCAGCGTCCAACAGTATGACAGAAAGAGTGGCTCGAACAGTAAAAGCAGGTTCAAAAATGCAGCCCTCAGCCTCTCTGGACACCAAACCATCCAGATTAATCTTTAATTTCAGGATGACACGCCTGCCCCCTGTCCCTTCAATAACCAGAATAGCCCCAGCAGAGTTACTTATGTAAAGATGACTTTGCTCTACTTTGAATCTGATCTTCATGGGAAGTTAGTGAGGCATTGAGACGCCCAGCTTTAAACCCACCAGCCGGGAGGGCACTTAAAGGCAGTTGATAGATTATTGGTAAAGAGTAATGGGCCATGGGTTCATATGGTTATGAGGCACGTTTGAGTCCAGAACAGGGCCACTTTTCTATCAAGTCCACTTGGGTTATGCCATCCTATGGGAATGCTTTATCCATCTACAAGCCACGAAGCCCCAGGCAGTCCCGGAAAAATCAATTCCCAGCACGCCGGAAATTTCGGAAATAATTCCAGGCACTCTGGCTACTCATCCGCCAGTGGGAATGTCTGAAACGGACACAGCAGATTTAGCCATTTCGACCACGTTGACAATTGATATGAGGAACTTGGACCACAACGTCATGTAGAAAATGTGAGTTCCAGTCAGTTGAACCCCACCCACTTCCACAGGCTGGGCAGGAGGAACTGGATCAGCATAGTAACTCCCAAAAAAAATGCTTCCAAGGCAGTCAGCCCTCGGTAATTGCTCCGATCTAGAGGGGGCGGTTTGCAATAACTTCAATCAGGTTCATGAGTTGGACATAGATAAATATAAACTACCAAACTGAGACCTGTTAAGTGTGTCCACTCAGACAGCTCCACAGAATAGAAGCGGTAGGGAGTGAAACACTAATAGTTGGAGTAAGTGTGTGAGTTTAGAACATAGAACATAGACCATAGAACATTACAGTGCAGAACAGGCCCTTCGGCCTTTGATGTTGCGCCGACCAATATAAAAAGCAATGACCCTCCAAACTAAACCATTCCCTTCTCTTCCATATACTTATCAACTAACCTCTCAAACGCCACCAAACTTGGCGCATCTACAACCGCTGCAGGCAGGGCATTCCACTCCCGAACCACCCTTTGGGTAAAGAACCTGCCTCTGATATCCGTCCTATAACTATCACCCCTTAATTTAAAGCTGTGCCCCTCGTGCTAGCTTTCTCCATCCTAGGAAAAAGGCTATCACTGTCCACCCTATCTAAACCTCTAATCATCTTATATGTTTCGATTAGGTCCCCTCTTAGCCGCCTCCTTTCTAACGAAAACAACCTCAAATCCCTCAGCCTCTCTTCATAAGACCTGCCCTCCATACCAGGCAACCTCCTGGTAAACCTCCTCTGTACCCTCTCCAATGCCTCCACATCTTTCTTATAATGTGGGGACCAGAACTGCACACAATACTCCAAGTGCGGCCGCACTAGAGTTTTGTACAGTTGCAACATGACGTTGCGGCTCCGAAATTCAATCCCCCTACCAATAAAAGCTAAGACTCCGTATGCCGTCTTAACAACCTTATCGACTTGACTGCCTACTTTCAGGGATCTATGCACAAATACACCAAGATCCCTCTGTTCATCCACACTATTAAGAATCCTACCATTAGCCCTATACTCTACACATTTATTATTCCTGCCAAAGTGCATTACCTCACACTTTTTCACATTAAACTCCATTTGCCACCTCTTGGCCCAGCTCTGCAACTTGTCCAAGTCTCTCTGCAAACTATAACACCCCTCTTCACTATCTACCACTCCACCGACTTTAGTGTCATCGGCAAATTTACTAATCCATCCTTCAATACCCTCATCCAGATCATTTATAAAAATTACAAACAGCAGGGCCCCCAAAACAGACCCCTGAGGTACACCACTTGTCACCGAACTCCACGATGAATATCTCCCATCAACCACCACTCTCTGTCTTCTATCTGCTAGACAATCCCTATCTCAATTAGCTAAATCACCCTCTATCCCATACATCTGCATTTTCTGCAGAAGACTTCCATGGGCCACCTTATCAAACGCCTTACCCCATCCACCTCTTTGGTCACTTTTTCAAAAAACTCAATGAGGTTAGTAAGGCACGACCTACCCTTCACAAAACCATGCTGACTATCCCCAATCATTCATTTCTCTCTAAATAACTATAAATCCTATCCCTAATAATTCTCTCCAATACTTTGCCCACAACAGAAGTAAGACTCACTGGCCTATAATCCCCTGGAAGGTCTCTCTTCCCCTTCTTGAACAATGGGACCACATTCGCTATCCTCCAGTCCTCCGGAACCACACCCGTAACCAACAATGACCTGAAGATCAGAGCCAGAGGCTCTGCAATCTCCTCTCTTGCCTCCCAGAGAATCCTAGGGTAAATCCCATCCGGCCCAGGGGACTTATCCAACTTCAAACCTCGAGAATATCTAGCACATCCTCCCTATCTACTTCGATACCTTCCAGTTTGCTACCCTGTACCTCAGTGTTCTCCATAACTACATTTACATCACCCTTCGTGAATACCGAAGAGAAATATTTATTCAGTACCTCTCCAATCTCCTCAGGCTCCACGCACAACTTCCCACTGCTGTCTATGACTGGCCCTAATCTTGCCCTAACCAATCTTCTATTCTTAACATATCTAAAGCAAGCTTTAGGATTCTCCTTAATCCTATCAGCCAAAGTCTTCTCGTGTCCCCTCTTAGCTCTCCTCAATTCACTCTTTAGCTCCCTCCTGGCTAATCTATAGCTATCCATTGCACTAACCGAGCCTTCAAGCTTCATCCTGACATAAGCCTCCTTTTTTCCTTTTAACCAGCAAATCAACTTTTTTCGTACACCAAGGTTCTCTTACTCGACCATTTCCTCCTCGCCTGACAGGGACATACTTATCAAGGACTCGCAGCAGCTGCTCCTTGAATAATCTCCACATTCCAGATGTTCCCAGTCCCTGTAGTTTCCTAGTCCAATCTATGCACCCTAATTCTCTCCTGATGGCCTCATAATTACCCTTCCCCCAGCTATAACTACTGCCCCCAGCTTCATGTCTATCCCTATCCATCACTAAGGTGAATGTAACCAAATTGTGGTCACAATTAGGGAAAGGGTTGGAGATGCATTACTATGTTTTGTGTCTATTAGTACCCAATCCCTTACTGCCAGGTCCAGCGCGGACAGGCGTAGACCACACATTACACTTCAGAAAGTGATGTGGGACCAACGGAAGCAGCTGATTGGTGAGCAAGTTCTTGAAAGGAAGACTGAGGGAACAAAGAACAAAGAACAAAACAGCACGGGAAACAGGCCCTTCGGCCCAACGAGCCCGCGCCGCCACTCTGATGTTCCCACCTCTACCGGTGATCCTTGTCTATGTTTATAGATCTATGGATTAAAAACTAAATTTGAGACAATTTAGGGAGAATTTGTTTTGCCAATTAGCCTAAGAGCACATCTTTGGGATGTGGGAGGAAACCGGAGCACCCGGAGAAAACCCACACAAGCACGGGGAGAATGCGCAAACTCCCACAGACACAGGCCCAAATCCATGTATCTGCACAGCACAGCGATAGTCACTCAGCTGTCGTGTTGCCCATCAAATGGTCCAGGTCAAGCATACAGTAACGACATGAAGCACTAGGATACTCTCGAAAAAGATCCAAGAGCAGTCCTTTCACGATCATTCGCGTGTATGCCCCTCGTTAGACAACAAGGTGGACCAAAGCACCTGTAGGATAAAAACAAATATATCAATATCATCATCTATTTACACACTACCCAGGGACTCCCAAGGCTCATGATCCTTATTTTAAATCAGTTTTCAATACCCCTCCATTCCCATTCTGTTCATGTGCCCATCTAAGTATTTCTTAATTAACTCCAGAGTGCATTCCCCCACCATTTGGCAGCGCATTCCATACCCCCATCACCCTCTGTGTGAAAAAACTCCCTTGAGCATCCAAATTTTACCTTACCTCCCTCACTCTAAGCCTGTGACTTCTCGTGCTATTCGAGTCCATCCTAGGAATTTTCTGAGTTGACGTCATAGCAACAGGAAAGGCTCATAATGTTGTTAAACCTCTGGGGACCCGAGTTCAAATCCCGACACGGCAGCTGGTGGAATTCGAACTGAATAAAAATTGCCTGGAAATTAATATCCACTGATGACCATGAAACCATACTGTCGAAAGAACTCATTTGTTCACTGAAAAAGAGAACGGGTTAATGAACTACGCAGCACTTAAAGATTTGTGCAGAGCATTGCAAAATGTTTTTGTACCCCTGTAACATTGGATGCCAATTAAGTAGTTTGTGCGAGTTTGTAGCCTTGTGTGCTGGCTAAACAAGCCACAAGTGTTGAAATGCGATGATGGCTAATCACACTACAGGAACTGAACAGAGACAGTGGCGACCCTGAGACAGCTATGATTACAACGGACTACACAAAGGACAAAAACACCGAGGCAGCAATAATTACATGATATCGAACTGCTGGCATAACAATCGGCGGGATCTGGGATGTCTATAAGTTACTCTTACTTATGTTCGGGGAGAGATCCTCTTTTAGAACTGACATTCTCCCAAAAGCTTTTGTAATAAACCTGCTGTACATTGACTCATGACTAGTCTCAGAGTTATTATCTATCGACAACAAATTTGTGCCAAAACCCAGGACCTGTTTATGGGACAGGTTGATCAGACACGACCAGAGCTCTGGAATACAACACCAAACTTAACGGGGCGGGTGGAACTACAGTAGGTGATCATCTGTAATGAGAAAGTGTGTAAGCGAAAGAGGTCCGAACTGAATACTTGCTACAAGGAAGTATCTATCTTCAAGACTCAGCCTTAGAAACAGGTTGTTAAGAAGGGTAGTCCCATCCACGTGAAGGTCAGGACTTTGAAGTGGGTTTGGAGACTGGAGAAAAGTACCTGGGGTGCGATGTTCAGACGTGAGTGAGTGATCGCCAGGGTAGAAATAAAAGCTGGCTTGAGTAGTGGTACAGAGGGATCTGATCACCCCTGACAGGTATCACCGGACATTGATAAGAGCGACCTAGGAGGGGGAGAGTGAGAAGGAAGAATAGAAGACTCCAGGTGGTGTGTATAAACGTATCAATATTACGGCAGAATCACAAGGACAGTGGGGAACCCCAGGATCCCTGATAAATGAACGTATGACTGAATGGGACAAATTCATTATTTTCTCATTAAACAGATGAGAAAAGGGAGGGAGGGTTGGGATTCATCCCACCTGCTAAATGAACAACAGAAATGATTGGAAAAGGGAAAAAAAGACAGAACTAAGTAAATTCTCGCAAAGGGTGGTGAATCTTTGGAATTCTCTGCCTGCCAAAGTGGTGGAGGCTTCCTTGTTGAACATGTTCAAGTCAAGAGTGGATAGGTTTTTGATTGACAAGGGAATTAAAGGGTTACAGGGAGAAAGGGGGGAAGTGGTACTGAACCACTGCAGATCAGCCATGGTCTTATTGAATAACAGGGCAGGCTTGAGGGGCTGGATGGCCTATTCCTGCTCCTATGTTCTCTTAGTTCAACAATTGGCCATGACCTTTGAGGAGTCTCAAATGAGACTAGAGATAGGTTTGAGGAGATGAGCACAGCCGTCTATGAGAGATCAGCAGAGGTTGCAGCTCTTCGGAGTGTTGTGCTACACGACTGACGAGCACTCGATTATGTGCAGCCTCCCAAAAAGGGACATGCTCTATATTTGGCTCCAAACGTTGTATGTATATTCCAGGTGCTCCGAACAATATAAATCGCTTGGTAGATCCCATTAAACAGATATTGAAATTCCCCTCATCCCCAATACAGGATGAGGGGAACGAATATCACAATTATAACCCTCCGGGCTGGCTGGGGCTACGCTTCATACCTGATGCATGGATCGATTGTTTTAATTGTACTTGTCATTGCTTGCTGTGTTTGTATGATATTATTGAACACTAGGTTAACCGGGTGCAAGTGTACAGGCAGAGGGTGCAGACCTCCTGACAAAGGAGCTGGACCTATATGCTGGTAACATGTGTTTCATGGGGCAGTGCTTTGGTGCGGCCCCTGATCACAAGAGGGGAATGAAGAAGAGAACGGGTTAGTTAGTGAACTTTGTAATACTTAAAGATTTGTGCAGAGCATTTTAAGAATTATTTTTGCACCCCTGTAATCTTCTATGCCAGTTAACTTGTTTGTGCGACAAACTGCAGATGTCGAGATTCAATAATGGCGAATCACTTTAGAGGAACAGAAGAGAGACAATCATGGTCTTGAGGCAATGATTATTCTAACTGACTACACAAAGGTGAGGCAGCAATAACCACATGACGGTGAAACATGTCAGAAAGCCTGGAGAACTGTGGATGTCATGAGGTGCGGGAACTGGGATATATAAAACATTTACTCTGACTTGTGTTCGGAAAAAAGTTTGGTGATCCACTTTAGGAACCGGTCTTCTTCCAAAAGCTTTTCCAATAAACCTGTTGCACTTTGACTCATGACTAGTGTCATTATTAGGGTATTATTTATTGACAACATTCACTAATGTCCTTCAGGGAAGGAAATCTATCAGGGGCGTTGGTGGTCAAAGCAAAGGTGAATGAACTGAAGTGGAACTGGAGACCAGGGCCAGAAAGTCACAGAGAAAGAACAGGCATGGTATGGCTACTAATCAAAGAGGGTCTGATGGGCTGAAATGCTTTCGTTTCAATGCGAGGAAGATGAATTTAAGAGTTTGGATTCGTACTTGAAACTATGATGTTATTCCCATTACAGAGATTTAGTTGAGGGGAGGAGAGGAATGTTAGCTTAATGTACAAGGATACAGATGTTTCAGGCAGGATAGAGGAGGATATACAATGGATGGGGTATTTTCATTCAGGAGAATGAATATCACAGCTGTACTGCGGGAGGGCTGCACATATTCTATCTTGGAGGAATCATACAGCAATTTGTCTGAAGCTCAGGAATAGGAAGGTTTAATCACAGTATTGGGGGTTTACTATTGACCATCTAACTGCCAGTGGGAGATAGAGGAACACATATGAAGGCAGATTTTGGCAAGGTGTAAAAGTAACAGGGTTGTTGTGGTGGGAGATTTTAACTTCCCAAAATTGACTAGGGCTCACTGAGTGTAAGGGATGTGGAGGGGGCAGATTTTTTAAAGGACCATCCTGGAGGGCTTCTTGAAACATTTTTTAGATAGTCCAGCGAGGGACAGAGTCATAATTGACCTGGTATTGGGAATGAGTGCAGCCAGATGGTCGATGATTCAGAATAGGATCAGTTCAGGAATAGTGACCACAATTCAATTAGCTTTAAGGTACAGATGTATAAAGGCAAGTGTAGTTCTCAAGTGATGGTGCTAAGTTGGGGGAAGGCTAATCACAACAATATTGCGTCGTTAGTGTATGCTTGACCCGAAGATGTGCTCTTAGGCTAATTGGCAAAACAAATTCTCCCTAAATTGTCTCAAATTTGGTTTTTAATCCATAGATCTATAAACATAGACAGGGATCACGGGTAGAGGTGGGAACATCAGGGTGGCGGCACTGGCTCATTGGGCCGAAGGGCCTGTTTCCCTTTTGACTGGGAAGATTGTTGACTGGGGCAGATGTTTAGGGCAAGTCAACATCTCGCACGTAAGACGTTTTCAAGTGTAAATTGATTGGAATTCAGGACAAGCACAATCCAGTGAGGATGAAGTTTAGGTGTGGTAAATTTCGGTTGCTTTGGATAAGAGGGCAATTGTTAGCCTAGTCAAAGAGTTAAAGGAAGAATTTGTCGATGTGAGGAGCTTGGGAAGGCATGAAGCAAGGATGGAAGACAAGGAAAGTAAAAATAAACTGAAGTAAAGAGTAAGGAGGGCTAAAAGGGGTCACAGAAAGTCTTTTGCCAGCAGCATTAAGGAAAATCGCAAGGTGTTTCAAACATATATAAAGAATCATAGAATCATAGCACCCTACAGTGCAGAAAGATCTCTTTGGCCCATTGAGTTTGCACCCACCCAGGCCTCTAACCGACACGTCCCTCGAACCTACACATCCCTAGAAACTAAGGGGCAATTTCTTAGCATGGCCCATCAACCTAACCTGCACATCAAAGAACAAAATAACAAAGAACAAAACAGCACGGGAAACAGGCCCTTCGGCCCAACGAGCCAGTGCCGCCACCTCGATGTTCCCACCTCTACCCGTGATCCCTGTCTATGTTTATAGATCTATGCATTAAAAACCAAATTTGAGACAATTTAGGGAGAATTTGTTTTGCCAATTAGCCTAAGAACACATCTTTGGGATGTGGGAGGAAACCGGAGCGCCTGGAGAAAACCCACGCCAGCACCGGGAGAATGCACAAACTCCCACAGACACAGGCCCAAATACATGTGTCTGCACAGCACAGCGATAGTCACGGAGCTGTCCTGTTGCCCATCAAACGGTCCAGGCCAAGCATACACCAACGACGTAAAGCAGTAGGATAGTCTCGAAAAAGGTCCAAGAGCAGTCCTCTCATGACCCATCGCGTGTATGCCCCTCATTAGACAACAAGGTGGACCAAAGCACCTATAGGATAAAAACAAGTACATCAATATCATCATCTATTTACACACTACCCAGGGACTCCCAAGGCTCATGATCCCTATTTTAAATTAGTTTTCAATACCCCTCCATTCCCATTCTGTTCATGTGCCCATCTGAGTTTTAGATACGGTGGACGGTGATATCCTTTTTCCTAGGATGGAGAAAGCTAGCACGAGGGGACACAGTTTTAAATTAAGGGGTAATAGTTATAGGACGGATATCAGAGGTAGGTTCTTCACCCAGAGGGTAGTTAGAACATAGAGCATTACAGCACAGAACAGGCCCTTTGGCCTTCGATGTTGCGCCGACCAATATAAAAAGCAATGACCCTCCAAACTAAACCATTCCCTTCTCTTCCATATACTTATCAACTAACCTCTTAAACGCCACCAAACGTGGCACATCTACAACTGCCGCAGGCAGGACATTCCACTCCCGAACCACCCTTTGGGTAAAGAACCTACCCAAATTTGGTTAGGGAGTGGAATGCCCTGACTGCGGCAGTTATAGATGTGCCAAGTTTGGTGGCGTTTAAGAGGTTAGTTGATAAGTATATGGGCGAGAAGGGAATGGTTTAGTTTGGAGGGTCATTGCTTTTTTCATAGTTGGTCAGCGCAACATCGAAGGCCGAAGGGCCTGTTCTGCGCTGTAATGTTCTATGATCTATGCTCTATCTAAGTATTTCATAATTAACTCCAGAGTGCATTCCCCCACCATTTGGCAGTGCATTCCATATCCCCAGCACCCTCTGTGTGAAAAAACTCTCTCTAGCATCCAAATTACACCTTACCCCGCTCACTCTAAGCCCGTGACCCCTCGTGCTATTCAAATCCATCCTAGGAAAAAGCTTAACTCTGTTTAATCTATCTATACCCCTCATAATCTTGTACACCTCTATCAGATCTCCTCTAAGTCTACATCTTTCTAAGGAAAACAGTCCCAATTTGCCTAACCTCTCCTCCTAACTCAGACCTTCCGTACCAGGCAGCATCCTGGTAAACCTCCTCTGCACTCTCTCCAGAGTCTCCACGTCCTTCCGGTAGTAAGGCGACCAGAACTGGACACAGTATTCCAAATGAGGTTTAACCAACGTTCTATACAACTGCAACATTAAAGGCCAGCTCTTGTACTCTATACCCCTTCCTATAAAGGCTAGCATACTATATGCTTTCTTCACAACTTTCTCCACTTGCTCTGCCACCTTTACAAAAGAACAACGAACAAAGAACAAAACAGCACAGGAAACAGGCCCTTCGGCCCAATGAGCCTGCGCTCCCACCCCGATGTTCCCACCTCTACCCGAGAACCCTGTCCATGTTTATAGATGTATGGATTAAAAACCAAATTTGAGACAATTTAGGGAGAATTTGTTTTGCCAAATAGCCTAAGAGCACATCTTTGGGATGTGGGAGGAAACCGGAGCACCCGGAGAAAACCCACGCAAGCACAGGGAGAATGTGAAAACTCCCACAGACACAGGCCCAAATCCATGTATCTGCACAGCACAGCGATAGTCATGGAGCTGTCGTGTTGCCCGTCAGATGGTCCAGGTCAAGCATACACTTACGACGTGAAGCAGTAGGATACTCTAGAAAAATATCCAAGAGCAGTCCTTTCACGACCCGTCGCGTGTATGCCCCTCGTTAGACAACAAGGTGGACCAAAGCACCTGTAGGATAAAAACAAGTACATCAATATCATTATCTATTTACACACTACCCAGGGACTCCAAAGGCTCATGATCCTTATTTTAAATCAGTTTTCAACACCCCTCCATTCCCATTCTGTTCGTGTGCCCATCTAAGTATTTCTTAATTAACTCCAGAGTCCATTCCCCCACCATTCGGCAGCGCATTGCATACCTCCACCACCTTCTGTGTGAAAAAAACCCCTCGAGCATCCAAATTATACCTTACCTCCCTCACTCTAAGCCCGTGACTTCTCGTGCTATTCGAGTCCATCCTAGGAAACAGCTTAACTCTGTTTACTCTATCTATACCCCTCATAATCTTGTCCACCTTTATCAGATCTCCTCTAAGTCTACATCTTTCTAAGGAAAACAGTCCCAATTTGCCTAACCTCTCCTCGTAACTTAGACCTTCCGTACCAGGCAGCATCCTGGTAAACCTCCTCTGCACTCTCTCCAGAGTCTCCACGTCCTTCTGGTAGTAAGGTGACCCGAACTGGACACAGTATTCCAAATGAGGTTTAACCAACGTTCTATACAATTGCAACATTAAAGGCCAGCTCTTGTACTCTAAACCCTTTCCTATAAAGGCTAGCATACAAATGCTTTCTTCACAACTTTCTCCACTTGCTCTGCCACCTTTACAAAAGAACAACGAACAAAACAGCATGGGAAACTGGCCCTTCTGCCCAATGAGCCCGCGCTGCCACCCCGATGTTCCCACCTCTACCCGCGATCCCTGTCCATGTTTATAGATGTATGGATTAAAAACCAAATTTGAGATAATTTAGGGAGAATTTGTTTTGCCAATTAGTCTAAGAGCACATCTTTGGGATGTGGGAGGAAACCAGAGCGCCCGGAGAAAACCCACACAAGCACGGGGGCAATGCGCAAACTCCCACAGACACAGGACCAAATCCATGTATCTGCACAGCACAGCGATAGTCACTGAGCTGTCGTGTTGCCCATCAGACGGTCCAGGTCAAGCATACACTTACGACGTGAAGCAGTAGGATACTCTCGAAAAAGACCCAAGAGCAGTCCTCTCACGACCCATCGCATGTGTGCCCCTCGTTAGACAACAAGGTGGACCAAAGCACCTGTAGGATAAAAACAAGTACATCAATATCATCAACTATAGCTCTAGCACGTTAGAGGGGTCAGTGCAGGAAGGTGTGCAGGAAGGTTTTTTGACTCAGGATGTAGATAGGCCAACTAGAGGTGAGCCTACATTGGATTTGGTGCTGGGCAATGAGCCAGACCAGGTGTTAGGCTTGGAAGTTGGTGAACATTTTGGTGATAGCGACCACAATTCAGTTACATTCACCTTAGTGATGGATAGGGATAGGCATGAAGAAGGGGGCAGTCGTAAGAGCTGGGGGAATGGTAGTTATGAGGCCATAAGGAGGGAATTAGGATGCATAAGTTGGACTAGGAAATTACAGGGACTGGGAACATCTGAAATGTGGAGCTTATTCAAGGATAAGCTACTGCAAGTCCTTGATAAGTATGTCCCTGTCAGGCAAGGAGGAAATGGTCGAGTCGTGGAACCATGTGCACTAAAAAAGTTAATTCGCTGGTTAAAAGGAAAAAGGAGGCTTATGTCAGGATGAGGCTCAGTTAGTGCAATGGATAGATATAGATTAGCCAGGAGGGAGCTAAAGAGTGAGTTGAGGAGAGCTAAAAGATGACACGAGAAGACTTGGGCTGATAGGATCAAGGAGAATTCTAAGCTTTCTTTAGATATGTTAAGAATAGAAGATTGGTTAGGGCAAGATTAGGGCCAGTCATAGACAGCAGTGGGAATTTGTGCGTGGAGCCTGAAGAGATTAGAGAGGCACTGAACAAATATTTCTCTTCGGTATTCACGCAAGGAGATGTAAATGTAGTTGTGGAGAACACTGGGATACAGGGTTGCAAACTGGAAAGTATTGAAGTAGATAAGGAGGATGTGCTAGATATTCTTGAGGGTTTGAAGTTAGATAAGTCTCCTGGGCCGGACGGGATTTACCCTAGGATTCTCTGGGAGGCGAGAGAGGAGATTGCAGAGCCTCTGGCTCTGATCTTCAGGTCGTCGTTGGTTACGGGTATAGTGCCGGCAGACTGGAGGATAGCGAATGTGGTCCCATTGTTCAAGAAGGGGAAGAGAGACCTTCCAGGGAATTATAGGCTAGTGAGTCTTACTTCTGTTGTGGGCAAAGTATTGGAGAGAATTATTAGGGATAGGATTTATAGTTATTTAGAGAGAAATGATTTGATTGGGGATAGTCAGCATGGTTTTGTGAAGGGTAGGTCGTGCCTTACTAACCTTATTGAGTTTTTTGAAAAAGTGACCAAGAGGTGGATGGGGGTAAGGCAGTTGATGTGGTATATATGGACTTTAGTAAGGCGTTCGATAAGGTGACCCATGGAAGGCTTCTGCAGAAAATGCAGATGTATGGGATTGAGGGTGATTTAGCTAATTGGATTAGGAATTGGCTAACAGATAGAAGACAGAGGGTGGTGGTTGATGGGAGATATTCATCGTGGAGTTCGGTGACAAGTGGTGTACCTCAGGGGTCTGTTTTGGGGCCCCTGCTGTTTTGTAATTTTTATAAATGATCTGGATGAGGGTATTGAAGGATGGATTAGTAAATTTGCAGATGACACTAAAGTCGGTGGAGTGGTAGATAGTGAAGAGGGGTGTTATAGTTTGCAGAGGGACTTGGACAAGTTGCAGAGCTGGGCCGAGAGGTGGCACATGGAGTTTAATGTGGAAAAGTGTGAGGTAATGCACTATGGCAGAAATAATAAATGTGTAGAGTATAGGTCTAATGGTAGGATTCTTAGTAGTCTTGATGAACAGAGGGATCTTGGTGTGTATGTGCATAGATCCCTGAAAGTAGGCAGTCAAGTCGAGAAGGTTGTTAAGAAGGCATATGGAGTCTTAGCTTTTATTGGTAGGTGGATTGAATTTCGGAGCCGCAACGTCATGTTGCAACTGTACAAAACTCTAGTGCGGCCGCACTTGGGGTATTGTGTGCAGTTCTGGTCCCCACATTATAAGAAAGATGTGGAGGCATTGGAGAGGGTACAGAGGAGGTTTACCAGGATGTTGCCTGGTATGGAGGGCAGTTCTTATGAGGAGAGGCTGAGGGATTTGAGGTTGTTTTCGTTAGAAAGAAGGCGGCTAAGAGGAGACCTTATTGAAACATAGAAGGTGATTAGAGATTTAGATAGGGTGGACAGTGATAGCCTTTTTCCTCGGATGGAGAAAGCTAGCACGAGGGGACATAGCTTTAAATTTAGGGATGGTGGTTACAGGACGGATGTCAGAGGTAGGTTCTTTACACAGACGGTGGTAAGGGTATGTAATGCCCTGCCTGCGTCAGTTGTAGATGCGCCAAGATTGGCGGTGTTTAAGAGGTTAGTAGATAAGTTCATGGACGAAAAGGGAATGGTTTAGCTTAGAGGGTCATTGCTTTTTCCTAATTGGTCGGCGCAACATCGAAGGCCAAAGGACCTGTTCTGCACTGTAATGTTCTATGTTCTATCTATTGACTCACTTCCCAGGGACTCCAAAGGCTCATGATCCCTATTTTAAATCAGTTTTCTATACCCTCCATTCCGATCCTGTTCATGTGCCCATCTAAGTATTTCTTAAGTAACTCCAGAGTACCTGCCTCCACCACTTTACTTGGCAGTGCATTCCATACCCCCACCAACCTCTGTGTGAAAAATCTCCCTCTAGCATACAAATTATACCTTACCCCCCTCACCCTAAGCCTTTGACCCCTCGTGCTATTTGAGTCCATCCTAGGAAAAAGCTTAACCCTGTTTACTCTATCTACCCCCTTCAAAATCTTGTACACCTCAATCAGATCTCCTCTGAGTCTACGTCCTTCTAAGGAAAACAGTTCCAGTTTGCCTAACCTCTTCTCATATCTCTGACCTTCCATACCAGGCAGCATCCTGGTAAACCTCCTCTGCACTCTCTGCAGAGTCTCCAGGTCCTTCGGTAGTAAGGCGACCAGAACTGGATGCAGCATTCCAAATGAGGTCTAACCAACGTTTTATACAACTACAACATTAAAGGCCAGCTCTTGTACTCTATACCCCTTCCTATAAAGGCTAGCATACTACGTGCTTTCTTGACAACCTTCTCTACCTGCTTTGCCACCTTCAAAGACTTGTGCACCTGCACCCCCAAGTCCCTCTGCGTTTCTATACTCCTAATAAGTCTACCCTTCATCATATACCTCCCCCTACATTCTTTCTCCCGAAATGCATCACCTCACATTTATCAGGATTGAATTCCATCTGCCATCTGTCTGCCAAGCTACCAGCCTATCTATGTCCTGCTGCATTGCCTGACAATGCTCCTCACTATCCACAAGTCCAGCCATCTTTGTATCGTCTGCAAACTTGCTGATCACTCCACTTACTCCTTCTTCCTTTGGATTGTGGGAGGAAGCCAGAGTATCCGGAGGACACCCACGCAGACACGAGGAGAATGTACAAACCCCTCACAGACCTGAGCTGTGAATCGAACCCAAGGGCCTGGAGCAGTGAAGCAACAGTGCTAACCACTTGCTGCCCAAGCACAAGAGGGTTGGCAGAAAGAGAGTTGATGCATTCGAGGCTAGGTAACAGAATCTGTGTGTGAAGCCAGAGGGAATGGGTGACGTATTAAATGAACATGTTGCATCAGTATTCATGAAGGAGAACAACTTTTTGGATGATGAGTCTGGGGAGGATACATAGATAGTTTGAGACATGCTGAGGTTAAACAAAAAGGAGGAGATATTGGGGATCTTGAGAAACATTACATTACAGAAGTCCCCGGGGTCTTTTGGAATATATCTCAGAATATTGAAAGAGGCCAGGAAGAAAATTGCAGGAGCCTTGATAGATGTCTTTGTATCTCACTGGCTACAGGGTAGAAGCAAGACAATTGGAGAATAGCTGACGTGTGATTAGGAAGCATAGAAAACGTAATCCAGGTACGTACAGGCCAGTGAGACTCACGTCATAGCTCGGAAATTATTGAATAGGCACTTCTCATTCAGAATTCAATCCCATTTGGAAATAAATGGACTCATAAGCGAGAGGCCTCATGTTTTTTTTTAGGCAAAATTGGGTCTCACTAACACGATGGAGTTTTTCGAAGCAGTGATGAACATGATTTCACGCAACAGTTTGCAACCTTTCCTAAAGTAACAGGAACACAAACACACACAGACACACCCAAACGCACATACAATAATACACCCACTTGTTGATAGAAGCGACCAGATTTTAACACTTCCACTCACACACAAATTGAAGAATAGGACAACATATACTAAGGAACACTCGTTTGGTGCTCTCTTGCTCAACATGCACGTCCACACACAAGGGGAAGGGGAGCAGCGGGGTTTTAACAACTATTCCCTGCCCATTGATGGCGGGGTCAGCAAGAAGGAAAAAAAACACGTGACAGCATAGCATTCAGGTGCGTACCCAATTTCTCATCTCTTGCAACTTTTACCAGCAATGGCTATGCAGCGGATTCAGTCTCCTGCCTCTCTGCATGCACATGGGGGTAAGGAGGGGGGCCTTGCTGTCTCTGCATGCACAGAGGGACCGGGCGGGGACTGGCTGCCTCCCTGCCATCACAATAGGTTACTGAAAGGGGGGACTCGCTGCCTCTATGCATGCAGAATGGGATAGGGAGGGGGACTCGCTGCCTCTCTGCATGCAGAATGGGATAGGGAGGGGATTCGCTGTCTCTCTGCATGCAGAATGGAATAGGAGGGGGACTGGCTGTCTCTCTGCATGCAGAATGGGATAGGGAGGGGGACTCGCTGCCTCTCTGCATGGAGAATGAGATAGGGAGGGGGAATCGCTGCCTCTCTGCATGCAGAATGGGATAGGGAGGGGGACTCGCTGTCTCTCTGCATGCAGAATGGAATAGGGAGGGGGCTTGCTGCCTCTCTGCCCTCACAATGTGTTACTGAAACGGGGGTCTCGTTGTCTCTTTGCATGCAGAATGGGGCAGGGAGGGGGACTCGCTGTCGCTCTGAATGCAGAATGGGTTGGGGGGGACTCGCTTTCTCACTGAATGCAGAATGGGATAGGGAGGGGGACGCGCTGTCTCTCTCAATGCAGAATGGAACAGGGAGGGGGACTCGCTGTCTCTCTGCATGTGGAATGGGATAGGGAGGGTGACTCGCTGTCTCTCTGAATGCAGAATGGGATAGGGAGGGGACTCGCTGTCTCTCTGAATGCAGAATGGGATAGGAGGGGGACTCGCTGTCTCTCTACATGCAGAATGGGATAGGGAGGGGGACTTGCTTTCTCTCTGCTTGCAGAATGGGATAGGGAGGGGGACTCGCTGTCTCTCTGCATGCACAGTGGGATAGGGAGGGTGACTCGCTTTCTCTCTGCATGCAGAATGGGATAGGGAGTCGCACTCGCTGCTTCTCTGCACGCACAGTGGGATAGGGAGGGGGACTCGCAGCCTCTCTGCATGCAGAATGGCATAGGGAGGGGATCTCGCTGCCTCTCTTCATGCATAATAAGATAGGGAGGGGGGCTCGCTGCCTCTCTGCATGCGCAGCAGTATAGGGAGGGGGACTCGCTGTCTGTCTGAATGCAGAATGGGAAAGGGAGAGGGACTCGCTGTCTCTCTGCATGCAGAATGGGATAGGGAGGGGGACTCGCTGCCTTTCTGCATGCAGAATGGAATAGGTACGGGGACTCGCTGTGTCTTTGAATGCAGAATGGAATAGGGAGGGGGACTCGCTGCCTCTGAATGCAGAATATGATAGGGAGGGGGACTCGCTGTCTCTGCATGCAGAATGGGATAGGGAGCATGACTCGCTGCCTCTCTGCCTGCAGAATGGGATAGGGACGGGGACTCGCTGTCTCTCGCAATGCAGAATGGAACAGGGAGGGTGACTCGCTGTCTCTCTGAAGGCAGAATGGGATAGGGAGGGGGACTCGCTGTCTCTCTGAATGCAGAATGGGATAGGGAGGGGGACTCGTTGTCTCTCTGCATGCAGAATGTGATAGGGAGGGGGACTCGCTGTCTCTCTGCATGCAGAATGGGATAGGGAGGGGGACTCGCTGTCTCTCTGCATGCACAGTGTGATGAGGAGAGGGACTCGCTGTCTCTGTGCATGCAGAATGGGATAGGGAGGAGGACTCGCTGTCTCTCTGCATGCAGAATTGGATAGGGAGGGGGACTCGCTGTCTGTCTGCATGCTCAGTGGATAGGGAGGCGGACTCGCTGTCTCTCTGCATGCACACTGGGATAGTGAGGGGGACTCACTGTCCCTCAGAATGCAGAATGGGATATGGAGGGCGACTCGTTGTCACTCTGCATGCAGAATTGGATAGGGAGGGCGACTCGCTGTCTGTCTGCATGCAGATAGGATAGGGAGGAGGACTCGCTGCCTCTCTGCATGCACAGTGGGATAGGGAGGGGGACTCGCTGTCTCTCTGAATGCAGAATGTGATAGGGAGGGGGACTCGCTGTTTCTCTGAACGCAGAATGGGATTGGTAGGAGAACTCGCTGTCTCTCTGCATGCAGAATGGCATAGGGAGGGGGCTCGCTGTTTCTCTACATGCAGAATGGGATTGGGAGGGGGACTCACTGCCTCTCTGCATGCACAGTGGAATAGGGAGGGGGACTCACTGTTTCTCTGCATGCAGAATGGGATGGGGAGGATGACTCGCTGTCTCTCTTCATGCAGAATGGGATAGCGAGGTGGACTCGCTGTCTCTATGCATGCACAGTGGATAGGAAGGGGGACTTGCTGTCTCTCTGCATGCAGAGACGGATAGGGAGGGGGACTCGCTGTCTTTCTGCATGCAGAATGGGATAGGGATACGGACTCGCTGTCTCTAAGCATTCACAGTGGATAGGAAGGGGGATCGCTGTCTCTCTGAAGCAGAAGGGATAGGGAGGTGGACTCGCTGCTCTCTGCAGCAGAATGGGATAGGGAGGGGTTCTCGCTGTATACTGCATGTGCAACTGGACAGGGAGGGGGGACCGCGCCTCTCGCAGCAGGATAGGGAGGGGGACTCGCTGTCTGTCTGCATGCTCAGTGGATAGGGAGGCGGACTCGCTGTCTCTCTGCATGCACACTGGGATAGTGAGGGGGACTCACTGTCCCTCAGAATGCAGAATGGGATATGGAGGGCGACTCGTTGTCACTCTGCATGCAGAATTGGATAGGGAGGGCGACTCGCTGTCTGTCTGCATGCAGATAGGATAGGGAGGAGGACTCGCTGCCTCTCTGCATGCACAGTGGGATAGGGAGGGGGACTCGCTGTCTCTCTGAATGCAGAATGTGATAGGGAGGGGGACTCGCTGTTTCTCTGAACGCAGAATGGGATTGGTAGGAGAACTCGCTGTCTCTCTGCATGCAGAATGGCATAGGGAGGGGGCTCGCTGTTTCTCTACATGCAGAATGGGATTGGGAGGGGGACTCACTGCCTCTCTGCATGCACAGTGGAATAGGGAGGGGGACTCACTGTTTCTCTGCATGCAGAATGGGATGGGGAGGATGACTCGCTGTCTCTCTTCATGCAGAATGGGATAGCGAGGTGGACTCGCTGTCTCTATGCATGCACAGTGGATAGGAAGGGGGACTTGCTGTCTCTCTGCATGCAGAGACGGATAGGGAGGGGGACTCGCTGTCTTTCTGCATGCAGAATGGGATAGGGATACGGACTCGCTGTCTCTAAGCATTCACAGTGGATAGGAAGGGGGACTCGCTGTCTCTCTGCATGCAGAATGGGATAGGGAGGTGGACTCGCTGCCTCTCTGCATGCAGAATGGGATAGGGAGGGGGTCTCGCTGTCTCCCTGCATGTGCACTGGATAGGGAGGGGGACCCGCTGCCTCTCTGCATGCACAGTGGCATAGGGAGGAGGACTTGCTGTCTCTCTGCATGCAGAATGGGATAGGGAGGAGGACTTGCTGCCTCTCTGCTGGCAGAACGGGATAGTGAGGGGGACTCGCTGTCTCTCTACATGCAGAATGGGATACGGAGGGGGCCTCGCTATCTCTCTGCATGCAGAATGGGGTAGGGAGGGTTACTCGCTGCCTCTCTGCATGCAGAATGCCATAGTAAGGGGACTCGCTGTCTCTCTGCATGCAGAATGGGATAGGGAGGGGTACTCGCTGCCTCTCTGCTGCAGAATGGGATAGGGAGGGGGACTCACTGTCTCTCTGCATGCAGAATGGGATAGGGAGGGTGACTCGCTTTCTCTCTGCATGCAGAATGGGATAGGGAGTCGCACTCGCTGCTTCTCTGCACGCACAGTGGGATAGGGAGGGGGACTCGCAGCCTCTCTGCATGCAGAATGGCATAGGGAGGGGGACTCGCCGCCTCTCTGCATGCAGAATGGGATGGGGAGGGGGACTCGCTGCCTCTCTGCATGCAGAATGGGATAGGGTGGGGGACTCGATGCCACTGTGCATGCAGAATGGATAGGAATGTGGACTCATTGTCTCTCTGCATGCACAGTGGATAGGGAGTGAGACTCGCTGCCTCTTTGCATGCACAGTTGGAAAGGGAGGGGGACTCGCTGTCTCTCTGCATGCAGAATGGGATAGGGAGCGGAACGCGCTGTCTGTTTGCATGCAGAATGGGATAGGGAGGGGAACTCGCCGTCTCTCTGCATGCACAGTGGGATAGGGAGGGGGACTCACTGTCCCTCTGAATGCAGAATGGGATATGCAGGGCGATTCGTTTTCTCTCTGCATGCAGAATTGGATAGGGAGGGGGACTCGCTGTCTGTCTGCATGCAGATAGGATAGGGAGGAGGATTCGCTGTCTCCCTGCATGCACAGTGGGATAGGGAGGTGGACTCGCTGTCTCTCTGAATGCAGAATGGGATAGGGAGGGGGACGCGCTGTCTCCCTGCATGCACAGTGGGATAGGGAGGCGGACTCGCTGTCTCTCTGAACGCAGAATGGGATAGGGAGGGGGACGCGCTGTCTCTCTGCAAGCACAGTGGATAGGAAGGGGGACTTGCTGCCTCTCTGCATGCACAGTGGAATAGGGAGGGGGACTTGCTGTTTCTCTGCATACAGAATGGCATAGGGAGGGGGACGCGCTGTCTCTCTGAACGCAGAATGGGATAGGGAGGTGGACGCGCTGTCTCTCTGCATGCAGAATGGGATAGGGAGGTGGACTCGCTGTCTCAATGCATGCACAGTGGATAGGAAGGGGGACTTGCTGCCTCTCTGCATGCACAGTGGAATAGGGAGGGGGACTCGCTGTTTCTCTGCATACAGAATGGGATAGCGAGGTGGACTTGCTTGTCTCTATGCATGCAGAATGGGATGGGGAGGATGACTCGCTGTCTCTCTGCATGCAGAATGGGATAGAGAGGTGGACTCGCTGTCTCTATGCATGCACAGTGGATAGGAAGGGGGACTTGCTGTCTCTCTGCATGCACAGTGGGATAGGGAGGGGGACTCGCTGTCTTTCTGCATGCAGAATGGGATAGGGAGATGGACTCGCTGTCTCTATGCATGCAGAATGGGATAGAGAGGTGGACTCGCTGTCTCTATGCATGCACAGTGGATAGGAAGGGGGACTTGCTGCCTCTCTGCATGCACAGTGGGATAGGGAGGGGTACTCGCTGCGTCACTGCATGCAGAATGGGATAGGGAGGGGGACTTGGTGCCACTCTGCATGCAGAATGGGATAGTGTGGGGGACTCGCTGCCTCTCTGCATGCAGAATGGGATAGTAAGGGGACTCACTGTCTCTCTGCATGCACAGTGGGATAGGGAGGCGGACTCGCTGTCTCTCTGCATCTACAGTGGGATAGGGAGGGGGACTCGCTGTCTCTCTGCATGCAGAATGGGATAGGGAGGGGGACTCGCTGTCTCTTTGAATGCAGAATGGCATAGGGAGGGGGATTCAATATCTGTCTGCATGCACTGTGGATTGGGAGGAGGACTCGCTGTGTGTCTGAATGCAGAATGGGACAGGGAGGGGGACGCGCTGTCTCTATGCATGCACAGTGGATAGGAAGGGGGCCTTGCTGCCTCTCTGCATACAGAATGGGATAGGGAAGTGGACGCGCTGTCTCTCTGCATGTAGAATGGGATAGCGAGGTGGACTCGCTGTCTCTATGCATGCACAGTGGATAGGAAGGGGGACTTGCTGCCTCTCTGCATGCACAGTGGAATAGGGAGGGGGACTCGCTGTTTCTCTGCATACAGAATGGGATAGCGAGGTGGACTTGCTTGTCTCTATGCATGCAGAATGGGATGGGGAGGATGACTCGCTGTCTCTCTGCATGCAGAATGGGATAGAGAGGTGGACTCGCTGTCTCTATGCATGCACAGTGGATAGGAAGGGGGACTTGCTGTCTCTCTGCATGCACAGTGGGATAGGGAGGGGTACTCGCTGCGTCACTGCATGCAGAATGGGATAGGGAGGGTGACTCGCTGTCTCTCTGCATGCAGAATGGGATAGGGAGGGGGACTTGCTGCCACTCTGCATGCTGAGTGGATAGTGTGGGGGACTCGCTGCCTCTCTGCATGCAGAATGGGATAGTAAGGGGACTCACTGTCTCTCTGCATGCAGAATGGGACAGGGAGGGGGACTCGCTGTCTCTCTGCATGCTGAATGGGATAGGGAGGGGGACTCGCTGTCTGTCTGAATGCAGAATGGGATAGGGAGGGTGACTCGCTGTCTCTCTGCATGCAGAATGGGATAGGGAGGGGACTCGCTGTCTCTCTGCATGCAGAATGGGATAGGGAGGGGGACTCGCTGTCTCTCTGCATGCAGAATGGGATAGGGAGGGGGACTCGCTGTCTCTCTGCATGCAGAATGGGATAGGGAGGGTGACTCGCTGTCTCTCTGCATGCAGAATGGGATAGGGAGGGGGACTCGCTGTCTCTCTGCATGCAGAATGGGATAGGGAGGGGGACTCGCTGTCTCTCTGCATGCAGAATGGGATAGGGAGGGGGACTCGCTGTCTCTCTGCATGCAGAATGGGATAGGGAGGGGGACTCGCTGTCTCTCTTTTTAGAATGGGATAGGGAGGGGGACTCGCTGTCTCTCTGCATGCAGAATGGGATGGGGAGGGTGACTCGCTGTCTCTCTTTTTGCAGAATGGGATAGAGAGGGGACTTGCTGTTCTCTACGTGCAGAATGGGATAGGGAGGGGACTCGCTGTCTCTCTGCATCTACAGTGGGATAGGGAGGGGACTCGCTGTCTCTCTGCATCTACAGGGATAGGGGAGGGGACTCGCTGTCTCTGAATGCAGAATGGATAGGGAGGGGGACTCGCTGTCTCTCTGCATGCAGAATGGGATAGGGAGGGGGACTCGCTGTCTCTTTGAATGCAGAATGGGATAGGGAGGGGGATTCAATATCTGTCTGCATGCACTGTGGATTGGGAGGGGGACTCGCTGTCTCTCTGCATCTACAGTGGGATAGGGAGGGGGACTCGCTGTCTCTTTGAATGCAGAATGGGACAGGGAGGGGGACTCGCTATCTGTCTGCATGCACAGTGAATAGGGAGGCGGACTCGCTGTCTCTCTGCATGCACACTGGGTAGGGAGGGGGACTCACTGTCCCTCTGAATGCAGAATGGGGTATGGAGGGCGACTCGTCTCTCTGCATGCAGAATTGGATAGTGAGGGCGACTCGCTGTCTGTCTGCATGCAGATTGGATCGGGAGGAGGACTCGCTGTCTCTCTGCATGCACAGTGGGATAGGGAGGGGGACTCGCTGTCTCTCTGAATGCAGAATGGAATAGGGAGGGGGACTCGCTGTTTCTCTGCATGCAGAATGGGATAGCGAGGTGGACTCGCTTGTCTCTATGCATGCAGAATGGCATAGGGAGGGGGCTCGCTGTTTCTCTGCATGCAGAATGGGATAGGGAGGGGGACTCGCTGCCTCTCTGCATGCACAGTGGAATAGGGAGGGGGAGTCGCTGTTTCTCTGCATGCAGAATGGGATGGGGAGGATGACTCGCTGTCTCTCTGCATGCAGAATGGGATTGGGAGGTAGACTCGCTGTCTCTATGCATGCACAGTGGATAGGAAGGGGGACTTGCTGTCTCTCTGCATGCACAGTGGGATAGGGAGGGGGAGTCGCTGTGTTTCTGCATGCAGAATAGGATAGGGATTTGGACTCGCTGTCTCTAAGCATTCACAGTGGATAGGAAGGGGGACTCGCTGTCTCCCTGAATGCAGAATTGGATGGGGAGGTGGACTCGCTTCCTCTCTGCATGCAGAATGGGATAGGGAGGGGGTCTCGCCGTCTCCCTTCATGCGCAGTGGATAGGGAGGGGGACTCGCTGCCTCTCTGCATGCACAGTGGCATAGGGAGGAGGACTTGCTGTCTCTCTACATGCAGAATGGGATAGGGAGGAGGAATTGCTGCCGCTCTGCTTGCAGAATGGGATAGTGAGGGGGACTCGCTGTCTCTCTGCATGCAGAATGGGATAGGGAGGGTGAATCGATGTCTCTCTGCATGCAGAATGGGATAGGGAGGGAGACTCGCTGTCTCTCTGCATGCAGAATGGGATAGGGAAGGGGACTCGCTGCCTCTCTGCACGCAGAACAGCATAGGGAGGGGTCTTGTTGTCTCTCTGAATGCAGAATGGATAGGGAGGGGGACTCGCTGCCTCTCTGCATGCCGAATGGATGGGAGGGGCCTCGCTGTCTCCCTGCATGCGCATTGGATAGGGAGGGGGACTCGCTGCCTCTCTGCATGCACAGTGGTATAGGGAGGGGTCTTGCTGTCTCTCTGAATGCAGAATGGGATGGGGAGGGGGACTCACTGTCTCTCTAAATGCTGAATGGGATAGGGAGGGGGACTCGCTGTCTCTCTGAATGCTGAATGGGATAGGGAGGGGGACTCGCTGCCTCTCTGCATGCACAGTGGCGTAGGGAGGGGTCTTGTTGTCTCTCTGAATGCAGAATGGGATAGGGAGGGGCCTCGCTGTCTCCCTGCATGCGCATTGGATAGGGAGGGGGACTCGCTGCCTCTCTGCATGCACAGTGGGGTAGGGAGGGGTCTTGCTGTCTCTCTGAATGCAGAATGGGATGGGGAGGGGGACTCGCTGTCTCTCTGAATGCTGAATGGGATAGGGAGGGGGACTCGCTGCCTCTCTGCACGCACAGTGGATAGGGAGGGGGACCTCTCTCTCTGAATGCACAGTGGACAGGGAGGGGGACACGCTGCTCTCTGCATGCAGAAAGGGATAGGGAGGGGGAATCGATGTCTCTCTGCATGCAGAATGTGATAGGAAGGTGGACTCGCTGCCTCTCTGCATGCACAGTGGCGTGGGGAGGGGTCTTGCTGTCTCTCTGAATGCAGAATGGGATAGGGAGGAGGACTCGCTGTTTTTCTGAATGCTGAATGGGTTAGGGAGCTGGACTCGCTGTCTCTCTGAATGCAGAATGGGATAGGGAGGGGGAGTTGCTGCCTCTCTGCATGCACAGTGGATAGGGAGAGGGACTCGCTGTCTCTCTGCATGCACAGTGGACTGGGAGGGGGACTCGCTCTCTCTCTGCATGCAGAATGTGATAGGGAGGAGGACTCGCTGCCTCTCTGCATGCACAGTTGGATAGGGAGGGTGACTCGCTGTCGCTCTGCATGCAGAATGGGATAGGGAGGGGGACACGCTGCCTCTCTGCATGCACAGTGGGATAGGGAGGGGGACTCGCTGTCTCTCTGCATGCAGAATGGGATAGGGAGGGGGACTCGCTGTCTCTCTGCATGCAGAATGGGATAGGGAGGGGGACTTGCTGCCTCTTTGCATGCAGAATCCGATAGTGAGGGGGAGTCGCTGTCTCTTTGCATGCACAATGTTATAGCGAGGGGTACTCGCTGCCTCTCTGCTTTTAGAATGGTATAGGGAGGGGGACTCGCTGGCTCTCTGCATGCAGAATTGTATAGGGAGGGTGACTCACTTTCTCTCTGCACGCAGAATGGGATAGGGTGGGGGACTCGCTGTCTCTCTGCATGCAGAATGGGATAGGGAGGGGGACTCGCTGTCTGTCTGAATGCAGAAGGGATAGGAGGGGACTCGCTCTCTCTCTGCATGCAGAATTGGATAGGGAGGGGGACTCGCTGCCTCTCTGCATGCAGAATGGGATAGGGAGGTGGACTCGCTGCCTCTCTGCATGCAGAATGCGATAGGGAGGGGGTCTCGCTGTCTCCCGCACGCATAGTCGCTTGGGAGGGGCACTCGCTGCTTCTCTGCACGCACAGTGGCATAGGGAGGGGGACTCGCTGTCTCTCGGCATGCACAGTGGCATAGCGAGGGGGACTTGCTGTCTCTGCATGCGCAGTGGATAGGGAGGGGGACTTGCTGTCTCCTTGAATGCAGAATGGGATAGGGACGGGGACTCTCTATCTCTCTGAATGCAGAATGGGATAGGGAGAGGGATTCGCTGCCTCTCTGCATGCACAGTGGATAGGGAGGGGGCTTGCTGTCTCTCTGAATGCAGCATGGGACAGTGAGGGGGACTCGCTCTCTCTCTGAATGCAGAATGGGATAGGGAGGGGGACTCGCTCTCTCTCTGCATGCAGAATTGGATAGGGAGGGGGACTCGCTGCCTCTCTGCATGCACAGTGGGAGAGGGAGGGGGACTCGCTGCCACTCTACACGCAGAATGGGATAGGGAGGCTTTCCCTGCTGCCACTCTGCATGCAATAGGTGTTGCGGTGGGGAGGAGAATGAAGTCCGGCTGGTGGAGAATGGGCTGGATCTATATCTAGTTGGGGGTTGCTCACAAAGAGTCGCTGACTGCGGACTTTTTAAGTGCAGCTGCTGTGTTGAATCTAGCTGCAGCAGCAGAGGGCTGACAAATGTCTCTCTCAAACCAGGCAGCTCACTGCTAGCTGCATTTGCATATTTACAATCACATAGATAAGGCACTTGGTGGTATCCCAGCCATCTCTGTGAGAACTGCAAGTGATAGGGCCACTGCTGAGGGCGGCCTAACAACCATCGAGTTTTAACAGCACAAAAAAGAGACTCTTCAACCCATTATGTCTGAATTGGTCATCAATCCAATAGAATCCCTCTCGAACCCCTATACAGTGGATCATCTCTCGGTCCACAGCTGGCGTTTGAATTGCTGATCCAGATGCCTCTTATCTTCCTGCTTCTACCATCCTTTCAGGCCATGAGCTGCAGATCCCAGCACTGTGTTGGCAGAAACATTTTTTCCTCAAATCCACATGAAAATCTGTCCTTTCCCTTAAATCCACACCCCTCTGCTTATTGAAACCTCGATGAAAAAAATCTTCCTATCTATGTGCCACATAATTTTATACATACCACTCAGGTGGCCCGCACCTAAAAATATTCCCTACCATCACTCACTACTCCCCACCCCCTCCAGCTGTCTCTGCTGAAGCAATAACACTTTTCATGCATCCCAATGTTATAAAATGCATCAAAAGATTGGATACACGGCAGTTCACCTACCTCCTCAATTGGTCCACAGATGCCATCTCCCTGGCTCTACTGTAACACTGTGCCCCTGTACACTCACAGAGTGCAGAATGTAATGTTGCAATCATAGCTAGGGTGTAATAAAAGATCATCTTAATGCAGTGAGGGTCCATTCAAATATCTGATAGTAGCAGGGAGGAAACTGTTCTTGAGTTGGCAGCAGGGTGGTGCAATGGTTTGCACTGCTATATCACAGACTTGCAGTCACAAAAGCAACCTTCGACCATTACCCTCTGCCTCCTCCCCTCAGCCAATTTTGAGTATAAATTAACAAATTGCCCTGGTTCCAATTGGATATTGCTTCCTTCTTCTGTCTCCCATTTGTCAAAAGCTTTTTTAAAGTCTATGTAGACTAACATAGATAAGAAATAAGTGCAGGAGTAGGCCATCTAGCCCCTCGAGCATTCCCTGCCATTCAATAAGATCATGGCTGATCTGAAGTGGATCAATTCCACTTACCCGCTTGCTCCCCATAATCCTTAATTCCCTTATCGATCAGAAATCTATCTACCCGTGACTTAAAACTACATTGGGTGCACTTCCCTCATCTAGTAATCCAGTTACCTCCTCAATATATTCCAGCAAATTGTTAGACATGATCTCCCTCTGACAAAGCCATGCTGACTATTGTTCATAAATCCTTACCTCTAGAAGTGAGATTAATTCTCTTCCTCAGATTGTTTTCCAATTATTTCCCTACCATGGACATAGAACATAGAACATTACAGTGCAGAACAGGCCCTTCGGCCTTCGAGGTTGCTCCGACCAATTATGAATAAAGCAATGACCCTCCAAACTAAACCATTCCCTTCTCTTCCATAAATTTATCAACTAACCTCTTAAACGCCACCAAACATGGCGCATCTACAACTGCCGCAGGCAGAGCATTCCACTCCCTAACCACACCCTGGGTAAAGAAACTACCTCTGATATCCATCCTATAACTGTTACCCCTTAATTTAAAGCTGTGTCCCCTCGTGCTAGCTTTCTCCATCCTAGGAAAAAGGCTATCACTGTCCTCTAATCATCTTATATGTTTCGATAAGATTTCCTCTTAGCCGCCTCCTTTCTAATGAAAACAACCTCAAATCCCTCAGCCTCTCCTCATAAGACCTGCCCTCCATACCAGGCAACATCCTGGTAAACCTCCTCTGGACCCTCTCCAATTCCTCCACATCTTTCTTATAATGTGGGGACCAGAACTGCACACAATACTCCAAGTGCGGCCGCACTAGAGTTTTGTACAGTTGCAACATGACGTTGCGGCTCCGAAATTCAATCCCCCTACCAATAAAAGCTAATACTCCATATGCCTTCTTAACAACCTTATCGACTTGACTGCCTACTTTCAGGGATCTATGCACAAATACACCAAGATCCCTCTGTTCATCAACACTATTAAGAATCCTACCATTAGCCCTATACTTTACACATTTATTATTCCTGCCATAGTGCATTACCTCACACTTTTCCACGTTAAACTTCATTTGCCACCTCTCAGCCCAGCTCTGCAACTTGTCCAAGTCTCTCTGCAAACTATAACACCCCTCTTCACTATATACCACTCCACCGATTTTAGTGTCATCCGCAAACTTACTAATCCATCCTTCAATACCCCCATCCAGATCATTTATAAAAATTACAAACAGCAGGGGCCCCAAAACAGACCCCTAAGGTACACCACTTGTAATTGAACTCCACGATGAATATCTCCCATCAACTACCACCCTCTGTCTTCTATCCGCCAGCCAATTCCTCATCCAATTAGCTAAATCACCCTCTATCCCATACATCTGCATTCTCTGCAGAAGCCTTCCATGGGACACCTTATCGAACGCCTTACTAAAGTCCATATATACCACATCAACCGCCTGACCCCCATCCACCTCTTTGGTCACTTTTTCAAAAAACTCAATAAGGTTAGTAAGGCACGACCTACCCTTCACAAAACCATGCTGACTATCCCCAATCAATTCATTTCTCTCTAATTAACTATAAATCCTATCCCTAATAATTCTCTCCAATACTTTGCCCACAACAGAAGTAAGACTCACTGGCCGATAATTCCCTGGAAGGTCTCTCTTCCCCTTCTTGAACAATGGGACCACATTTGCTATTCTCCAGTCCTCCGGAACCACACTCGTAACCAACGACGACCTGAAGATCAGAGCCAGAGGCTCTGCAATCGCCTCTCTTGCCTCCCAGAGAATCCTAGGATAAATCCCGTCCGGCCCAGGGGACTTATCCAACTTCAAACCCTCGAGAATATCTAGCACATCCTCCCTATCTACTTCGATACTTTCCAGTTTGCTACCCTGTACCTCATTGTTCTCCATAACTACATTTACATCACCCTGCGTGAATACCGAAGAGAAATATTTATTCAGTGCCTCTCCAATCTCTTCAGGCTCCACGCACAACTTCCCACTGCTGTCTATGACTGGCCCTAATCTTGCCCTAACCAATCTTCTATTCTTAACAAATCTAAAGAAAGCTTTAGGATTCTCCTTAATCCAATCAGCTATAGTCTTCTCGTGTCCCCTCGTAGCTCTCCTCAACTCACACTTTAGCTCCCTCCTGGCTAATCTGTAGCTATCCATTGCACTAACCAAGCCTTCAAGCCTCATCCTGAAATAAGCCTCCTTTTTCCTTTTAAACAGCGAATTAACTCTTTTCGTACACCAAGGTTCCCTTACTCGACCATTTCCTCCTTGCCTGACAGGGACATACTTATCAAGGACTCGCAGCAGCTGCTCCTTGAATAAGCTTCACATTTCAGATGTGGAGATGGTAGTGTCCTGGGTGTGATCTTGGATATCTCCAGGGGACCTTGCAGGGGGGCAGTGTGGCACATTGGTTAGCACTGCTGCCTCACAGCACAAGAAACCCTGGTTCAATCTCTGGGATTTCATCAGCACTCAAGAACCTTTTTTTTCAGTTTGTTCCATTGTTACATATTGCCTGCTGGGATTTCTCCTATTACAAAAACCTGCTGTTTCTCTGGAAAGCATCCACTTTGAGCAAGTCCAGCTTCTCACAGCTCCCCAGTGTCCACACTGAGTCTTGTAATTTCAGTCTTGATCACAGCTGCCCTATGCACATTACCAACCTGCATAAGGTCATTTGGTTTATTATTTTCAGATGTCGTAAATATGTGATCCAAGCCTGGAATTGATATCAGGTCCCTGTGATATAGCAGTGCTAACCATTGTACCACCATGCTGCTGACTCAAGAGCAGCTTCTTCTCTGCTACCACCAGAAGTTTGAATGTACTCACATTTCATTAGGATGATCTTTTATTACACCCTAGCTATGATTGCAACATCACCTCCTGCACTGTCTCCTCTACATACAGAGTTACAGTGTTATAGAGTTCACTGTCGGGCTGTAGCGATGGTGTCTGTGGACCAGATGAGGTGTATTAATTCATCCCATGACGAATCTTTTGATGCATTCTATAATATTGGGATACAGGGAAAAGTGTTATTGCTTCAGTGCTGTAAAGACAAAGCATAGAGAAGGAGGATGTAATGTTGCAGTCATAGATAGGGTGTAGTAAAAGATCATCTTAATGCAATGTAGGCACATTCAAACATCTGTTGGCAGCAGAGAAGAAGCAGTTAAGCAGCATGGTGTCACAATGGTTACCACTGCTGTCTCACAGGGACCTGAATTCGATTCCTGGCTCGGATCACTATTCGAGTGGAATATGCACATTATACCCATGTCTGCATGGGTTAGCTCCAGATGCTCCGGTTTTTCACCCACAGTCAGCTCCAGGTGCTCCGGTTTTTCACGCACAGTCCAAAATGTGCAGGTTAGGTTGATTGGCCATATTAACTGCCCATTAGCATTCTGGGTTATTTACATTTGGGGGATTAGCAGCATATATATGTGGGACTTCGGGGATAGGGTCTGGGTGGGATTGTCATTGGTGTAGGCTCGATGGGTCAAATGGCCCCTTCTGCACTGTAGTGTTTCTATGATTTTAAATCTCGGTTGGTACATGCCCTCACACATTCTTTTTTACCTTTTTCTCTGATGGAACAAGTAGGAAGAGTTTATGTCCATTGTGAGCTATTCGTTAATTAGGCTGGTTGCTTTGCAAGTCAATGGGAAGTTTAGACAAAGTCAATGAGCTGGAGGTTTGTTTTAGTGATGGACTGATCTGCATTCTCCAAGCTTTGAAGTTTGTTGCAGTTTTGGTAAGGGCAGGAGCCATGTCAAGCTAGAATGATATTTATGGTTCATCTGTAAAAGTTGGTGAGAATCCAGCTGACATACCAAATATCCACAAACTTTTTATGAAATAAAGGCATTGGTAGTTTCTTTTTTAATTATGGGATCATCATGGAGTAACCAGGCTATGTTGCTCGTGATCTGGTTGTGAAGCTTTCGACCATTTCAACTTCATCCCCTTGATGTAGACAGGGGCATGTACTCGACTATGCTTCTAACGGCCGTTCACCCCTTCACCATCCCCGTCCGCCACTCCCCTGAAAAGGCTGGAATAGCCCCAGCAGAGATGTTCAGGAGAAGATGACTCCACCCAAGGTTGAGTCTGATCCTCCTGCGGGCAGGAGGTTGGCAAGGCATCAAGATGCCCTGTGCCGATCCCACCAGCCGGGAAAAGCACTTAAAGATAGTTGATCGGTTATTAGTAAAAAAAAAAATCATTGTAATGGATCCGTGTGGTTATGAGGCACTTCTAAGTCCAGAACAGGGCCAATTTCCTTTCAAGTGTAGTTGGGAGATACCATCCCATGGGAATATTTCAATCCTTTACAGTGCATGAGGCCATGTCTGATGAATCAATTCCCAGCACACTGGGAACTTTGGAAAGAATTCCAGGCACTCCGGCTACGTTCTTACCTGGTCTGGCCTACATGTGACTTCAGAACTACAGCAAGGTGCTTAACTCTCAACTACTCTCCAACATCAATTATGAATGGACAGTAAATGCTGGCTAGCCAGCAAGGACCATTTCCAACAAATGAATGAAAAAAATCCTAACAGATTTAAAGCAGATTCAGATTTTTACCGGTGGGATGCTATTTATATGGTTATTGAGAAAATAGTTCGAAGTAGAAAATTAGCAAAAACTTAAAAAAAATGCCTAACTAAGTAGATAACCTAAAGTTGCAGGGCCAGGTAATGTGTTGTAGTTGCATGATATGGGAGCTTGCAGTGCCATTTGTGTCTGCTTGTGAACACATCGGTATTAAGAATTAGTTGGTCGAGGAAGTTCAATTCAGATTTGATGAGCTGGAGTCTGAGCTTTGGACACTACGGCACTAAGGGAGGGGGAGAGTTAGTGAGGTGGTGAGTTTCAGGAGGCACTCGCACCCCTTACAATAACTACATTAAATTTAGTAATAGTCAGGAATGAGAGAGTGTGTCTCCAAGCAATTCTTGGTGATGAATTAAGGAGATTGTGTTGAAGGATCCTCAGCTCTTGAGCTTGTGACTGTGTGGGTGATGACATTGTCAATCGCCTAATAATCCAGAAACCTGTCTAATGTTCTGCGCTCCCTGCTTCGAATCCTACCACAACAGATGATGGAATTTGACTTCAATAATAATAAAATAAATCTGCATTAGGTATCGAGTGATGACCATGAAGCCATTGTCGTCTGGTTCACTCATCCTTTAGGGAATGAGACCTGGCATCTTTATCTGGTCTGGCCTACACGTGACACCAGTCACAGCAATGTGGGAGACTCTCAATGCCCTCAAATGGCAACTACAGACAGGCAATAAATGCTGGCCAGACAGGGACACCCATATCGTTTGATAAGGTTCCCCATGGTAGGCTACTGCAGAAAGTGCAGATGCATGGGATTGAAGGTGATTTAGCAGTTTGGATTAGGAATTGGTTAGCTGATAGAAGACAGAGGGTGGTGGTGGATGGGAAATATTCAACCTGGAGTGCAGTTACAAGTGGTGTACCTCAAGGATCTGTTTTAGGGCCACTGCTGTTTGTCATTTTTATAAATGACCTAGATGAGGGTGTAGAGGGTTGGATTAGTAAATTTGCTGACGATACCAAAGTGGGGGGAGTTGTAGACAGCGAGGATGGATGTTACAGTTTGCAGAGGGACATAGATAGGTTGCAGAGCTGGGCCGTGAGGTGGCAAATGGAATTCAATACGGATAAGTGTGAGGTGATTCACTTTGGTAGGAATAACAGGCATATGAAATATAGGGCTAATGGAAGGACCCTTAATAGTGTTGTCGAGCAGAGGGATCTTGGGGTACAAGTACATAGCTCTTTGAAAGTTGGCACCCAGGTTGATAAAGTTGTTAAGAAGGCGTACGGTGTGTTAGCTTTTATTGGTAGAGGGATTGAATTTAGGAGCCGTGAGGTTATGTTACAACTGTACAAAACTCTGGTGCGGCCGCACTTGGAGTATTGCGTACAGTTCTGGTCGCCGCATTATAAGAAAGATGTGGAAGCATTGGAAAGGGTGCAGAGGAGGTTTACCAGGATGTTGCCTGGTATGGTGGGAAGGCCTTATGAGGAAAGGCTGAGGGACCTGAGGTTGTTTTCATTAGAGAGAAGAAGGTTACGCGGTGACCTAATTGAGGCGTATAAGATGATCAAGGGATTGGATAGGGTGGATAGTGAGAGCCTTTTTCCTCGGATGGTGATGACCAACACGAGGGGACATAACTTTAAATTAAGAGGTGGTAGTTATAGGACGGATGTCAGAGGCAGGTTCTTTACACAGAGGGTGGTGAGGGCGTGGAATGCCCTGCCTGCAGCAGTTGTGGACTCGCCTACTTTGGGGACATTCAAATGTTTGGTGGATAGGCATATGGATGATATTGGAGTAGTTTAGGTTAGAGGGTCCACTGGCCGGCGCAACATCGAGGGCCGAAGGGCCTGTACTGCGCTGTAATGTTCTATTCTATCTATATCCTTCCAATGATTAAACAAAGAGGTTTGTGGCGCTTGTTCCCTGTGCAGGTCTGCAATGGGGATGAGCAACTGAATCATAGCACCATGGTTCAGGGAGCCATTCTGTTCCATTCCAATAACTCCATGGATCAGGTGGTACGCTTTCTTCATTATTTAAAATTCCTGATACATTTTCAGCGTGAAGTGACGTGTCCCTGTGTTCTGCAGGTTATCTCTGTGTTAACTTCATGGTGATACAGTCCCACAGAGAGTATCCTCTGGGATACTGTCATTGCAAAATCGCCTACCTTGGAGTTTCTTCAAATCAATGAACACGTGACCTTGATTGAGATTGTGGAATATTTTTTATTATTAAATTTGAATTGCTACCATCCAAAGAATGGACGATGCTGATCACATTAATTAATTTTGTAACATTAGAAGTTATGTTACCCAGCAAAAACACAACTCTCAAGATGCCATATTTCCTCAGTGTTATCTTTCCCCTGTCTGTGACCTTTCAATGATTCAATCGCAATTATTCATGCTGTTCCACTCTATTCTGGGATATACTTAACCTCTTTAACTCTGGAAATCCACTGAATCCATTCAGGTGCTATACTTGTGACTCCAATTTAATCTGAATTCAGACGTGGGCCACGACAACTGAATCTATCCCCTGCAGCTCCATGTTTCTCTGCAACCCAGTTCAGATGTTCTGAACCAGGACATCAGGCAGGCAACACAGCTTTCGAGACTCTCAGTCGTGTTCACAGAGAAAAGTGTCTATTCCCCTGACGATCTATCCCCATTTTTAACTACATTTCTCTTTTCTCTCCCCTCTTGAATAGCTCCCTGAACCGCCTTGCTTTGATTAGTTTACTCATTCTCCTTGCAGCCCCTGCACACATCCGCACAGGGAACAAATGTCACAAACCTCTTTGTTTAATCATTGGAAGGACATGGGTGTCCCTGTCTGGCCAGCATTTATTGCCTGCCCCTAGTTGCCATTTGAGGGCATGGAGAGTCACCTACATGGTGTGACTCTGGTGTCACATGTAGGCCAGACCAGATAAGGACACCAGGTCTCATTCCCTAAAGGATAAGAATGAACCAGACAGGTTTTACAACAATGGCTTCATGGTCATCACTCCATACCTAATGCAGATTTTTTATTATTATTGAAGTCAAATTCCATCATCTATCGTGGTAGGATTCAAAGAAGGGAGCGCAGAACATTAGGCAGGTTTCTGGATTATTAGTCGATTGACAATTCCATTAGTTCATCAGCCACACAGCAACAAGTTCAAAAGCTGAGGCTCCTTCAACACGACCTCCTGAATTCATCACCAAGAATTGCTTAGAGTCACAATCTCCCATTCCTCACTATTACTAAATTTGACGTAGTTATTGTAAGGGGTGCGAGTGCCTCCTGAAACACAGTGTCTCACTAACTCTCCCCCTCCCTTAGTGCCGTACTGTTCAAAGCTCAGACTCCAGCTTATCGTATCGGAATTGAACTTCCTCATCCAACCAACTCTTAATACCAATGTGTTCACAAGCAGACACAAATGGCACTGCAAGCTCCCATATCATGCAACTACAGCACATTACCTGGCCCTGCATCTTTATTTTCTTTACTTAGTTAGGCATTTTTTGAAGTTTGTTGTTAATTTTCTACTTTGAGCTATTTTTTCAATAACCTTACAGGTAGCAAGCCACCAGTAAATATCTGCTTTGAATCTGTGGGAATTTTTTTTTCACTCATTCGTGGGAAATTCATAATTGTGCGGCATGGTAACATAGCTGCTTCACAGCTCCAGGTTCCTGCGTTCGATTCCTAGCTCGGGTCAAAGTCTGAGTGGAGTTTGCACATTCTCCTCGTGTCTGCGTGGGTTTCCTCCGGATGGTCCAATATCCTCCCACAGTTCAAATATGTGTGGGTTAGGTCGATTGGCCTCGCTAAGAAATTGGCCCTTAGCGTCCATAGGTTAGAGGGATTAGTGGGTATAATATGTAGGGATATAGGGGTGCGGCCTATGTGGGATTGTGTTCGGTGCAGACTCGATGGGCTGAAGGGCCTCTTTCTGCACTGTAGGGTTCTATGATTCTATAATTGGCCTTGAAAGGAAATTAGACTTGAAAGGAAAGTGGCCCTGTTCTAGATTTAAGTGCCTCATAACCACATGTATCCATTACAATGATTTTTTTTTTACCAATAACCGATCAACTACCTTTAAGTGCCTTTCCCGGCTGGTGGGATTGGCACAGGGCATCTTGAAACCTTGCCAACCTCCTGCCCACAGGAAGGTCAGACTCAACCTTGGGCTGAGTCATCTTCCCATGAGCTGGGGCTATTCCAGCCTTTGCACAAGAGTAGGGGTGGGGGCAGAGGGGTGCCAGGGGGGTGCTGAAGGGGCGTTGTCCTGTAATTTAAGATGAGTCTTGATGGTTTGATTTTCCAAGGAGGCTGTAGGCTCGTTTTTTGAACCTATGTTCACTGTTTGCACTATTCTTTCTGCCAGGTCGTTGGATGATGTGTAATATGGCAATGTCCTAATGTGTCAAATCAAACTTCACGTAATGCACAAATCCCTGCCAGATGAAAGGTGCTTCATTTTCAGAAACCAACATTTGCATGATCCTGTGTATCAAGAAAGAGGCTGAAGTTTCTCCGCTGTGTTGACTGACATAACCTCTGTAAGGCCATCTATTTTGAATCAGCATCTATCAGTTTGAATCAGCTGAGGAGCAGAAGGATCTTGGGGTCCGGGTCCATAGGTCTCCTAAATCTGACCCGCAAGTGGAGGATGTGGTCAAGAAGGCGTACGGTGTACTGGCCTTCATTAATAGGAGAATTGAGTTTAGGAGTCGGGAGGTAATGCTACAACTTTATAAGACACTTGTCAGACCCCACTTGGAGTATTGTGTGCAGTTCTGGTCGCCTCACTATGGGAACGATGTGGAAGCTATTGAGAGGGTGCAGAGGAGATTTACAAGGATATTGCTTGGATTGGGGGGCATGCCTTATGAAGATAGGTTGAGAGAGCTAGGTCTCTTCTCCCGGCAACATCCTTGTGAACCTTCTCTGCACTCTTTCAAGCTTATTTACATCCTTCCTGTGACTAGGCGACCAAAACTGTACTCAATACTCTAAATTCGGACTCACCAATGCTTTATATAACCTTACCATAACACTCCAACCTTTTTACTTGATACTCCAATTTGTAAAAACCAAAGTACCAGAAGCACTCTTTACGACCCTATCCACCTGTGATGTCACTTTTCGGGAATTCTTTACCTGTATTCCCAGATCCCTCTGTTCATCTGCACTCTTCAGAGTCCTACCATTTACCCTGTCGATTCTACTTTGGTTTGTCTTTCCAAAGTGCAATACCTCACTTTTGACTGCATTAAACTCCATTTGCCATTTTTCAGCCCATTTTTCTAGTTGGTCCAAATCCCTCTGCAAGCTGTGAAAACATTCCTCACTGTCCACTGCACCTCCAATCTTTGCATGATCACCAAATTTGCTGATCCAATTTACCACATTATCATTCAGATCATTGATATAGATGACAAACAACAAATGGACCCAACACAGTCCCTGCGGCCTCCACTTACAGAAGCAATCCTCCACAACCATTCTCTGGCTTCTTCCACTGAGCCAGTGTCTAATCCAATTTATAACATCCCCATCTATACCTAGCGACTGAACCTTCCTAATTAACCTCCCATGAGAGACGTTGTCAAAGACCTTGCTGAAATCCAGGTGGACAACATCCACCGCCTTCCCTTCATCCACTTTTCTTGTAACAGCCTCGAAAGACTCTAATAGATTGGTCAAACATGACCTACCATGCACAGAACCATACTAACTCTCCCTAATAAGTCCCTGACTATCCAAATATTTGTAGATCCTACCCCTTATCACACTTCCCAATAATTTGCCCACCACTTTCCCAGAGTTCTTTTGGAACCTTTTTTAAACAATGGAATAAGATGAGTCACCCTCCAATCATCCGGTGCCTCCGCCGTGAATACTGACATTTTAAATATGTCTGCCAGGGCTCCTGAAAGTTCAACACCAGCCTCCCTCAAGGTCTGTGAGAATACCTTGTCTGGTTCTGGGGATTTTTCCACTCTGATTTGCCTTAATACAACCAGCACTTCCTCCTCTTTAATCTGTAGAGGTTCTATGACCTCCCTACCATACAGCCCAATTTCCGTAGACTCCACGCCCAATTCCTTAGTAAATACGGATGCAAAAAAATCTATTTAGTGTCTCCCCCAAATCTTTTGGTTCCATACATAGTCTATCAATCTGGTCTTCAAGAGGACCAATTTTATCCCTCACTGTCCTTTTGCTCCTAACATACTTATAGAAGCTCTTTGGATTTCCCTTCACTCTGTCTGCCAAAGCAATCACATGTTTTATTTTAGCCCTCCTGATTTCCCTCTTAAGTAGCTTCTTGCTCGTTTTTGTACTCCTCGAGCACCTGATCTGTTCCTTATTGCCTGTACGTTTCATACAACTCATTCTCCCTTTTAACCAGCGTTAAAATCTCCCTCAAGAATCAAGGTTTCTTATCCCTATTTACTTTGCCTTTAATCGTGACAGGAACATACAAACTCTGACAAGCTGGTTAGTTTTATTCTCCCTCAGTGTTATTCAAACACACACTAGATTTTGACGACTAGCTGATTTTCACAATAACTCCATTGCAATATTAATGTAAGCCTACATTTGACACTTTATAAATGTTAAACTTCCTCTGAGTATGAATTGTTAAATATCGCTAGGAATCCTCATCTAGCTGTTAGTAGAAGTGCACGTGAATAAGTTCATAATCAGAATAAGAAGAATCCTCCAGCGAACTTTAAGGTTAAGTTCGATCGGAGGATTGGGTATTTATCCAGCTATGAGAAACAGTTTACCATTTGCTTAAAATGCCCCAGTACAAAATGCGGCGACTAAAACTGCAAACAGTACTCCAGCTTTGGCGTCACCAGTACCCTATACAGCTACAACAGTACCTCCCTACTTTTATATTCTATCCCTCTAGCTATAAAGGCCAACATCGCATTCGCCTTCTTAATCACCTGCTGCACCTGCATACTGTGTTTTTGCGATTCGTGCACAAGGACCCCCAGGTCCCTCTGTACCATCACATGCTGCAGCTTTTCGCCATTTAAATAGTAATCCTTCCTACCATTATACCTACCAAAGTAGATAACCTAACACTTGCTAACATTATATATACTCCATCTGCCAGGCCCTCGCCCACTCACTCAACCTATCCAGAAACTTCTGCAGGCTTTCCACACCGTCCACACAATTTGCTTTTCCACTCATCTTCGTTTTGCACAACCATTTTGCGTAATCTCTCTCGCTGTTTTTCTCACTCTGTGAGAGTCCCTATCTGTCTGTCATTCCTCTCTATCTCTCTGTCTTTCTTTCCCTCTCTCTTTCTGTCTCTCTCTACCTTTCTGTTTCTTTCCCTGCATCTGTTAGAAACTCTTTCAACATCTGTCACGCGTGATGTATTTATACCCTTCCATTCTCTGTCAATCTCCATCTCTCTATCACTCTCACTTTTGCTGTCACTGCCCTCTCTCTCTTTATCTGTCACTCTGTCTGTCTTTGTGAGGCTGTTTGTTATTTATAGTTTGAATGTCCAATATGAAGAGTCAGGAGTCTTGTAGTTATAGTTTCTTCTCAGGGTCTAATAAGTTGAAAAACTGAAGGGTATATTTCAGCAGACTTTTCAGCTGCTGTCTGAAGTGAGTCTGTGTCACAGCATAAATGGCAGTGTTAGTGCAGCAACGTCTCAGTTGCAGCATGAAGCCCAACTCCAGAACGAAATAATCTAACAGTACCGACTGATAGCCTAAATCACACATCTGAATCCATATCGAATAAAGCATTAATGTCACCCATAACAGGATGAAATTGGCTGAGATAACAAACAACAAAATGACAGATTTCCTTCGACTCTCCATCTCTGGTCTTTGGGATCCTCCCCACTGCTGTGAGCCCGGAGTCTCCTGCGGGCTGTGCTGCTCACTAAAATGTGTCTGACAGTGAAAGCATTGAGCAGCAGAATCAGGGCGAATGGGACAGTCGGGGTTAGAATGTGGTGGAGGAACTCAATTGATACCCAGACCGGAAAATCCAATACATTCGATGTGACATCACAAAGCCAGGGGACATTCACCAGTGAATATCTATTTGATAAGATAAAGTACCAGAAAATGTTCTTTAAACAGCTCAGCATTGTTACTGTTCCCAGAACCACAGCCGCCGATTTCTCATTGCAATATTTACTTCTCAGCTTGGGGCAGCAAATGACCACAAATCGATCAAAGTTGAAAGTGACGGTGAACCAGACAGCACAGTCAGTAGCTGCATAAAGCAGGAGGGCGTGGATGCTACACACGGGGACCGATTGCAGGAAGTAAAACTGTTCTGGAAAAACAATGGGAAGGTGTCTCAATATCAGGTCGAGGATAACGACTAGCAGATCCCCCACTGACATGGCCACCAGGTAACGAGTGACACATTTAGACAGACCACAGTTTCTGCTTGTCAGTGTCACGATTGTGATTATGTTCACTGTCAGGAAAGAAATAAAGAATAAAATTAGACATGATTCAGGGGAAGAAAATGCACACACATCAAATTACTTAAATTTCCTTTCTTTTATCCAGCACGTCTTTTGGAGTGTGAGAGGGAAGTGGAGTAGAACATAGAACATTAAACATAGAACAATACAGCACAAACAGGCCCTTCGGCCCATGAGTTGCGCCGATCACATCTACCAATCCACAGACCTATCTATAACCCTCATCCTATTCTTTTCCATATACTCATCCAGAAGTCTTTTAAAAGACCCCAGTGAGTTTGCCTCAACAACCTCCGATGGCAGTCGGTTCCATTCACTCACCACCCTCTGAGTGAAAAACTTACCCGTAACATCCCCTCTGTATTTGCTTCCCTGCACCTTAAATCTGTGTCCTCTCGTAGTGACCATTTCAGCTCGGGGAAATAGTCTCTGAGAGTCCACCCTATGTATTCTTCTCAACATTTTATAAACCTCTATCAGGTCGCCTCTCAACCTACGCCTATCCAGTGAGAAGAGTCCCAGCTCCCTCCTGAGATCATGTCAAACAATTTGCTGCAATATATTGAGGAGGTGAGTGGATGAGTAGATGAGTGATGTACAGTTGATGTAGTCTACATGGACTTCAGGGAAGCTTTTGACTAATTGTGCATGGGAGACTGAACAAGAAAGTAATAGCCGATTGGATCCAGGGCAATTTGGTAAATTACATTCAAAATTGGCTGAGTTGCAGGAGGCAGGGGGTGACGGTCGAAGATTGCTTTCGTGACTCTGAAGCTGTGTCCAGTGGGGTTCATGATGTAGGGATGCCAGTGTTGGATTGGCATAAACACAGTAAGTAGTCTCACAACACCAGGTTTAAGTCCAACAAGTTTATTTGATAGTAATCCCACAAACTTTCAGAAATGATGTTCCTTCATCGGGTGTGTTCATCATCTGATCAGAGGACAGCTTATAAAGATGCACGCAGTTTACAGAATACTGATTAGAATGCAGATCTTTTCAGCTAACCTGCTATTCAAGTCTTAAAGATGCAGACAATGTGAGTGGAAGGAGTATTAAGCATTGGTTAAAGAGAGGTGTATTGTCTCCAGACAGGGCACTAAGTGAGATTTTACAAGCCCAGGCAAGTCAAGGGGGTTACAGATAGTGTGACATGAACCCCAGGTCCTTATATGTGTGGAACTTGGCTATCAGTCTCTGCTCAGCGATTCCACACTGTCGTATGTCGTGAAGGCCGCCTTGGAGAATGCTTACCCGAAGATCAGAGACCGAATGCCAGCCCCGCTGAAAAGTGTTCGCCAACAGGAGAGAACAGGGCCTGCTGCAACTCTTAACAATTTTTAAGAAAGCAATCTTTTTGCTTGTATTATGGCTAGGTATGAGTCCTGCTCTGCCCAAATCCGTAAGAAACTATGAAGGGTGATAAATGAAGCACAATCTCTCATGTACAACAGCTTCCCATCCACTGACTCTGTTGACACTTCCTTGGGAAAAGTAGCCAGCATAATCAAGGACCCCACGCACCCTGGACATTCTCCCTTCCACCTTCTTCCATTGGGAAAGATATACAAATGTCTGAAGTCACATACCAACTGACTCAGGAACGGGTTTTTCCCTGCTGTCATCAGACTTTTGAATGGGCCTACCTTGCATTAAGTTGATCTTTTTCTACACCCTAGCTATAACTGTAGCACTATATTCTGCACTCTCTTGTCTCCTTCTCTATTAACAGTATGCTATGTCTGTATAATACGCAAGAAACAATACTTTTTGCAGTGTGCTTATACTTGTGACAATAATAAATCAAATTAAATCAAAAGACAATCCTCTTCACTGTCTGCAACTATTTTTTGTGGAAAGTTTGCAAACTTACTACACTTACGTTTTCCTTCAAATCATTTATACATTTATGAACAACAAAAATCCCGAAGCTGATCTCTTTGAAACATCACTGGTAACAGCCTTCCATTCAGAAAAGCACCCCTCTGCTGCTATCCTCTTACTTCTATGGCTAAGACAGTTATGAATCAATTTTGCCAGTTGATCCCGTGCAACTTCAACTTTTGTACCAGTCTACCATGAGGTATCTGGTCAAAGCCTTTACTGAAGTCCATATATACAAGATCCACCGCCTTTCGCTCATCTTTCATCATAGTCACTTCCTCAAAAAACTTGATCAAGTTAATGCAGCACAACCTCCCCTTTACAAAAACATGCTGCCTGAAACTAATATGCTTTTTTTGGAAATGTAAGTAAATCTTGCTCTGTAGGATATGTTTAAATAATTTCTGTCCCACTGAAGCAATGCTTACCGCTATATGATTTCCTGGATTATCCCTGCTGCCCATCTTAAAGAATGGCTACCCTCCAGTCCACTGGAACTTCACCTGTAACCAATGAGGATATGGAAATATTTGTCAAGGCCTCTCTTCCCTCATGGCCCTGTAGTTAGAACATAGAACATAGAACATAGAACATTACAGCACAGAACAGGCCCTTCGGCCTTCGATGTTGCGCCGACCAATATAAAAAGCAATGGCCCTCCAAACTAAACCATTCCCTTCTCTTCCATATACTTATCAACTAACCTCTTAAACGCCACCAAACTTGGCGCATCTACAACCGCTGAGGCAGGGCATTCCACTCCCGAACCACCCTTTGGGTAAAGAACCTACCTCTGACATCCGTCCTAAAACTATCACCCCTTAATTTAAAGCTGTGTCCCCTCGTGCTAGCTTTCTCCATCCTAGGAAAAAGGCGATCACTGTCCACCCTATCTAAACCTCTAATCATCTTATATGTTTCGATAAGGTCTCCTCTTAGCCGCCTCCTTTCTAACGAAAACAACCTCAAATCCTTCAACCTCTCTTCATAGGACCTGCCCTCAATACCAGGCAACATCCTGGTAAACCTCCTCTGTACCCTCTCCAATGCCTCCACATCTTTCTTATAATGTGGTGACCAGAACTGCACACAATACTCCAAGTGCGGCCGCACTAGAGTTTTGTACAGTTGTCTTTAATCCACTGAAATACCGTTACATCTGATTCCAGCTTCTCCCTATCAAACTGCAGGGTAAATTCTATCATACTATGGTCACTATCTCAGTAGGATTCCTTCATCCTAAGCTCCCATCTCAAGACTGCCTCATTTCACACCACCACATCCAGAATTCCCTGTTTACTATGGGCTCCAACATAAGATGGTCCAAAAATCCATCTTTCCAGACATTCCACAAATTACTTTTCTTCGGATTTTTCCCAGTCCATTGAAGTCTCCCATAATCACTGTAACCTCATCTTTCTTACATGTCTTTTATTCTCCTGCTGTATTTTGTCCCCACATCCTGACTGCTGCCGGAAGGCCTGTACATTACTCCCAACAGGGTCTTTTTACCCTTGTGATTTTGCCACGCTGATCCTATGGTTGGACTTCTACCATCCTGCTTACCATGGCAATCGGAGGGGGCGATGGGCCGATGAGGGAAAGGTCTGTTGACCTCGGGCAGGATTTTACGGTTTTGGGGTAAGCAAGGCCATAAAGTTCTGCCTCGTATTGTCAGACCCTATATCCTTTCTTGCTAACAACTTAATATATTTTCCTCACAAACAAAGCAACATCACCCCATTTGCCCATCCGCCTCTCATTTTAATAGGTTGTGTATCATTGGATATTTAGTTCTCAGACTTGGCAGTCTTGCAGTGATGCCGTTAACATTGTACCCACCAATTTCAATCTGTACTACAAACTCATTGACTTTATTTTGTAAACTTTGTGCATTCAAATATAACACCCTCAGTCCTATTTTAACCACCCTCCTTCTCATTCTCCTTACATTATCTGATGTGCAGTCTATGGGTCCTTATAATATCCTGGCGTTATGCTGAGGGGCTTTGGTTGCCCCTGTTAAAATGCCAACACAATAAATCATTTAGGAAAATTGATAGTGTGAGACCATTAGGTGGACAATGTCATAGAAGGATTAGATCAGGTGAGAGTGAAAATGAGAGCTTTACCTGATCAGCTGGTGACAGAGCTCAGTGAGCACAAGGATGATGGTGACTCGGACTTAGTGAATATAGTGGGATATGGACAGCGGATTTTGAGATGAGCTTTCACTCTACAGCTTTGTAACTCGGAGACTGGTCGGCAAAGAACTGGAATATTTGTCTCAGGAATTGTGACAGCTGGAGTGAGGTACAGGATGGTTCTGGTGGCAAGATTGAGGATAGAACATAGAACACTACAGCACAAATAGGCCCTTCGGCCCACAAGTTGTGCCGATCATATCAGTACCTACCAGACCACAGAACTTTCTATAACTCCCAATCCCATTAAATCCCATCTACTCATCCAGAAGTCTCTTTAAAGACCCTAGCGAGTAGTGGATAGCACAGGAACAGGCAGGTGGGCCCTCCAAGCCAATGCCAATCATGATTTACCTAGTTTATCAGACTGATTCCAGGGATAGTGGAATTGATGTTTGAGGAGAGATTGATTAGGTTAGGATTCTTTTCACTTGAGCTAAGATTCATGACTGGGGATTTCACAGAGAGTTGTAAAATTCCAACAGGAGTGAACAGGATAGATGCAAGGAGGGTATTCCCAAAAGTGGGAGAATCCAGAACCAGGAGTCACAGGCTGAGGATTCAGGGTAGACCATTTAGGACAGAGATAAAGAGACATTTCTTCACCCAAGGAGTGGTGAGCCTTTGAAATTCATGTCTGCAGGAAGTAGTTGATGCTAAAACATTGAATGTATTCAAGAGCTGGTTGGATATAACACTTGGGGCAAATGGGATCAAAGGTTATGCGGAAAAAAACAGGATTAGGCTATTGAGTTAGGTGGTTGGCCATGATTGATCAGGCTTGAAAGGCTGATAGGCCAATTCCAGCTTTTATCTTCTATATTTCTATGTTTCTATGATGTCTTAACTAAACAAAAGAAAAGCTATTGTCCTTTCTCTGACCATATGCCTCTATTCCACCACATTCTCTGGCAACACATTCCAGACATCCACCACAGTCTGCGTGAGAAACCTCCCCTAAACTTTCTCCCTCGTCGGATTTGTCGCTCTCGCTGACTCAATGGGACAACACATTGAATGGAATCCCTTATTAATAGAAGAGGGAAAACCTTTTACGCACACTAATCAGATCCATAGACACTCACATCAATTACAGTCACTAAACAAACAACTTCACTTAACCCTGTTCAATCCAACACTTTACATATCACAATGGAATAGAACATGATTCCAGCCTGAATAATTTGTGGAGATTCACGGAGAGCAGACCAAGTGGAGGTAGCAGTGGCCATAAACATTCAATCTTCCCATTTCTTTCAAAATTCATTTTATGGGAGCTGGTTAGCATCAGCATTTATTGTCCATCCCTAGCTGGTCTTAAGAAAGTGGTGATGAGCTCCCTTTTTGAACCACTGCAGCCTGTCCAGTGGGTTCAGTCGAAGCGCTGTTAGGGAGGGCATTCCAGTATTTGGACCCAGTGACAGTGAAGGAGCAGCCGAAATATTTCCAAGTCAGGGTGGTGAATAACTCGTGAACTGTAGTAGTGTGGCCCCTTTTAGGGAGAATTTCCCATCAACCATGTGGTCAGGCCTGACCCTATAGAGTGTTGAGGTGGGACAGTTGCCACTCGAGTGTGAGAGCTCAGATTCTGAGCCGGGGAGGATTAACACCCGAACATAGGTAGGTGTGGTGCTCAATTGTAGCGTTATGTTATCTGACCATGTGATAAATACAGTTTCGGAGGAAACCAGAGCACCCGGAGTAAATCATAAGAACATAAGAAATAGGAGCAGGAATAGGCCATCCAGCCTCTCGAGCCTGCCCCGCCATTCAATAATATCATGGCTGATCTGCAGTGGTTCAGTACCACTTTCCCACTTTCGCCCCGTAATCCTTAATTCCCTTGTCAATCAAAAACCTATCCACTCTTAACTTGAACATATTCAGTGAGGACCCCTCCACCACCTCATCAGGCAGAGAATTCCAAAGATTCACCACCCTTTGCGTGAAGAAACCCCTCCGCAGCTCCAATCTGAACCAACCCCCCACCTAAATTTGGGGCTGTGCCCTCTAGTCCTGCTATCTTTGTTAAGCAGGAAGAGTCTCTCAACCCCTACTCTATCCAGCCCTTTCATTAGGGGACTTGTCTGTTGAGGTAGTATGGGCTGAGATTAGAAACAGGAGAGGAGAGGTCGCCCTGTTGAGAATCTTTTATAGACCTCCTAAAAGTTCTAGAGAGGTAGAGGAAAGGATAGCAAAGTCGATCCTGGACAGGAGTGAAAGTAATAGGGTAATTGATATGGGGGACATTAATTTTACTAATATTGATTGGAATAGCTATAGCTCTAGCTCGTTAGAGGGGTCAGTTTTTATACAAAGTGTGCAGGAAGGTTTTTTGACGCAGTATGTAGATAGGCCAACTAGAGGTGAGGCTACATTGGATTTGGTGCTGGGCAATGAGTCAGACCAGGTGTTAGGCTTGGAAGTTAGTGAACATTTTGGTGATAGTGACCACAATTCAGTTACGTTCACCTTAGTGATGGATAGGGATAGGCATGAAGCTGGGGGCAGTAGTTATAGCTGCGGGAATGGTAATTATGAGGCCATAAGGGGGGAATTAGGGTGCATAGGTTGGACTAGGAAACTACAGGGACTGGGAACATCTGAAATGTGGAGCTTATTCAAGGAGCAGCTACTGCGAGTCCTTGATGAGTATGTCCCTGTCAGGCAAGGAGGAAATGGTCGAGTAAGAGAACCTTGGTGTACGAAAAAAGTTGATTTGCTGGTTAAAAGGAAAAAGGAGGCTTATGTCAGGATGAGGATTGAAGGCTCGGTTAGTGCACTGGATAGCTATAGATTAGCCAGGAGGGAGCTAAAGAGTGAGTTGAGGAGAGCTAAAAGGGGACATGAGAAGACTTTGGCTGATAGGATCAAGGAGAATCCTAAAGCTTTCTTTAGATATGTTAAGAATAGAAAATTGGTTAGGGCAAGGTTAGGGCCAGTTATGGACAGCAGTGGGAAGTTGTGCTTGGAGCCTGAAGAGATTGGAGAGGCACTGAACAAATATTTCTCTTCGGTAATCACGCAGGGTGATGTAAATGTAGTTATGGAGAACACTGAGGTACAGGGTAGCAAACTGGAAGGTATCGAAGTAGATAGGGAGGATGTGCTAGATATTCTCGAGGGTTTGAAGTTGGATAAGTCCCCTGGGCCGGACGGGATTACCCTAGGATTCTCTGGGAGGCAAGAGAGGAGATTGCAGAGCCTCTGGCTCTGATCTTCAGGTCGTCGTTGGTTACGGGTGTGGTTCCGGAGGACTGGAGGATAGCGAATGTGGTCCCGTTGTTCAAGAAGGGAAAGAGAGACCTTCCAGGGAATTATAGGCCAGTGAGTCTTACTTCTGTGGTGGGCAAAGTGTTGGAGAGAATAATTAGGGATAGGATTTATAGTTATTTAGAGAGTAATGAATTGATTTGAGATAGACAGCATGGTTTTGTGAAGGGTAGGTCGTGCCTTACAACCTCATTGAGTTTTTTGAAAAAGTGACTCAGGAAGTGGATGGGGGTAAGGCGGTTGATGTGGTATACATGGACTTTATTAAGGCGTTTGATAAGGTGGCCCATGGAAGACTTCTGCAGAGAATGCAGATGTATGGGATAGAGGGTGATTTAGCTAATTGGGTTAGGAATTGACTAGCAGATAGAAGACAGAGGGTGGTGGTTGATGAGAGATATTCATCGTGGAGTTCGGTGACAAGTGGTGTACCTCAGGGGTCTGTTTTGGGGCCCTGCTGTTTGTAATTTTTATAAATGATCTGGATGAGGGTATTGAAGGATGGATTAGTAAATTTGCAGATGACACTAAAGTCGGTGGAGTGGTAGATAGTGAAGAGGGGGTGTTATAGTTTGCAGAGGGACTTGGACAAGTTGCAGAGCTGGGCCGAGAGGTGGCAAATGGAGTTTAATGTGGAAAAGTGTGAGGTAATGCACTAGGGCAGAAATAATAAATGTGTAGAGTATAGGGCAAATGGTAGGATTCTTAGTAGTCTAGATGAACAGAGGGATCTTGGTGTGTATGTGCATAGATCCTGAAAGTAGGCAGTCAGGTCGAGAAGGTTGTTAGGAAGGCATATGGAGTCTTGGCTTTTATTGGTAGAGGGATTGAATTTCGGAGCCGCAACGTCATGTTGGAACTGTACAAAACTCTAGTGCGGCCGCACTTGGAGTATTGTGTGCAGTTCTGGTCCCCGCATTATAAGAAAGATGCGGAGGCATTGGAGAAGGTACAGAGGAGGTTTACCAGGATATTGCCAGGTATGGAGGGCAGGTCTTATGAGGAGAGGCTGAGGGATTTGAGGTTGTTTTCGTTAGAAAGGAGGAGGCTAAGAGGGGACCTGATCGAAACATATAAGATGAGTAGAGGTTTAGATAGGGTGGACAGTGATAGCCTTTTTCCTAGGATGGAAAAAGCTAGAACGAGGGGACACAGCTTTAAATTAAGGGGTGATAGTTATAGGACGGATATCAGAGGCAGGTTCTTTACCCAAAGGTTGGTTCGGGAGTGGAATGCCCTGCCTGCAGCAGTTGTAGATGCGCCAAGTTTGGTGGCTTTTAAGAGGTTAGTTGATAAGTATATGGAAGAGAAGGGAATGGTTTAGTTTGGAGGGGCATTGCTTTTTATATTGGTCGGCGCAACATCGAAGGCCGATGGGCCTGTTCTGTGCTGTAATGTTCTATGTTCTATGTTCTATGTTCTATGATGTGAAAAGCAATGAAGAAGTCTTTAGGCATGCTGCCCTTCGTTATTAAGTCGACTGATCCTTCGCGCTCATCCTCAATACTGGTGCCCCACAAGGCTGTGTTTTCAGCCCCTTTCTATACTCCTGACTGTGTGGCCAAATTCCCCACCAACTCAACTTTCAAGTTTGCTGACGACACCACCATAGTGGGTCGGATATCATACAATGATGAGACAGAGTACAGGAATGAGGTAGCAAATCTAGTGAACTGATATGGTGACTATAATCTCTCCCTCAATATCAACAGAACGAAGGAGACATACATCGACGTCAAGAAGCGTAGAGGAGAACATATCCCTGTCTATTTCAATGAGGACAAAGTAGAGAGCTTTACGTTTTTAGATGCCAACATCAGCAAACCCTGTCCTGGTCTCCTCTATGCTGATACTATAGTTAAGAAAACTCACCAACACTTACACTTTCTCAAAAGAGTAAGGACATTTGGCATATCTACTACGACTCCCACCAAGTTTTATAGATACATATGCAAATTAGCCTCCCATCCATTTACTCGGTCTACATTTCCTGTTGCCTCAGGAAAACAGCCAGCATAATCCAGGACCTCACACACCCTGGGCATACTGTCTTAATCCTTACCAGCTGGGACCGTGGCACAGTGGTTAGCACTGCTGTCACACAGAACCAGGGACCCTGGTTCGATTCCCGAATTGGGTCAGTGTCGATATGGGGTTCTTCCCGTGTCTGCGTGGCTTTCCTCCGGTGGCTCTGGTTTTCTCCTACAATCCAAAGATGCATGGGTTAGGTGGATTGGCCATGCTAAATTGCCCCTTAATATCTGGGGGACAACCCAAGGTAAATGCATGGGGTTATGAGGATGAGTGTGATTATTGTGGGTGCAGACTTGATGGGCTAAATAGCCTCCTTCTGCACCTTAGGGATTCTATGATTCTTCTGTCGGGAAAAAGATACAAAATCTGAGGACAATTTCCAACCGCCTCAAGAAGAGCTTCTTCCTTGCTGCCATCAGAATTTTGAATGACCTCGCATTCAGTTGATCTTCCTTCACACCCTAGCTATGATTGTAACACTAAACTCTGCACTCTCTCCTTTCCTTCTCTCTATGAATGAAAGCATGCAAGATGCAGTGCTTATCACTGTATACTAAAATCTGTGACAATAATAAAACAAATCAAATCCTTCTCCTTTATGTACTCTATGAATGGCATGCTTTGTCTATATGGCATACAATAAATAATACCTTTCACTGTATCATGTGACAATAATAAATCTAATTAAATCAGATCCTCTCTCATCCTTCTAAACTGAACTGATGAACTAACAGCAGTGCTAAGCTGAGAAATAATAATCACAGCCATGCAATTGAATAATATATTGCAGCATGATATTGAGTTACCTGGTTTACCGACTGCATCCTGATCTGATTCGTCGAAATACCAGTGGCAGAAGTAACAGCGGAGAAGTGGCACTTACAAGAAATACCAGCCAGGAGAGGCGAGTATATTCTCTGTACGTTCATAAAATGAAAACATATCTTAGCAGAGTCAAGAAGGACCATCTGGAGCTGGGGTTCTGCATTGAAATCACTGATCAGTGATACCCCAGCGCTTTGATTCGATCCTTGATCAATTCCCCATGAGGAAGCACGCAATCTGCAGGCAGCTCCAGATGGAAGCTCCCGGGTACATCAAACTTCAAACCCTCTTGTGAGTTTGTGAGGCTCCATGATTTAATTGCAGCCACTGTACAAACACCTACCGGTTTGATAATGTGACACATTTTTGTCACAAAACAAAGCAGATTTATGGCTTGTTGTGTGTTCAAACTGTGAAGATTATGGCAATCTATTCAAATGGTTTGTCCATAGAGTCGTCATTGTTCAGAAAGGAAAAACACAAATTAGAAATGAATTGTGTCCTTGTACGCGGGTTGGAAATCGAGAGGACGCTACATTATTTAGTGTTGTAGTGTAAACATTTGCACCAAAATTCACCCGCCCTGCCCGCAATGGATTCGGAGATGGTGAGAGGCAGACCATGGAAATGTCTGTTCACTTCAGCCAAGATTTTCTAATCTCTGAACTGAATTACATCAATAAATCCCGCACCTTGGGGAATGAGCTTTAGAATTTTAAAGCTTATTTATTAGTGTCACAAGAAAGTTTACATTGACACCATTAAAATTTCCTAGTCACCATTCCGTGGTTCCTGATCTACTGCACTGAGGGAGAATCTAGCACGGCCAAATCATCGCATCTTTCGACTGCGGGAAGAATGTTGAACACCCAGAGGAAACCTACGTAGATACTGGGAGAACATGCAAACCCTGCACAGACAAGGAACAAGGAATTGAACCCAAGTCTCTTGCTCTGTGAGGTGGAATTCCGGCGATGTTTTTGCAGACGCTCTGCTAACTTTCTCTCATGTTTCCCAGATTACATCGTCAACAGTGAAACAGTGAAGACACTGAAAGTCTTTCTTGACTTCCCGCTGCAGCCTGACCCACATATCAATTATTCTGCTAGGCTGGCAATACCACAGAAACCTTACACTGCAGAGAGAGAGAGGCCATTCAGCCTATCAAGTCCGCATTCGCTCTGAAAAATGATTGCTCTCTGTACTCACATATCCTTCTGCATTTAGCATGGCCAATCCACATAACTTGCACATGTTTGGAACTAAGGGACAATCCACATAATCTGCGCACGTTTGGGCACTAAGGGGCAATTTAGTATGGCCAATTCACATAACCTGCACATTTTGGACAGTAAGGGGTAATTTAGCATGGCTAATCCATCAAACCAGCACATCTTTGGACCCTAAGGGGCAATTTAGCATCGTCAATCCACCAAAGATGCACATCTTTGGACACTAAGAGGAAATTCAACATGGCCAATCTGCCTAACTTGCATATCTTTAGACGCTAAGGGATAATTTAACATGCCAATCCACCAAACCTACACATTGCTTCTTACTGAGGGACAATGCAGCATGGCCAATCTACTTAACCTGCACATCTTTGGACACTAAGAGGCAATTTAGCATGGCCAAAAAAAGGAACCCAAATTAGAATCTTTGCAAAGTAAAGGACAATTTAACAAGGCCATGCACCTAACCAGCACATTTTTGGACACTAAGGGGCAATTTAGCATGACCACTCTACCTAACCTGTACACCTTTGGAGTCTGGGAGGAAACCGGAGCACCCAAAAGAAGCTCATGCAGACAAGGGGAGAACACGTAGACTCCACACAGTGAGCCAGATCAGAATTGAATCCAGATCTCTGGCATTATGAGGCAGCAGTTCAAACCATTGTGCTGCTCGTGGTTACATCAAGGAAGTATACAATGAATGGTAGTATGGTAGGAAGTTCGGTAGAACAAAGGGACATTGGCGTCTTTGTCCACAGATCTCTGAAGGTGAAATGGTGTGTTACTAGGGCGGCGAAAAAGACATATGGATACTTGTTTTTATCAATTAAGGCATAGTTAACAAAACCAGGGAAGTCATACTGGAGTTGATTCAAACATTGGTGAGGTCATAGCTGTGTGCAGGTCTCGTCACCACATTATCAGAAGGATGTGATTGCACTAGAGGGGGTGCAGAGAAGATTCACCAGGACGCTGCCTAGGATGGAACATTTAAGTTATGAAGAGAGGTTGTGTAGGCTTGGGTTCTTTTTTGTTGGAGCAGAGAAGACTGGGGAACATCCTGATTGAAGTGTTCAAGATTATGAGGGACAGGGACAGGATGGATAAGGAGCAGCTGTTTCCCTTAATTGGAAGTCAGTCATGAGACGTCATAAGTTCAAGGTGAGGAGCAAGAAGTTTAGGGGGGAGTATGTGAGGAAAAAAATGTTCTTTTATTCAGATGGTGACTGTCTGGGGTGCACTGCCTGGGAGGCTGTTGCCTCACATCCTTTTACAAGTATCTGGATGTGTACTTGGAATGTCATTACACTCCAGGTGTTGGGCAAAATATTGGCAATTGTAATTAGATGGGAGTTCTGCTGTTTCTAATGTGTCAGAGTAGATAATGGGCCAACGGGCATCTTCTGTACTGTTACGGTTAGGGTTAATGTCTGCACTGTGTGAGTCTATGATTCTATGGTCCTTGTTTTCCCCACATTTTTGCGACATCTCTCCACAATTTAATTTGATTTAATTCGATTTATTATTATTGTCAGATTATTAACATATATGAAAAGTATTGCTTATTGCATGATATACAGACAAAGCATACCATACAAAGAGAACAAAAGAAGAGTGCAGTGACACATTCATAGTTAGGGTGTAGAGAACATAGAACATAGAACATTACAGCGCAGAACAGGCCCTTTGGCCTTCGATGTTGCGCCGACCAATTATGAAAAAAGCAATGACCCTCCAAACTAAACCATTCCCTTCTCTTCCATAAACTTATCAACCTCTTAAACGCCAACAAACTTGGCGCATCTTCAACTGCCGCAGACAAGGCATTCCACTCCCTAACCACCCTCTGGGTAAAGAACCTACCTCTGATATCAGTCCTATAACTATCACCCCTTAATTAAAGCTATGTCCCCTCGTGCTAGCTCTCTCCATCCTAGGAAAAAGGCTATCACTGTCCACCCTATCTAAACCTCTAATCATCTTTTATGTTTCGATAAGGTCGCCTCTTAGCCGCCTTCTTTCTAACGAAAACAACCTCAAATCCCTCAGCCTCTCTTCATAATACCTGCCCTCCATACCAGGCAACATCCTGGTAAACCTCCTCTGGACCCTCTCCAATTCCTCCACATCTTTCTTATAATGTGGGGACCAGAACTGCACACAATACTCCAAGTGCGGCCTCACTAGAGTTTTGTACAGTTGCAACATGACGTTGCGGCTCCGAAATTCAATCCCCCTACCAATAAAAGCTAAGACTCCGTATGCCTTCTTAACAACCTTATCGACTTGACTGCCTACTTTCAGGGATCTATGCACATATACACCAAGATCCCTCTGTTCATCAACACTATTAAGAATCCTACCGTTAGCCCTATACTCTTCACATTTGTTATTATTGAAAAATTAACTTAATGCGAGATAAGTCCATTCAAAAGTCTGACAGCAGCAGTGAAGAAGCTGTTCTCGAGTCGGTCGATATGTGACCTCAGACTTCTGTATCTTTTTCCCGTCGGAAGAATTCCGTCGGTGGTGCGTGGGCTCCTTGACTATACAGGCTGCTTTGGCGAGGCAGCAGGATGTTTAGACACGTTCAATGGATGGGAGGCTGGTTTGTATGATGGATCGGATTACATTCATGATCCTTTGTAGTTCCTTGCGGTCTTGGGCAGAGCAGGAGCCATACCAAGCTGTCATACGGTCAGAATGAATGATTTCTATGATGCATGTGTAAAAGTTGATGAGAGTTGCAGCTGACATGCCAAATTTTCTTAGCCTTCTGAGAAAGACTTAGATCTATGTTTTCCAGAGTTTTGGGGAAATTTCATTGACATAAGCAACATTCAGATAGATGTTTTGCCTGGATGGGGGAGACAGAGCCAAAGCCGTAGTCTTATAATGTATGGTAGGCCAGTGGGAACTGAAATGTGGAGATATTTCCGAACTCAGTGTGTGGTGATTATTTCCTTCCTCTCCATTCCCAACATCTTTGGGAACTGAGGTGCAATTTAGCATGGACAATTCTAACATGCACATCTTCGGGCACTAAGGGAGAACTTAGTATGGCTAATGCACCCTAACCAGCACATTTTTGTACTGTGAGAGGTAATTGGAGCACTCAGAGGAAACCCAAACAGACACAAAGATAACTCCAAACAGACAGTGGCCCAAGCCGGGAATCGAACCTGGATCGTTGGAGCTGTGAAGCAGCAGTGCTAACCAGCTGTGTCACCGTGTCATGATGGGATTAGATAGGAGTTCAGGTGTTTGTTATTTGTCAGCGTGCACTCTTTGGGCCAAGACTCTCACTAATTTTTACAGATGTACCATAAAAAATATTCCTTCCTTTTGTATCACAGCTTGGTATGGCTCCTGCTCTGCCCAATATTGCAAGCAATTACAAAAGTTTGTGAATGTAGCCAGTCAATCATGCAAACTAGCCTCCCATCCATTGATGCCATCTACACTTCCCGCTGCCTTGGAAAAGAAGCCAGCATAATCAAGAATTCCATGCAACCCAGACATACAGCCTGCAGCAGTTGTAGATGCGTCACGTTTGGTGGCGTTTAAGAGGTTAGTTGATAAGTTTATGGAAGAGAAGGGGATGGTTTAGTTTGGAGGGTCATTGCTTTTTTCATAATTGGTCGGCGCAACATCGAAGGCCGAAGGGCCTGTTCTGCGCTGTAATGTTCTATGTTCTATACTCTCTTCCACCTTTTTCCTTTCGGATGCAAAGTCTGAGCCACGTACTAACTGAGTCTCCCTGATGCCATTAGAATTTGAATGGGCCTACCTTACAGTAAGTTGATCTTTCTCTACACGGTAGCTATGAATGCAATAATAGATCATGCAATCTCTCCTTTCCTGCTCTACGAACAGTATGCTTTGTCTGTATAGTGCGCAAGAAAAATAATTTTTCATTGTATCCAAATACATGTGACAATAACAAATCAAATCAAATCCTTCTTCCCTATGTACTCTATGAATGGTATGATTTGCATATAGTGCAAGAACTAATATTTTTCACTGTGTTCTAATGCATGTGACAATAATAAAGCAAATCAAATCAATTGTGTAGGGTGTTGTGAGACTATATCTGGAATATTATGTACGGTTTCAGTCTCCTTATTTGAGGGATGATGTGGTGGCATTGGAGACAGATTAGAGGAGGTTCACCAGATTGATTCTGAGGGTGAAAGTGCTGACTAATGAGAAGAGATTAAACAGTTTGGGTTGCTGGAGTCTATGATGAGAAGTTGTATGTCAGGTACTGAGAGGGACTTTTTACTTTAAAAAGTATATATAGACAATGTTGTCTTCTGGGGCAATCTCGAACAAGAGGTAACAGGAATAGTTTGAGAGGCGGTAAATTTAAAACTGAGATGAGGAGGAACTGCTTCTCGCAGAGGATGGCGAATTTATGGAACTCACTGGAGTCTGAGTCATTAAATGGTTTCAAGAATGAGATGGGTAGATTTCTGATATAAAAATGGGTTAAAGGGGTATGGGGGACAGGTGGGGAGGAGAGGGAGAGATCAGCTACGATCTGATTGAGGAGAGGTCGGATAAACCTTGGTTTGCTCTCACCAGAGCGATAGAGGTTTGTGATTAAAAAATACGAAGAATAACACAACACAGGAAACATGCCCTTTGACCCTACAAGTCCGTGCTGCCCATTTTAACTCTCAGTGAGTGCTTCATTCCAATCCTTCTTCTACCTACGATTTTTGTCTGCCTGATAGAGGTTTACAAGTGGCATGGGCAGAGTGGAATGCCAGATTCTCTTCCCTTTAATGCAGAAGTCAGGTGTTCAGGGAGGGAGGTTTAAAATGTGCGTAGAGAAAAGTTTGGAGGAGATGTGCAATGCAAGTTTTTTTTTTACACAGAGAGTGGTGGATGTCTGGAACGTGGGAGGTGGTGGGATCAGGTATGATGGCCGCATTTAAGGGCAATACATGAATAGGTTGGGACTCTGTAAGTGCATACAGTTTTAGTTTAGTTGGGGCATCATGACTGGCACAGCTTGACAGGCCGAAGGAGCACAGTTTCTGTGCTGTACTGTTCTTTGTTTCTTTTTCTTTTGAATGGCGGAGCAGACTTGAAGGGCTGAATTTGCATACTTGTGCTCCTAATTCCTATGTTCCGATTAATATGATCCAAGGACGTATGGACAGAATTGGACAACTTGGCCCATCGAGTCTGCTTTGCCATGGCTGATAATAGAGTGAAATAAATTTGATAGAGATGTTTTCAGTCATATCATGTTTAGACTGCGCGATGATAGTTGTGCAATTGAAATTGAGATTTGAAGAAAGGTCATCCAGACTTGAAACTTTGGCTCTATTCTCTCTGCATAGACACTGCTGAGATTTTCCAGCATTTTTCTGTTTTCATTTCAGATTCTGGCATCCGCACTGTTTTGCATTTAAAGATATATTTTATATATATATATATATATATAAAATAACAATTTGTAACCAAGCAAACTTCACCTTTTAGTGTTTATTTGACGCAGTTGAGCAACCGACTGTTTCTTGATTTTGTGTTTTGGAGAAGACAGCTTTGGGAAATCCTTCTCATTCCAGTGGACTTGATCTCCACATAACGTCTACTTTGGGAATTTCTTGGAGTGAAAGTTGTTTTCTTCACTTGTTTGTTCATCGACTGTAAGGAATGCCAGTCGGCAAGGGACAGGATAGACAGAAGCTGAGCTTGTCCTATAAGTAAGAGGCATTGTTCATTGCATTATTCAGAGACTCAATAGCCACTGGTTGATTCTCATCCAAAGGGAAATAATGGGTCTTGGATTCCTGGTCAAACTTCAGATTCTACGGGCACTTCATGAATCACAGAAAATTTACTACCCTGTGTTGGCTGCAGTCGGAGTTCCCGGTAAGTCACGGGTTGTTGCTAACGTTATACATTTTGATATGAAATTGCATTAATTGGTTTCAACTCAATCATCCATTCTTTTTCCATTCAATTTGGATCATTCTTGTGATCTATATTAACTCCTTCAAATAATTAGCCCAGGTGCGAAATGAGAAAATCTTCAACTTAATAGTAGATTTTAGTTAATCATAGAGGCAACACGGCAGCACAGTTTCTAGCACTGCTACCTCACAGCCCGTGGGACCTCAGTTCGATTCCCGACTTGGGTCACTATAGAACATAGAACATAGAACATAGAACAATACAGCACAGAACAGGCCCTTCGGCCTTCGATGTTGTGCCGACCAAAATAAAAAGCAATGCCCCTCCTAACTAAACCATTCCCTTCTCATCCATATAATTATCAACTAACCTCTTAAACGCCACCAAACTTGGCGCATCTACAACAGCTGCAGGCAGGGCATTCCACTCCCTAATCACTCTTTGAGTAAAGAACCTACCTCTGATATCCGTCCTATAACTCTATCTGTGTAGAGTTTGGACGTTGTCTCCGTGTCTGCATGGGTTTCCTTTCAGTACTCCGATTTCCTCCCACACCACAAAGATGTGCTGTTTAGGTGGATTGCCATTCTAAATTGCCCCTTCATGTCCAAAAATGTTCAGGTTAGATGAATTGGCTATGCCAAATTGTCCCTTAACATCAGGGGGACTATCTTGAGTAAATGCATGGGGTTAGGGGTAGCGCCTCGGTGAGAATGGGAATGGGGGGGTACTGAAAACTGATTTAAAATAGGGATCATGAACCTTGGGAGTCCCTAGGAAGTGTGTCAATAGATGATGATATTGATGTACTTGTTTTTATCCTACAGGTGCTTTGGTCCACCTTGTTGTCTAACAAGGGGCATACACGCGATGGGTCGTGAGAGGGCTGCTCTTGGATTTTTTTCCGAGAGTATCCTAGTGCTTCACGTCGTTAGTGTATGCTTGACCTGGACCATTTGATGGGCAACACGACAGCTCAGTGACTATCGCTGTGCTGTGCAGATACATGGATTTGGGCCTGTGTCTGTGGGAGTTTGCACATTCTCCCCGTGATTGCGTGGGTTTTCTCCGGGTGCTCCGGTTTCCTCCCACATCCCAAAGATGTGCTCTTAGACTAATTGGGAAAACAAATTCTCCCTAAATTGTCTCAAATTTGGTTTTTAATCCATAGATCTATAAACATGGACAGGGATCGCGGGTAGAGGTGGGAACATTGGGGTGGCGGCACAGGCTCGTTGGGCCAAAGGGGCCTGTTTCCCGTGCTGTTTTATTCTTTGTTCTTTGTCATTGAAGATCTGATTTGCTGAATGGATTCTTTCTTCCATGTAGAAATCTATAGAAAACATATCCATACAACAACCTGAACAAACTTATGAGAATAGCGATGAAGTATAAAGTATATAATATCTATTCTCATTTTGAATAACAAGGTGATGCAATGGTAGGCACTGCTGTCACACAATGCCAGGGTTACCGGGTTAGATTCCCAGCCTGGGTGATTTTCTGTGTGGGTTTGTATGTTTTCTTTGTGTCTATGTGGGTTTCCTTTGGGTGCTCTGGCTTCCTCCCACAGTGTGAAAGACATGCTGGACAGGTGGATTGGCTGTGCTAAATTCTACCTCAGGTTCTGGAGTGTGGTGACTAGGGTATTTTCACAGTAACTTCATTGCAGTGTGAATATAAGCCTACTTGTGACACTAATATATAAACATAAGCTTAAATTTGAACCAAATGCGTCGAAATGTTTCCTAACATCTCTCCTGGATGATCTGGTCTGTATGGTTTAACTATTGTGTATGACATGCACTAGAACCTCCAACCAATGGAAATAGTTGTCGCTATGGGTCTGATTCTTTTCTAATACTATCTTGAAGACTTCTTTCAGATCACTCCTTGACTTTTATAGAATTTTAGAGAAAAGCAGGTCGAATTTGAATTATTTCTAATCATACCAACTGCTGAAGTCTTATCAGTTCTGTAAACCTAGTCTGCACTTCTCTCCTTCTTAAACCAAGGTGGAATTGAGAATTTACTAATGACTGTGAAACCATTGTCGATTGTAGGGAAAAAAGAACATCTGCCTCCTTTAGAGAAGGCAATTTGTTGTCCTTACCCAGTCTGGCCTACATGTGACTCCAGAGCCACAGCAATGTGGTTGACTCTCAGCTGCCCCCAAGGGCAACTAAGGATGACAATAAATTCTGGCCCAGCCAGTATGCCCATGTTTCACAAATTGAATAAAAACGAATCGTTATGTAAAGATTCTCCAAACATTTTACATATTTTTTCTAAGTTCTGGTGCTCTGAATTGCATGCTCTAACACCTGCTGCATTAGTTGGATGGTACAATATCAAGAATGATTCACCGAACAGGCACCAAAGTGTGGGCCGAGTGGGGGTGTTCACAGTAAGTATTGGAAAGAATTTTTAGGGATAGGATTTATAGTTATTTAGAGAGAAATGAGTTGATTGGGGATAGTCAGCATGGTTTTGTGAAGGGTAGGTTGTGACTCACAAACCTTATTGAGTTTTTTGAAAAGGTGACCAAAGAGGTGGATAAGGGTAAGGCAGTTGATGTGGTATATATGGGCTTTAATAAGGCATTCGATAAGGTGGCCCATGGAAGGCTTCTGCAGAAAATGCAGATGTATGGGATTGAGGGTGATTTAGCTAATTGGATTAGGTATTGGCTAGCTGATAGAAGACAGAGGGTGGTGATTAATGGGAATTATTCATCATGGAGTTCGGTTACAAGTGGTGTACCTTAGGGATCTGTTTTGGAGCCTCTGCTGTTTGTATTTTTTATAAATAATCTGGATGAGGGTATAGAAGGATGGATTACTAAATTTGCGGATGACACCAAAGTTGGAGGAGTGGTAGATAGTGAAGAGAGTGTTATAGTTTGCAGAGAGACTTAGACAAGTTGCAGAGCTGGGCTGAGAGGTGGCAAATGGAGTTTAATGTGGAAACGTGTGAGGTAATTCACTTTGGCAGGAATAACAAATGTGTAGACTGTAGGGCGAATGGTAGGACTCTTAATAGTGTTGACGAACAGAGGGATTTGGTGTATATGTGCATAGATCCCTGAAAGTTGGCAATCAAGTCGATAAGGTTGTTAAGAAGGCATACGGAGACTTGGCTTTTATTGGTAGGGGGATTGAATTTCGAAGCTGCAATGTCATGTTGCAACTGCACAAAACTCTGGTGTGGCCGCACTTGGAGTATTGTGTACAGTTCTGGTTGCTACATTATAAGAAAGATGTGGAGGCATTGGAGAGGGCGTAGAGGAGGTTTACTAGGATGTTGCCTGGTATGGAGGGAAGGTCTTATAAGGAGAGGTTGTGGAATTTGAGGTTGTTTTCTTTAGAAGGAAGGCGGCTAAGAGGAGACCTTATTGAGGCATGTAAGATGATCAGCGGATTAAATAGGGTGGACAGTGATAGCCTTTTTCCGAGGATGGAGAAAGCTAGCACGAGGGGACATAGCTTTAAATTAAGGGGTGGTAGTTATAGGACGGGTGTCAGAGGTAGGTTCTTTACCAAGAGGATGGTAAGGGTATGGATGTCCTGCCTGCTGCAGTTGTAGATGTGTCAAGTTTGGGGGCGTTTAAGTGGTCAGTGGATAGGTTTATGGACGAAAAGGGAATGGTTTAGGTTAGAGGGTCATTGCTTTTTCTTAATTGGTCGGCGCAACATCAAGGGCCGAAGGACCTGTTCTGCGCTGTAATGTTCTCTGTTCTATGTAACTTCATTGCAGTGTTAAAGTAAGTCGATTTGTGAAACTAATAAATAAATGTAAAGAAATTCAGTGCGGTTGACTGTTTTTTGTGCTCTCTAATGTTTAAGTTTATTGCTGAGTGTCATAAGTAGTCTGACGGTATTGCTGCAGTGACGTTACTGCGACAAGAAGACAAATGCAATGTTGGCCTTTATAGCAAACGGGATAGAATAAAAAAGTAGGGAGGTACTTTTGCAGCAGTGTAGGGAAATGGTGAGGCCGCAGCTGGAGTACTGTGTGCAGTTTTGGTCATCGTATTCAAGGAAGGATATATTGGAGGGGGTGCAGAGAAGGTTCACTAGGCTGATACCGGAGATGAGAGTGTTGGATTATGAGGAGAGACTGAATAAACTGGGTTGGTACTTTTGGAGTTGAGAAGGGGATCTTATAGAGACGTATAACATAATAAAGGGGATGGATGCAGTGGAGGTTGAGAGACTGTTCCCGCTTAACAAAGATTGCAGGACTGGAGGGCACAGCCTCAAGATTAGGGAGGGGGGTGGGTTCAGATCAGAGTTGAGGAGGAATTTCTTCACGCAAAAGATGGTGAATCTTTGGAATTCTCTGCCTGTTGAAGTGTGGAGGCTTCCTCGCTGAATATGTTCAAGTCAACAGTGGATAGGTTTTTGATTGACAAGGGAATTAACGGTTAAGGGGAGAAAGTGGGAAAGTGGTACTGAACCACGACAGATCAGCATGATATTATTGAATGGCGGGGCAGGCTTGAGGGGCTGGATGGCCTACTCCTGCTCCTATTTCTTATGTTCATACGTTGTGATCTTATGTACAGTTTTCTAGTCGCCACACACCGGCACCTGTTCAGATAACTGAGGGAGAATTTAGCCTGGCCAATGCTCCTAAACAACATGCCTTTCAGTCTAAGGGGGGAAACCCACGCAAATCCAGGTGCAGGCCACACAGACCCAGATGCAGACGCCACACAGAGAGTGACCCAAGCCGGGAATCGGACCCGGATCCCTGACACAGAGAGGCAGCAGTGCTAACCATTGTGCCACACAGGCTTTTATGAATGTCCTAACTGTGTTAGGGGCTGGGGATTTCAAATAAAATAAAAGAAAATATGTTTGTACGTATAGATTGAAACTAAAACACAGTAGGTTTATTGAGATAGATTATTTTTGCATGGCACAGAATACAAAACTGAGACTAATAGTACATAGAAGTAAAGTGGTGGGGGCAGGCACTCCGGAGTTATTTAAGAAATATTTAGATGGGCACATGAACAGAATGGGAATGGAAAGATATAGAAAACTGATTTAAAATAAGGATCATGAGCCTTGGGAGTCCCTGGGAAGTGTGTAAATAGATGATGATATTGATGTACTTGTTTTTATCCTACAGGTGCTTCGGTCCGCCTTGTTGTCTAACAAAGGGCATACACGCGATGGGTCGTGAGAGGGCTGCTCTTGGATTTTTTTCGAGAGTATCCTAGTGCTTCACCTCGTTAGTGTATGCTTGACCTGGACCGTTTGATGGGCAACATGACAGCTCAGCGACTATCGCTGTGCTGGGCAGATACATGGATTTGGGCCTGTGTCTGTGGCAGTTTGCACATTCTCCCTGTGCTTGCGTGGGTTTTCTCTGGCTGCTCTGGTTTCCTCCCACATACCAAAGATGTGCTCTTAGGCTAATTGGCAAAACAAATGCTCTCTAAATTTTCTCAAATGTGTTTTTTAATCCATAGATCTATAAATATAAACAGGGATCACAGGTAGGCATGGGATCATCGAGGTGGTGGCGCGGGCTAGTTGGGCCAAAGGCCCTGTTTCCCGTATTGTTTTGTTCTTTGTTCTTTGTACACATTAATTACTCTAGTGGCATCATCATCAAAGCATGTGACCTGCTCTTAAAGCAATCATGCAACGGGACGTTGATGTCGCTGGCTGGTCAACATTTATCTCGAGTTGTCCTTGGGAAGGTGGCGCTGAGCCGCCTTCTCAAATCGCTGCAGTCCACATGCTGTTAAAGGAGACAGTTCTAGGATCTTGACCAAACGACTGTGAAGGAACAGCCAATGTATTTCCAAGTCATGTCGGAGGGGAACTTGCAGGTATTCCCATATATCTGCTGCTCTTGTCCTCTTTGATGGAAACAGTTGTGGGTCTGAAAGGTGCTGTCTAAAGATCTTTGGCGAATTGCGGCAGTGCATGTTAGATGATATATACTCCTGCGACCGTGCCTCGGTGGTGGAGGGACAGACTTTTATTTTTAGAACATAGAACATAGAACACTACAACACAAACAGGCCCTTCGGCCCACAAGTTGTGCCGAACACATCAAAACCTACCCAGTCATAGACCTATCTATAACCCCCAATCCCATTGGATCCCATATACTCATCCAGAAGTCTTTTAAAAGACCCCTGCGAGTTCGCCTCGACCACCACCGACGGCAGCCGATTCCATTCACTCACCACCCTCTGAGTGAAAAACTTTCCCCTAGCATCCCCTCTGTACTTGCTTCCCTGCACCTTAAATCTGTGCCCTCTCGTCGCGACCATTTCAGCCCTGGAAATTTTGGATGGGGGTTTCAATCAAGTGGGGTTGCTTTATCCTGGATGGTGTTTAACTTCTTGAGTGTTATTGGAGGTGCACTCATCCAGGCAAGAGGGGAATATTCCATCACACTTGTGGACATGCTTTGGGAAGAATCAGGAGGTGAGTTCCTCGCCTCTGAACTGCTCTTGTAGTCGCAGTGTTTATGTCATGAGTTCACTTGAGTTTCTGGTCAATGGTGAAACCAAAGATGCTGACAGTGGGGGATTCACTGAATATCATTCAGCACTGTTGAATGTCAAACTATAATATACTTTTTATCGATATTTCAAAAAGATGAGAAACTCATTTTTTTCACTATTTTGATTACCTTCTCCCCTTTTTAAAATTATATACAGATATGACTCTCGACTCTTTGCCTTTGTCCTCCGTTTAAAATTACATCACTAGATTCTTGCCCTTTCTTTCTCATTTTTACGATCAAAATTGTAGTAATCTCTTCTTCACAAATTCCTCTGCTGAACCATATCAGTTATCCGTCTTCCCCATCCTTCCAATGTCCACTCACAAGGGAATCATTGTCTTCTCTTTACTGCGCTTCTACTTTTCCTGACATCTGCAAATTTCAGAATTGTGTACTGCATCCCCAAATTCCTACTCATTCATGTTTATAAGAGGAACAGTGATCCTGAGGCTAATAGCCAGAAATATCTCATTGTAATCACTGCACTGGAGCTTTGGAGAGAACAGGTTCCCTGGCTATGGGGAGACGTTGAATCGACTAAGATCGTTTTTACTGGAAAGACGGAGGCTGGGGGAGAATGTGCTGGCCTTGGAAAGGGGCCAGAGGAAGGTTGCCAAGAATAAAGCACTTGTCAAATAAGAAACGGCTGGGGAATCTGGGACTGTACTTGTAGGAGTTTAGAAGGATGCGGGGTGGGGTGGGGGTGGGGCGGGGGGTTGCTGGTGTGGAATCTTATTCAAACTTACAGGGTAGTGCGAGGCCTGAGTAGCGTGGACATGGAGAGGATAGAACATTACAGTGCAGTACAGGCCCTTCAGCCCTCACTGTTGCGCCGACCAATGGAACCAATTTTATGACCTCTAGCATAAACTATTCCAATGCTATCCATATGCCTATCCAATGACCATTTGAATGCCCATAAACTTGATGAGTCCACAACTGCTACAGGCAGGGCATTCCACACCCTTACTACTCTCTGAGTAAAGAACCCACATCTAACATCCATCCTATAACTACCACCCCTTAATTTATAGCTATGCCCCCTCGTGTTATCCATCTCCATCCAAGGAAAAAGGCTTTCACTATCCATCCTACCTAAAACTCTGATCACCTTATATATCTCTATCAAGCCATCTCTTAGTCTTCTTCTCTCTAATGAAAATAACTTCAAGCCCCTTTGTCTTTCCTCATAAGACCTACCCACCAGGCAACACCTTGGTAAACCTCCTCTGCACCCTTTCCAATGCCTCCACATCTTTCTTATAACATGGCGACCAAAACTGTGCGCAATACTCCAAGTGCGGCCGCACCAGAGTTTTGTACAGTTGCAACATGGCATCTCAGCTCCTAAGTTCAATCCCTCTACTGATAAACACTAACACACTATATGCCTTCTTAACAACCTTATCAACTTGAGTACCAACATCAGTGGATGTTTCCACTAATGGAAGAAATGAGAACTAGAGTGCATAATGTCAGGCGAATGGGACAAATCTTTAAAACAATGATGAGGAGGAATTTCTTCAGCCAAAGAGCGGTGAATCCATGGAACTCTTTTCTGTAGATGGCTATAGAGGCCAGGTCATTAAGTGCTTTTAAGGCGGAGATGAGTGGTTATAGGAAAAAGGCAAGAGAATGGGGATGATAAAAACAAACAGCTGTGATTGAATGATAGAATAGACTTGAGGGGCTGAGCCACCTAATTCTGCTTGTATGTCTTATAGTCTTCTGGTCTTCACATTAATATACAGGATTTTGCAAACCACTATTGGGAGTTACAGATAGTTCTATTGTCTAGTAGATATGGGTATGATCGGCGCAACTTGTGGGCCGAAGGGCCTGTTTGTGCTGTAGTGTTCTATGTTCTGTTCTGCTCCGCAGTGCTAACACATTCAATGTTCTCTATTCTTGCACCTTTGTTGAATAATTATTTCCTTTTGCAGTTAACCTGGTGACAATTGTGATCCTTGCTCGGGGAAAGTGCGGCCTATCCAAATGTGTCAGTCACTACTTGGTGGCCATGGCAGCGACAGATCTACTGGTCATTATCTTCGATCTGATATTGAGGCAAATACCCATCGTCTATCGTGGACAATTTAACTTTCTGCGCATAGTTCCCCTATGTAACATCCACGCCATCCTGCTTTATGCTGCCACAGACTGTTCCGTCTGGTTCACTGTCACATTCACGTTTGATCGATTTATAGCCATTTGTTCTACAAAGCTAAGATCTAAATATTGCACAGATAGAACGGCCCTCATTGTACTAGGAACAGTGACTGCCGTGAGCTGTTTGAAAAACATTTCCTGGTATTTTCTGTACACAAGTCGATATTGGCTTTCTAATAGTCCATGGTTTTGCCTGGTGTTGATTGGAGTCGGACGTTCCCTGCTCTGGGCAATCTTTGAGTTTCTGCATTATATTTTAACACCATTTATTCCATTTCTTCTGATTCTACTGTTCAATGCATTAACAGTCAGGAGCATTTTAGTGGCCAGCAGGGCCCGCAAGAGACTCCAGCGTAACAGCAATGGAGAAAGTCCAGCTGACCCAGAGATGGCAAACAGAAGGAAATCCATGATCTTACTTTTTGTTATATCGGGGAATTTCATGGTGTTGTGGGTAGTATTCATGGTATGTTCTATATTGAAACGATTTGATTATTTGGGTTTCCCAGTTCCTTTGCCTAACTTTGTGCCTGAGATAGGCTTCATGCTCCAGCTTCTGAGCTGCTGCACGAACACATTTATCTATGCAGTCACTCAGAGGAAATTCAGAGAAGAATTGAAGAATGGTGTGAAATATCCTATTGCAAAGATAATTGTGTTAATTCGATGAGATGTGCTCAGGCATTCTAACTTTAAACTGCATGTCGATTCCTGACACGATTTACAAAGAATAAAGACAATTACAGCACAGGAACAGGCCCTTCAGATCTCCAAGTCTGCATCATCTGACAGAACTAACCCCCCCCCCCCACCACCACCACTGTTCTGGAGTCCAAATTCCTCTATTCCCATCCTAATCATGTATTTGTCAAAATACCGCTTAATCATGCAGACCCAATATAGACAGTGACCCAAGCTGGGAATGGAACCCATCCTGTGCACTCTGAGACAGCAATTTTAACCACTGTGCCACCATGTCACCCATGATATTATGATTATGATACAATACACCTTTAATGACCCCTTAGGGGTGAAAGAGTGCTCAGTGCTTAGCACTACTGTGTGGAATCTGCACCTCCTCCCTGCATCTGCCTGGGTTTCCAACAGGTGGTCCGATTTCGTCCCACAGTCAAAGATGTACAGGTCAGGTGGATTGGCCATGCTTCTTAAAAGTCACGATCATATCTGCTTCCATTATCACTGTGCTGAGATGAGTTCCAGACATTTGTAGGACTGAAGGGCCTGTTTCCTATGCTGTGTTGTTGTTCAACCACCACACTCTGAGTAGCGTCATACATCTCCTTTAAACCTTGCTCCTTGCACTTTAAACTTATACCCCCCCCCCACTCCCCTCTTAGAAATTGCCTCTTCCACCCAGGGAAAAGCTCTACAAAAGACAAATGCAGGCAATCAGAAATAATAAGTGGCCAATATAGAATCTCTACCATACAGAAGGAGGCTATTTGGCCCATTGAATATATACCTACTACAATCCTACCCAAGCGCTTTTCCTGCAACCCTCATTTACCCTCTCATTAGGGTCAATTTAGCTTTTCCAATCCAACGAACCTACACATCTTTCGGACTTTAGGAGAGAAACTGAACATCTGCAGAAAACCCATGTGGGAGAAATTACTAACTCCACAGCTGACAGTGACCCAGGCAGGGAATTGAACCCGGGTCACTGGCGATGTGAGGCAGCAGTGCTAACCATTGTGCCATGGTGCCGTCCTTACATTTAACATAATTGAAAAACGACATAATAAAAAAATCGGTAGTCAAAGCAAGACTGTGTAGACTCGCCTTCTTGGAGTAGAAGTTCTGGCTGAATAACTAATTGTGATCTTGACTTATTTGCACCCTCGAAGGTGAAGCTGTCACACATGGAATGGAGGGGGTGCTACAGCAATGTTAGTTAGGTAACAATAGATATTTACTGGGTTCCCAAATCTTCTAGTGCGTTTTAGGCTATACAGTTCTAGCATCTGCTACAAACCATCTTCAGGTCTACGGACAATGTGCCAGAGTATTGTACATGCTTACAGACTGAAGTACAAAAAAATAATCTGACAATGAAAGTTCATGATGTAGAGATGTTGGCGTTGGACTGGAGTGGGCAGAATAAGACGTCTCAAAGCATCAAATTAAAACCTGATAGGTTTATTCAGTAGCACAAGCTTTTGGAGCACTTACCTGATGAAGGGGCAGCATTCAGAAAGCTTGTGCTATCTGTCGCATTTTAATCTGGTGCTCAAGGCTTCTCACTGTAACTACAGTTCAAGCAGTCTAACTTCATTGTAGCACCACCATCTGTAGGCAACGGTCCACTCAGATATCCAGGAAATAAAATTAAATTCATTGCAATTGCTAAAGTGTGGGCTGATTCAAAGAACTCAGTTTGCTAAAGGCAACACACATTTCTTCAACTTGGTTGAGTTTTCTTTTCCCCAATCAGATGATTGCATAATTTTAATGCTTATTTATTAGTGCCATACGTAAGGCTTATATTAACACTGCAATGAAGATATTGGGAAATTCTCCTAGTTGTCACACTCTGGCACCTATGTGGGTACACTGAGGTAGAATTTAGCACAGCCAATCAACCTTAACCAGCACGTCTTTGGACACAAGGGACAATTTTGCGTGGCCAATCCACTAACTTACACATCTTTGGACACAAGGGACAATTTAGCTTGGCCAATCCATCTAACCTACACATCTTTGGACACAAGGGACAATTTTGCATGGCCAATCCACTAACCTACACATCTTTGGACACAAGGGACAATTTAGCTTGGCCAATCCACTTAACCTACACATCTTTGAACACAAGGGATAATTTAACATGGCCAATCTACCTAACCTATACATCTTTGGACACAAGGGACAATTTAGAATGGCCAATCCATCTAAAGTACATATCTTTGGATTCTGAGGGACAATTTAGCGTGGCCAAACCACTGTGAAACCCCCCTCAACTCCACACTCCAGTGCCTGCTCAGGTACACTGAGGGTGAAATTAGCATTACCAAAGCATCTATCTGGCACGCCTTTCGGACTGTGGGAGCAACCCGGAACACCAAGAGAAACCCAAGCTACACTGGGGAGGATGTGATGACCCTGCACAGGCAGTGACCCAAGCTGGGAATTGAACACGCGTCCCCTAATGCTATGAGACTCATTGATAACTATCGTGTCATCGTGCTGCCCATGATATAATTACGATATAATATGTCTTCAATGCCCCAATAAGGGCACAATGGTACCGCAGTTGTTAGCATTTCTGCCAGGGGTCTGGGTTGATTCCAGCTTCGGGTCACCATCTGTGCGAAGTCTGCACATTCTCCCCGGATCTGCACGGGTTCCTTTGGATGTTCTGGTTTCCTCCCAATCATGAACAGTTTAGTTTGATTGGCCATGCTAATTTGACCCCAGAGTCAGGTGGATTAGGAGGACGAATAAGTGGGATTATGGGGATAGGGGCCAGATGGAATTGCGGTTGGTGCAGGCTCAATGGGCGGAATGGTCTCCTTCTACACTATAGAGATTCTCTGATTCTATAATTCAATTCTAGTGAAAGAAACACACACAGCATTTAAAATACACATGGAATTTGTCTTAATCTATGTTGATCTCATTATCAGAGTGGGTGCAAGCTGAACAGCTCACTGTGCGAGTCACTCGGAGCAGTGAGCCGATAGGATGGAGTGAGATTTTTACCATTCGCAGACTGATCGGCTCCTGTTTTGCTGGCAAGATTGTTTTCTTTTCCAAAAATATCCTGAAGCAGATTTAAATATTAATGACATTAATAGCATCATTAGCGAGTCCCAGGTGACCTTGTCCAGACACAGTTGTATGGGAAGTTGGTACAGCAGATTTGCACTGTCCCCTCACAGAGCCAGGGACCTGAGTTCAATTCCCGGCTTGGGTCACTGTCTGTGCAGAGTCTGCACGTTCTCCCCGTGTCCGCGTGCGTTGCCTCTGCATGCTCCAGTTTCCTTCCACAGTCTAAAAGACGTGTTGCTTAAGATACATTTGATGTGCTAACTTCTCCGTCAGTGTTACCTGAAAAGTTGCCAGAGTCTGGCGACTAGAGAATTTTCACAGTAACTTCATTGCAGTGTTCGTGTTAGCCTACTGTGGTACTACTCATTAAACTTGCCTTCCTGCTGGCCAATCATTTCACCACTGAGAATCACAACAGGTCTAGTTGAGAACAGGAACGGTTGTTCGAGGTTGCATCCAGACCTGCTGCGTATTTGCAGCATTGTCTGCCTTTCTGATCTCAAGCAATCATGGATTGGACAGAAGTGTGTCACAGTTGGGCTAGATGTTTGAGACTGCTTTCATTATGATTGTGTTCCATTCTCCTTATCTTTGAAGTTTAGTAAAGTAACACAAAAATAGAAATAATCAAGTTTTATCTACTAAATGCAACTGACAACAAAACCATGCGGAGATATACAGAGGAGTCTAAAACTTAGAGGACTCAGGTTTAAGGTGAGAGGGGAGAGATACCAAAGTGTCCAGGGGGGTATTTTTTTCACACAGAGGGTGGTAAATGTCTGGAATGAGCCGCCAGAGTTGGTAGTAGTAGTAGAGGTGGGTACAATTTTGTCTTTTCAGTGCAGAGGAGACGTTAGGGATAAGTTTTTCACTCAGAGGGTGGTGAGTGAGTGGAATCGACAGCTGTCAGCGGTGGTGGAGCTGAACTTGCTGGGGTGTTTTAAGAGACTTTTGGATGAGTACATGGGATTTAATGGGATTGAAGGTAATAGATAGACCTGGTAGGTAGGGATATGATCGACACAACTTGTGGGTCAAAGAGCCTGTTTGTACTGTAGTGTTCTATGTTGTATGTTCTATATAGTGGAGGCCAGATTATTGAAATCCCTGAGTGTTTGGTATATAGAACCCAGGCATTTGCATGAAGCAGTGCTTGTCCAGCAGTGCCAATGTGAGACCTGTCATAGCCCCCTCTAAACCAATGGCATTTCCAGCTGGTCATTCTGTGCATGAGGCATCCTGTCACTGCCCACCAGGCACACTGCCACTGCACATCAGGCACTATAACTCTTTCAGGAGAAGTGCCAAATCGATGCCAGATGGGGCTAGGGTCTGAGTGGAGATGGAGCTAAGATGGGAGAGGAAAAGGGGGATCTGAAAAAAGGGGGAGAGGGGGACATTGCAAGAATGGGTAGATTAGGTATGCAAGGTTGATGGCACAGTGACACGATGGTTAGTATTGCAGTCTTACAGTGCCAGGAATCTAGATTTGATTCAAGGCTTCAGTCACTCTCGGTGCAGAGTTTGCATGTTCTCCCCATGTTTGAGTGGATTTCCTGTGTTTGCTCTGGCTTCCTCACAAAGTTCAAAGGTCTGTGTGTTAGGTGGATTGAACATGCTAAATTGTCCCTTAGAGTCAAAAACAAAGCCCACGCTGCTGCCTCGATGTTTCCACTTCTACCCATGATCCCTGTCTATGTTTATAGATCTATGGATTGAAACCAAATTTGAGACAATTTAGGGGGACTTTGTTCTGCCAATTAGCCTAAGAGCACATCTTTGGTATGTGGGAGGAAACCGGAGCACCCGGAGAAAACCCACGTAAGCACGGGGAGAATGCGTAAACTCTCACAGACACAGGTCCAAATCCATGTGTCTGTGCAGCACAGCAATGGTCACTGAGCAGTCAGGGGGATTAGCTAAATACACGGTGTTATGGGATGGGGCCTGAGTGGATTGTTGTTGGAATGTCCTTCTAAAGCATTTTAGGATTTTATGATTCTATTCGAAGGGGGAGCTCTGCAGATTGGAAGTAGGCTTGCATGGGCAGGGGGGAGCTCCGAATGGGTGAGATATGTGGGGAACCCTTTAGGGGAATAGCACTGTCAGGGGATGGATTGGCAGTGGGTATATGTACAATGAGGGCTGATTTTTGCAGGGTGATTCTCCGGAGTAGTGTTGGGGGGACGGGGGGAGGGAGTGGGGGAAATGAGAGTAGTCTGCAGATAGGGATGTGATAAAGTAGATGGGAAAGATTGATGATTGAGGGATGCATACAGGGTGAGCTGCAAAGTGAATATTGACAGGGAAGCATCCCAGGACTCCCCATGCCCCGATGGCAATAACCAAGTTGCCAAGGAGTGGGGGCTTCTCACATTATTGCAAGTGGGGAGATGGGGCGGGGGGGGAATTGATGCTAGTGCAGGAGGCGGAGGTTTATGGGGGTAAGAGGAAGTCTCCCAGTTCATTGGGAGTTCTGGGCACCTGCATTAAGCAGTCTGCAACCGGTTCCACCTGTGAGCTTAGACTCCAACCACCCTTCCACTCTATCTCTTCACCGGCGAGAATCATACTTCTGAGCAATATAGCGGCTGAGTGTCATAAAATTACATTTTCACATTCATACGCTTTTTTGCTCTTTCTACCATTAGAGGCTTTTTTTCATAAGATTGCACCCAAGGTCTCTTTTAAGGACACAAGATTGTTGTTGTAATTGGACAGGGTGTTGGTGAGACACATCTGGAATAATGTGTCCAGATTTGGTCTTCTTATTTGAGTCAGGATGTGGTGACATTGGACGCAGTTCAGAGAAGGTTCACCAGATTGAGTCCGAGGATGAAAGGTTGATTAGGTTAGATTAGGTTAGATTTGATTAAATTTGATTTGATTTGACTGGATTTGATTTACTTCTGTCACATGTAATAGTGTATAGTGAAATATATTATTTCTTGCATGCTATACAGACAAATTCATTTCTTGCGTGCGATACCATTCATAGAGTATATAGAGGAGAAAGATTTGATTTGATTTATTATTTTCAATGTATTGAGATATAGTGAAAAGTTTCTTGTACATCATACAGGCAAAACATAACGTTCATAGAGAAGAAACAAGAGAGTGTGGAAGTCATAGCTAGGGTCGAAAAAATTTAACTTAATGCAAGGTTTGCCCAATTAAAAGTCTGACAGCAGCAGGGAAGAAGCTGATCTTTAGTCCATTGGTAAGTGACCTCAGATTTCTCTGTCTTTCTTCCGAAGGAGGAAGGTGAAAGAGAACATGTCCGGGATGTGTGTGGAGCCCTTAATTATGATGGCTGCTTTATCGTGGCAGAGGGAAGTGTAGACAGATTCAATGGATAGGACATTGGTTTGCATGATAGATTGGGCAACATTCCCGAACTTTTGTAGTTCTTTGCGGGCTTGGGCAGCGCAGGAGCCATACCAAGACGTGATACAACCAGAAAGAATTCTTTCTATGGTGCACCTGTAAACGTTGGTGAAAGTCGTAGCTGACATGCCACATACTCTTAGTCTTCTGAGGAAGTAGAGCCTTTAGTGGGCTTTCTCAACTATATTGTTGACACGGGGGAACCAGGACAGGTGATCTATAAACTTGAAGCTCTCGAACCTTTGTCCCCATTGATGTAGACAGGGTCATGTTCTCCTTAACGATTCCTGAAGTTGATGACAATCTGCTAAATTCCTGAAATCGATGACGATGACAATGATGTTCGAAGAGAGAACAAAAAATAAAGACCAAAGAAAAATACAGCACAGGAAAATGCTCTTCGGTCCTCCAACAATGCTGCCCAATTAAATAGATTAAACCGTTAGGGCTTATACTCACTGCAGTTTAGAAGGATGAGAGAGGATATAAAACTTTAAAAGGGATTGAGAAAATAAATATAGGCCAAATACAACCTCCCTGTGTGCAATCTTGAACAAGAAGTCAGGGTTATAAGTCAAAAAGCAATAGATTTAAAACTGAGTTGAGGATGAACTACATCTCACAGAGAGTGGTGAATTTGTGGAACTTGCTGCCCCATAGTGCAGCACAGTCCGAATTATTGAATGATTTCAAGAAGGAGGTAGACATACTTCTAATAAGAAGGGATGAAAGGATATGGCAAACCAGTGGGGAGGTGGATTTGAAACCGGGGAGAGATCAGCTATGATCTGATGGAATGGCAGAGCAAGCTCGAGCAGCTGAATGTTCTACTTAAGTACTTGAGTTAAATACTTAAGTAGTACTTAAGTAGAATAGTAACTTAAGTTTACTGCCAAAAAAAAACTGCTAACCTGTTGAGACCACCTTAAGGAGGCAAAAAAACAATAGTTCAGTGCAGACAGAAGGAATACAGAGAATGACAACGAATAGTACAGAGCTGTTTTCAAGCATGCACTGATCACGTTGTCCTAAGAACACCAAACGCCTGCATCTCTCTGATCCCCATCTTCTCTGGTGCCAATTCAGATTAATTTTAAATGCTATTATAAGGCCCATCTCACTTGGCAGGGCCCCATGACTATCTGTTTTAAAAATCCCCCCACACATCTTTAAAAGGTTCCAGAGACAATGATATCTCACAGAGACTGACTTGAAATCTCACATTTCTGTATCGTTTGCTCTGCACCTGCCTCTAATCTTCTGTTACGTATGTTAACAATAATTTATTGCCTTTTTTTCTTAAATAAGCCTCAGCAGTATTCCTAACATAACTCATTTTAAGACTAAAACTCATTTTAAGTTTAAAACAATAACATTTATTGTTTTAGAACAGTTCATTTAAGTGGATCTATCTATGCGGGAATACAACTTTTTTTATATAGCTCATTGATCCATCCAGATAAAAGCCTTCGATGTCAGAACTCTGAATGTTGGATGAGATCCCATACCCTATACTTGGGAATAATGTGTCAAGTGTCGTAGAACATCGAACAGTACAGCTCAGAAACAGGGCCTTCAGCCAACCACACTGTTCCCAATGTAATGCTGAATTAAACTAATCTCTTCTGCTTGCCCTTGTTCCATTTTCTCTATTTCTTACGGATTCATAGTTTTGTTTTAATTTATTTGTGGGGCATGGGTGTCGCTGGTTGGCCAGCATTTATTGCCCATCCCTACGTGCCCAAGGGCAGTTGAGAGTCAATCACATTGCTGTGGCTCTGGAGTCGCATTTTGGCCAGATTGGATATAGACAGCAGATTTCCTTCCCTAAAAGGAAGCAGATGAGTTCTTCCCCCCATGCCCCTGACAAACTATAATGGATTATTGGTAGGTTCTTAATTTTTTCATCGAATTCAAATTCCACATCTGTCGTGGCGGAATTACATAACAGCATAAGAAATAGGAGCAGGAGTAGGCCATCCAGGTCCTCGAGCCTGCCCTGCCATTCAATAAGATCATGGCTGATCTGTAATGGTTCAGAACCACTTTCCCACTTTCTCTCCATAACCCTTAATTCCCTTGTCAATCAAAAACCTATCCACTCTTGACTTGAACATATTCAGCGAAGAAGCCTCCACCACCTCATCAGGCAGAGAATTCCAAAGATTCACCACCCTTTGTGTGAAGAAACCCCTCCACAACTCCAATCTGAACCCCCCCCCCAATCTTGAGGCTGTGCCCTGCTATCTTTGCTAAGCGGGAAGAGTCTCTCAACCACTACCTTATCCATCCCCTTCATTATCTTATATGTCGCTATAAGATCCCCTCTTAGCCTTCTAAACGCCAAAGAGTGCAAACCTAGCCTATTCAGTCTCTCCTCATAACCCAATGCTCTCATCTCCGGTATCAGCCTAATAAACCTTCTCTGCACCCCCTCCAAGGCCAATATATCCTTCCTCGAATGCGGCAACCAAAACTGCACACAGTACTCCAGCTGCGGCCTCACTAGTACCCTATACAGCTGCAATAGAACCTCCCTACTTTTATATTCTATCCCACTAACTATAAAGCCCAACATTGCATTCGCCTCCTTAATCACCTTCTGCACCTGCATACTGTGTTTTTGTGATTCGTGCACAAGGACCCCCAGGTCCCTCTGTATCGTTGCATGCTGCAGCTTTTCTCCATTTAATTAGTAATCCTTCCTACCATTATTCTTACCAAAGTGGATAACCTCACACTTGCTAACATTATACTCCATCTGCCAGGTCCTCGCCCACTCACTCAACCTATGCAGATCCCTCTGCAGGCTTTCCACACCCTTCACGCAATTTGCTTTTCCACTCATCCTCGTGTCATCAGCAAATTTTGTCACCCTGTACTCTGCCCCTTCCTCCAGATCATCTATGTAAATGGTAAATAGTTGTGGCCTCAGCACTGAACCTTGGGGCACTCCACTAGTCACCAGCTGCCAATCAGGATAGCATCCATTAATACCTACCCTCTGCTTCCTATTACACAACCAATCCTCTGTCCAGTCTAACACCCTACCCCTGACTTTCTGCACCTTAACTTTCTGCAGCAATCTTTTGTGAGGCACCTTATTAAACGCTTTTTGGAAATCCAAAAACACCACATCCACCGGTTCCCCTCTATCTACTGCACTGGTCACTTCTTTATAGAACGCCAATAAATTCATTCATCTTAAAGAATCCGTGCTGTATCTGCCTGATCAAACCGTTTGTATCCAGCTGCCTCGTTATTTCTGCTTTGACGACAGATTCAAGCATTTTTCCGACTACAGACGTTAAACTAACTAGCCTATAATTTCTTGCATTCTGTCTGCTACCTTTTTTAAACAGCAGCGTAACATTAGCCTTTTTCCAATCTTCCAGCACTTTTCCGGAGTCCAGCGAATTTTGGAAGATAATTACCAGGGCGTCCGCTATCATCCCTGACATTTCTTTGAGGACTCTGGGATGCATTCCATCTGGTCCCGGAGACTGATCTACCCTCAGCCCTATTAGCCTATCGAGCACCACCTCTCTAGTGACTGTAATCTCATCAAGGACCTCATCTCCTACCACCCTTCTATCCTTGAGTTCGGGCAAGCTATTTACGTCCTCCTCCATAAAGACCGACACAAAAAACTTATTCAAGGTCTCTGCCATATCCCTGTCATCCACCATTAAACCACCGCTCTCATCGCCCAAGGGTCTTACATTAACTCTGGCCATCCTCCTATTTTTTATATACTTATAAAAACTCTCACTGTCCTTTTTGATGTTTCGAGCTAGTTTAGCCTCATATTCCATCTTTCTTTTTTTTTAATCACCTTTTTAGTCACTCTTTGCTGTTGTTTAAAACTTTCCCAATCCTCCGATTGCCCAATATTTTTAGTCGTTCTGAATGCCTCAGCTTTAAATTTAATACTCTCCCTAATTTCCTTGGGGAACCATGGCTGATTTTCCCTTCTCCTACAGTCCTTCTTCACCACGGGATATATTTATGCTGAGTATCGAAAAAGGTCTCTTTAAAAATTCCCCACTGTTCCTCAGCCGTCCTACCAACCAATGAACTCCTCCAATCCATAGTCACCAATTCCTCTCTCATCCTATCATAGTCCCCTCTGTTCAAGTATAGTATACAGGTCTGGGACTCCACTACCTCATCCTCCATCTGCGTCATAAATTCTACCGTGCTATGATCACTTGTCCCTCGAGGATCCCTCACATGAATATTCCTAATTCTACTTACCTCATTACATAGTACCAGGTCTAAGATAGCACGCTCGCTCATCAGTTCCGTAACGTATTGTTCAAGGAACCCATCCCAACAGCATTCCAAAAACTCTTCCTCCCACCCGCCATGTCCGACTTGCATCGCCCAGTCAATAGCAGGTTGAAATCACTCATTACCAACACTCGGAATTATAAATGTACAATTATCGGAAAATCAGAAAATAATGTTGGAATAGTTTGGGTTAGAGGATCATTAGATTCATTCCACTGGTTGGTGCAACATCGAGGGCTGAATAATACTGTGCTGTTACATTCTATGTTCTATGGGATTTCCCCTCAGCCTCCGCTGCTCCAGAGAAAACAACGCTAGTTTGTCCAGCCTCTCCTTACACCTCATATCCTCTAATCCTGGTGGCAGCCTGGTCCACTTCTTCTGCACCCTCTCCAAAGCTTCTTCCTGTAATGTCACGACCAGAATTGAACACAATATTCTAAGTGTGGCCTAACTGAAATTTTGTGAAGCTGCAATGTGATATCCTGACTCTTGTACTCAATGCCCTGACCAATAAATGCAAGCTTGTCATACACCTTGTTTGCCACTCTATCTACATGTATGGCCACTTTCAGGAAGCTATGGACTTGAATCCTGAGGTCCCTCTGTACATCAATGCTCTTCAGGGTCCTGCTATTAATTGTATACTTACCTGTAACATTTAATCTCCCAAAGCGCAGCACCTCACCCTTAGAATCAATAGCCACACAGCACAGAAGAGGCCCTTCAAGGGCAACATGACAGCTGAGAGACTATCGCTGTTGCTGTGCAGATACATGGATTTGGGCCTGTGTCTGCGGGAGTTTGCGTGTTCTTCCTGTGGTTGCGTGGGTTTTCTCCGGGTGCTCCAGTTTCCTCCCACATCCCAAAAATATGCTGTTAGGCTGATTGGGTAACAAATTGTCCCTATATTGGTCCCTATATGGGAATCTTCCACAATAGGCATAGCCGAAAGTCATAATAATATGTCATTAAGATGTTAGGACGGCGGCGTGGGTTCGTTGGGCCGAAGGGCCTGTTTCCCGTGCTGTGTTACTCTTTGTTCTTTGTTCTTTGTTGTTCTTCAACCAAACTAATTCAACTCCAACACATCAGAAACATCTGAAGTCCCACCTAATCCCATCTGCCAACAGTTGACCCATGGACAATTTAGATGGTCGTGTAATGAGTCACTGTGAGTGGAACTCAGAAATAGGAAGGGCGCAGTCTCTAACCTCGGTGTATACTACACACCTCCCAACAGCCCACGGGAAGCTGAGGAACAGATAAGTAAGGTGGAAGAAAAAATAGGGTAGTTGTAGTGGGAGATTTTAATTTCCCTTTTATGAACTGGAAATCCCTTAGGGTTGGGTGTCTGGATGGGGAGGAATTTATAAAATGCGTACAGGAAGGTTTTTTGGAACAATACATTGATAGAGAGAGGGCTATACTGCACCCAGTACGGGGGAATGAGCTCATTAAATTTTCAGTAGGGAAAAATGCGGTGAATAATGACCGCAATTCTGTAAACTTTCCGATAGTAATGGAAAAAAGATGAGTGTTGTCCTATGGGTAAGGTGCTGATTGGGGGAAGGCTAACTACAGCTGGATTAGGCAGGTTTTGATGGCTATTGATTGGGAGAGGCTGTTCGAGGGTAAATCCACATCTGGCATGTGAGAGTCTTTTAAGGAGCAGTTGATAAGGCTGCGGGACAGGCATGTGCCTATAAAAAGGAAGGACAGAACAGGCAAGGTAAGATTCAGGGGCCGTGGATAACCAGGGAAATTGTAGGTCTAATCAAATATTTTTTAAAAAAAGGCATGTGTAAGGTCCAGGCACTAAAAACAGATGGAGGAATACAGAAAAAGTAGAGAAGAGCTCAAACAGTGAATTAGAAGGGAAAAAAAAAAAGGTCACAAAGTACCTTGGCAGACAGGATTAAGGAGAATCTTAAGGCGTTTTATACATACGTTAGAAACAAGAGGGTTGTCAGGAAAAGGGTCGGACCTCTCAGGGACAGAGGAGGGGAATTATGCTTAGAACCCAAAAAGAAACAGGTGAGATCCTAAATGAATACTTTGCATCAGTATTCACCAAGGGAGGGACATGTTGACTGGTAGTTTCTCAGAGAACCCATTAGAAAAGATCTTAATTACAAGAGAGGAAGTGTTAGGTTTTTTTAGGGAACATTAGGACAGACAAATCTTGATGGCATCTATCCTAGACTGCACAGGAAGACGAGATGAAATTGCTGGGCCTCTAACAGAAATCTTTGTCTCTTCACTGGAAACAGATGAGGTTCCAGAAGAATGGAGGATATCAAATGCGGTCCTATTATTTAAGAAGGTAGCAAGTATAACACGGGTAATTGTAGGCTGGTGAGCTTGACATCCGTGGTAGGGAAATTGTTGGAGAAGATTCTTAGAGTTAGGATCTATGCATATTTAGAACAGAATAATCTCATTAACAATGGAACAGCATGGTTTTGTATGAGGGATGTCATGCCTCACAAATTTGGTTGAGCTTTTTGAGGAGGTGGCAAAAACGATTGACGAGGGAAGGGTTGTGGGTGTCATCTATATGGATTTTGTAAAGGCCCCTCCTTGTCAGCTTGCCCGACTGCTGCCTTCATCCCATCTCCGCCCTGTCCGCGGAGTGGTACTGCAATCCCCACCCCACCCCCTGCCCAAAATAGGCCTAGTATGGAGGGTCTTACCCTTGGCACTACCTGATACCTACCAGGGCATGGGCTCTTTGCCCCTTGGGCAGTGCCAGGGGACACTGGCTGACACTGCCAGAGTGTCCATGAGGGGGAACACCACCTTCCTGCCCCCCAACCCTCTGCATTTCCTCCATTCATTCCGCGGGGTCTCCTGCTAGTTCCCGAATGTGGGGAGTGAGTCTGAACACTCCTGGATTCCCGGAAAGACGGGAGATTCAATCAGGCACTGGAAGTTCCCGATAATTTGCTCTTAATCGTCTTTAAAATGCATTTTAAAAAGCTTTAAATGAATTACCTGCTGATTTCTTTCCAGTGTGGTCTTGATTGGGACTGTTCTTCAGCTGTGGGAGATGCGCCTGCATTCCTGGTACTTGTGCAAATCCCGGCGTACAAGTCCGGTGACGTGCATCTCCGACCTTGACCCACCAGAAAGGTTGCCTAGAGTCCTGATATTCCTGACCCAAATGCAACTCTTCCACACCCCATCCTCCGAAGGTCCCAAATGCTGCACCCATCTTGTGCTCCAAACACAACAGCCCATCCCCAGTTCCCTGACACACACCCAACCACTGATCCAACTACATACACAGGTTTCCTTCCAACTGTCTGACCCATGGGGCCCCATTTATGACATCCTGGCCCTCCCTGACTGTCCAAACTCCCGCCCCACCCTATCTCACACGACTCAACTAATGATGAATTGCCCTTTGGTGTCCAAACATCATAGGTTCATAGAAACATAGAACCCTACAGTGCAGAAAGAGGCCCTTTGGCCCATCAAGTTAACACCGATCACAATCTCCCCCAAGCCCTACCCCCATTTATCGCTACATATTATACCCAATAATCCCTCTAACCTACACATCCCAGGACACTAAGGGGCAATTTCTTAGCATGTCCAATTAACTTAACCCGCACATCTTTGGACTAGATAGGATGTGCGGGTTAATAAATTGCTTATACTAAAATGTACCTTGGTGTCAAAAAATGCCTAGGTTAGATGGATTCTCCAAACCAAATTGTCCATTGTGTCCAAAGATGCGTGGGTTAGGTGGATTGACATGCTAAATTGTTCCTCAATGTTACCACGATGCGTGGGTTACGTGGATTGACCATGCTAAATTGCCCCTTAATGTAAAAAGATGTGTATGTTAAATGGACTGGCTATACTAAATTGCCCATTAGTGTCCAAAAATGTGCAGGTTAGGGGGATTGGCCATACTAAATTGACCCTTCAAGACTAAAAATGTGCGAATTCCATGGATTGGCCATGGTAAATGGATGATGAAATGGGCACAGGGAGGAGGGGAGTACATGGGTGGGATGATCCTTTGGAGTGATGTGCAGGCTTGATGGGTGAATGGCCTCTTTCTGTCCTGCAGGGATTCTGTGGTTCTGGGGTTATACGAACATGTCATTCTGTCTACAATTCCAACGAGTAACGAGATTTTGTCTCCAAATCTCAGATGTAACCTCACCTTTCACTAATTTAACCATGTGTTGTCTGTTAATAGAACAAAGAACAAGAACAAGCCCTTCACCCCTCCAAGCCTGCACCGACCATGCTTCTGACTGAACTAAAATCCCTGACTTTTCCCAGGACCATATCCCTCTATTCCCATCCTTTTCATAAAACCATACAAAATTGCAACTCAGAATCAGGCCTTTTGGCCCATCTTGCCTGTGCTGAACCATTTTTTGCCTAGTCGCACTGACCTACACTTGGACCATATCCCTCCACACCTCTCTCGTCCATGAATACATCCAAGTTTTTCTTAAATGTTAAAAGTTTACCACTTCATCCTTCATCCACTTCATTCCACACTCCCACTACTCTCTGCATAAAGAATTTGCCCTCCCCCCGCAATATTCTCTTTAAACTTTTCTGCTTTCACCCTTAACCCATGACCTCTTTTTTTAAACTCCCCTAGCCTCAGTGGGAAAAGCCTGCTTGTTCATTTAATCTATACCCATCATGCTGTTCTATGCTGTTCATTCTATCTATACCCATCAAAATCTTACACACCTCTATCAAATCTCCCCTCATTCTTCTACGCCGCAGGGAATGAAGTGCTAACTTATTCAATCTCTCTGTCTGTAACTCAGCTTCTCAAGTCCCGGCAACATTCTTGTGAACTTTCTCTGCACTCTTTCAACCTTATTTACGTCCTTCCTGTAACTAGGCAACCAAAACTGTACACAATACTTCAAACTCAGCCACACCAATGCCTTATATAACCTTACCATAACACTCCAACTTTTATACTTAATACTCTGATTTGTAAAGGCACTCTTTATGTCCCTATCTACCTGTGACGTCACTTTTGGGGAATTCTGTACTGTTTTCCCAGATCTTTTTGTTCAACTGCACTCTTCAGGGTGCTAACATTTACTCTACGTCCTACTTTTGTTTGTCCTTCCAAAGTGCAATACCTCACACTTGTCTGCGTTAAATTCCATTTGCCATTTTCAGCCCATTTTTCTAGTTGGTTCAAATATAAGAACATATGAACATAAGAAATAGGAGCAGGAGTAGGCCATCTAGCCACTCGAGCCTGCCCCGTCATTCAATAAAATCATGGCTGATCTGAAGCGGATCAGTTCCACTTCCCACTTTCTTCCCATAACCCTTAATTCCCTTATCTATCAGAAATCTATCTACCCGTGACTTAAAAATATTCAACGAGGTAGCCATCACCACTTCAATGGGCAGAGGATTCCAGATATTCACCACCCTTTGAGTGAAGTTCTTTCTCAACTCCATTCTAAACAGTTGTCCACGGCCCCCCCTCCCCCCGCGCCCCCCCCCACCCCCTTATTTTGAGGCTGTGCTCTCTAGTTCTGTTTTCCTTTCTAGGCAGGAATAATATCTCTACCTCTACCCTATCTAGCCCTTTCACTATCTTGTAAGTCTCTATAAGATCACTCTTCAGCCTTCTAAACTCTAACAAGTATGGGCCCAGTCTTTTCACTCTCTCCTCATAAGGTAACTCCCCCATGGGATCTCCTATCAGGAAATGAGTTAGGGCAGGTGTTAGATGTGTGTTGAGGGAACACTTTGGATCCAGTGATCATAATGCCATTAGTTTCAACCTAATCTTTTATGGACGAAAAGGGAATGGTTTAGTTTGGAGGGGCATTGCTTTTTTCATAATTGGTCGGCGCAACATCGAAGGCCGAAGGCCCTGTTCTGCGCTGTAATGTTTTATGTTCTATATAATCATGGATAAGTATAGATCTAGTCCTTGGCTTGAAGTTCTGAACAAGAAAAAGGCCAAATTTGATGAAATGAGAAGGGATCTGGGAAATGTGGATAAGCACAGGCTGTTCTCTGGTAAGGATGTAAATGGAAAGTGGGTGGCCTTCAAAGGAGAAATTTTAAGAGTGCAGAGTTTGGATGTTCCTGTCAGGATTAATGCAAACTAAATAGGGATCAGGAACCTTGGTTTCGAGGGAGATTGTAACGTTATTAAGAGGAAAAGAGAGTTGTATGAAATGTACAGGTAATAAGGAACAGATCAGATGTTCGAGAAGTATAAAAAATGCAAGAAGCTACGTAAAAGGGAAATCAGAAGGGCTAAAAGAATACATGAAGTTGCTTTGGCAGACAGAGTGAAGGAAAATCCAAAGAGCTTCTATAGGGATGTTAGGGGCAAAAGGACAGTGAGGGATAAAATTGAAGACCAGAATGGTAAATTGCGTATGGAACAAAAAAAGATGGGGAGGATACTAAATGGGTTTTTTGCATCCGTATTTACTGAGGAAACAGGTATGGAGTTTACGGAAATACGGCAAACAGGTGGGGAGGTCATGGAACCCTTACAGATTTAAGAGGAGGTGGTGCTGGTTGTCTTGAGGCAGATCAGAGTGGATAAATCCCCAGGACACGACAAGGCATTCCCATGGACCTTGAGGGAGGCTAGTATTGAACATGCAGGGGCCCTGACAGGCATATTTATAATGTTAGTATTCACAGGTGAGGTGCTGGATGATTGGAGGGTGGCTCATGTTGTTCCGTTGTTTAAAAAAGGTTCCAAAAGAAATCCGGGAAATTATAGGCCAGTAAGTTTGACGTCAATGGTGGGTAAGGTATTCGAAGATGTGATAATGGATAGGATCTACAGCTGTTTGAATAGACAGGGATTTATCAGGGAGAGTCAACATGGCTTTGTGCATGGTAGGTCATGTTTGACCAATTATCGAGTTTTTCGTGGGGGTTACAAAGAAAGTGGATGAAGGGAAGGTGGTGAATGTTGTCTACCTGTATTTCAGCAAGGCCTTTGATAAGTTTCCTCATAGGAGATTAGTTAGGCAGGTTCAGTTGCTAGGTATACATGAGGAGATAGTAAATTGGATTAGACACTGGCTCAATAGAAGAAGCCAGAGAGTGGTTGTGGAGAATTGCTTCTCTGAGTGGAGGCCTGTGACTACTGGTGTGCCGCAGGGATCTGTCATTGTTTGTCATCTATATCAATGATCTGGATGATAATGTGGTAAATTGGATCAGCAAATTTGCTGATGAGACAAAGATTGGAGGTGTAGTGGAAAGTGAGGAAGCCTTTGAAAGCTTCTAGAGGGATTAATACAATTACTGTCACTAGAGAAGTAGTACTTGATAGACTAACGGGACTGAAGGTAGACAAGTCTCTGGGACTGGACAGAGTTCTGAAAGAAATAGCAGAAGTAGTAGCAGATGCCTTAGTATTTATTTATCAAAATTAGCTGGACTCTGGGAAAGTGACGGAGGATTGGAAAACAGCTAATGTTACACTGCTGTTTAAAAAAGGTAGCAGACAAAAGGCAGAGAATTATAAGCCGGTTAGCTTAATGTCCGTAGTTGGAAAAATGCTAGAATCCATCATCAAAGAAGAAATAGCAAGTCACCTATAAAAAAATGTTTTGATCAAGTAGATGCAGCATGGATTTGTGAAGTGGAAGTCATGTTTAATGATTTTATTGGATTTGTATGAAGATGTGACTAGTACAGTAGACAGAGGGGAACTGGCAGATGTGGTGTTTTTAGATTTCCCCAATGGTGTTCGATAAGGTGCAGCAAGTGATCAAGAAGGTGAATGGAATTTGGCCTTTATAGCAATGGGATAGAATATAAAAGCAGGGAGGTCTTGCTACAACTCTACAAGGCACTGGTGAGGCCGCAAGTGGAGTACTGTGTGCAGCTTTGGCCCCTTATTTGCGAAAGGATACATTGGCCTTGGACGGAATAGAGAGAAGGTTCATCAGGCTGATACCAGAGGTGGGGGAGTTAGCTTATGAGGAGAGATTGAATAGACTGGGCCCGTACTTGTTAGAGTTTAGAAGGCTGTGGGGTTGGTACTTCTATGTACTGATGCAGAAAATTTTCCAGAAAATATTTAACAAACTCTACTCCGACTAAACCTTTAACAGTATGTGGGTCCCAATCTATATGTGGAAAATTAAAACTCCCTCCTATCACAACTTTGTGTTTCTTGCAGTTGTCAGCTATCTCTCTGCTGATTTGTTCCTCCAATTCTCACTGACTATTGGATGGTCTGTAATACAACCGCATTAATGAGGTCATACCCTTCCTGTTTCTCAGCTCCACCCATAGGGCTGCTGCAGACAAACTCCCTAATCTATCCTGCCTGAGTACCGGTGTAACACTTGCACCAACAAATAATGCCACCTACTCCCCATCCCCACCTTTTATCCCTCTGCCTGAAACATCGGAACCCTGGAACATTGAGCTGCCAGTCCTGCCCCTCCTGTAGCCAAGTTTCACTAATGGTTATAATGTCATAATTCCACACGTCAATCCACACCTTCAGCTCATCTGCCTTTCCTACCATATTCCTGGCATTGAAATAGACACACCTCACAAGATTATTTCCACCACACTCAACCCTTCCATTTGTGATATTGCTTGAACTAGCCTGTCTTTTTCACACCCCCCACCACTCTCTCCACTCATGTTCCCATCCCCCTGCGAATCTAGTTTAAATGCTCCCCAACAACATTAGTAAACCCCCCCTGCAAGTATGTTAGTCCCCTTGTAGCTAAGGTGTAACATATCTCTCTTGTACAGGTCCCACCTGCCCCAGAAGAGGTCCCAATGATCCAAGAATTGGAAACCCTGTCCACTACACCAGTTCCTCAGCCACATGTTCATCCGCCCAAGCGTCCTACGCTCAGCCTCACCGGCACGTGGCACAGATAGCAATGTTGAGATTATTACACTCAGGGTTCTGCTTTTTAACTTCCTTCCAAGCTCTCTATACTCTCTCCTTAGGACCTCTTCACTTTTCCTACTAACATCATTCGTATCAACGTGTACCACGAAAACTGGCACCCGGGAGGCAACAAAGCATGCGGGATTTGCTATCCCGACCACAGAATCTCCTGTCCATGCCTCTGACCATTGTGTCCCCTATCACTACCACTCTCCTCTTCTTCCTCCTACACTTAGACACTGAGAGGCACACACACCTAGTGTTGTACGTGGTAATTCTCAGATACTTTCGGTCAGTTTGTTTACTGCAAAGTTTTACACAGGTGCCCCTACTAGCAAGATGGACAAAGAACAAACACAAATAAAGGTTCAACAAGTTTATTAATAATAACACTATCAACCTTTAAATTACCCATAGAAAACAAGAAGATAACTCAGGTATAAGTATTCTACTTGCAAAGATGGTTTGGTTAAAACTGCAGGCTCGATTCTCTGAGTTCTTGTGGTCTGTCATCATGAAGGTGAGTCTTGATTGGCAGCTTCTTCCTTCCTTCCCTTCTCTGATCAGTTTTCCGAATAGTCAAGGTCATTGCCCTTCGATGCTGGTGTCTGAAACGCTGTCCCTTTATCGCCTGCCTGCTTGTCTTTCCAGAAACTTCTTTGCGTTCTGGCCAATGAAGTCCAAGGAGTCAGTTCCAATATCCAGTGGGTTTCTTGATGTCTGCCTGACAGGACATCAGGGTCCGCTCCCAGGTGTCCACCTCCATGCTGTTGCTTACATGTAACCGGTTATCAGATAAGCTAACTGCAGTAACTCTCGGTGACAGAAAGTCTGGCCCGATCTGGGCCTCTAACAATAGGCTGGTGCATTTCAGTTGGGTGCAATGATCTTCTGTTAAGTATCAGTAGGGTGCAACGATCTTTGATAGGTGATTGATGAATCAGGCCCAGACATGTTTGTGTGTTGTACAATTGGCCTTCCTGAGGTTTGACGTTTTGATTTTAATATGCCCAATTCTTTAACTTAGGATATCCAATTTTATCAGCCTTAAAACTAGGCCCTGGTTATTTTAATATTGATACAGACACACACATAGATTCTGACAGATACACATATAGGCACTGATAGAAACACACAAAGACTCTGACGAACACACACACACACACACACACACACACACACACACACACACACACACACACACACACACACACACACACACACACAGAAGGGGTATAGAGTACAAGAGCTGACCTTTAATGTTGCTGTTGTATAAAATGCTGATTAGACCTCATTTGGAATACTGCGTCCAGTAGTAGTCGCCCTACTACTGGAATGATGTGGAGACTCTGGAGAGAGTGCAGAAGAGGTTTTCCAGGATGCTGCCTGGTATGGAAGGTCTGAGTTACAAGGTGATGTTAGGCAAATTGAGGCTGTTTTCCTTAGAAAGATGTTGACTTAGACGAGATCAAATAGAGGTGTACAAGATTATGAGGGGTATAGATAGAGTAAACAGGGTTAAGTTTTTTCCTAGGATGGACTCAAATATCACGAGGGTTCACAGGCTTAGGGTGAGGGGGTGTAAGGCATAATTTGGATGCTAGAGGGAGGTTTTTCACACAGAGGGTAGTGGGGGTATGGAATGTGCTGCCAATAAAGTGGTGGAGGCAGGCACTCTGGAGTTATTTGAGACATACTTAGATGGGCACATGAACAGAATGGCAATGGAGGGATATAGAAAATTGATTTAAAATAGGCATCATGAGCCTTGGCAGTTTCCTGGGAAGTGTGTAAATTGCCGATGATATTGATGTATCTGTTTTACTTTGGTCCGCCTTGTCTAACAAGGGGCAAACACGTGATGGGTCATGGGAGGGCTGCTTTTGGATTTTTCAAGAGTATCCTAGTGCTTCGCATCATTAGTGTACGCTTAACCTGGACCATTTGATGGGCAACATAACAGCTTAGTGACTATCGCAATGCTGTGCAGACACATGGATTTGGGCCTGTGACTGTGGGAGTTTGTGCATTCTCCCTGTGCTTGCGTGGGTTTTCTCTGGGTACTCCTGTTCCCACATGTCAAAGACGTGCTCTTAGGCTGATTGGCAGGGCAAATTCTCCCTAAATTGTCTCATGTTTGGTTCTAATGCATAGATCTATAAACATGGACAGGGATGACAGGGATCATGGGTAGAAATGGAAACATTGGGATGGTGGCGCGGGCTCATTGGGCCGAAGGGCCTGTTTCCCTTGCTGTTTTGTTCTTTGTTCTTTGTTCTTTGTTCTAGACATTGACTGACACACAAACACACACACACACACACACACACACAGACTTTGTACCACGACAACTGGCACCCGGGAGGCAACAAATCATGCGGGATTCGCTACCCTGACCACAGAATCTCCTGTCCGTGCCTCTGACCAATGTGCCCCTATCACTATCACTCTTCGCTTCTTCCTCCTACACTTAGACACTGAGAGGCACACACACCTAGTGTTGTACCTGTTAATTCTCAGATACGTTCGATCAGTTTGCTTACTGCAAAGTTTTACACAGGTGCCCCTACTAGCAAGATGGACAAAGGACAATACAAACAAAGGACCAATACAAATAAACACACACACACATAGATATTGACTCTCACACAGACACACACACATATGCACACACAGACACTGACAGACAGACACACACACTGACAGACACACACATATACAATGACAGACATACACACACACACACACACACACACACACAAACACACAGACACTGATAGATACACACACAGACTCTGACAGATGTACACAGACAGACAGACACACACCCACACATACACAAAGAAAGAGTCTGACAGCCATCCACAACACTGATAGGCAGACATCCACAGGCACTGATAGGCATACACACAGATACTGAGAGGCAATACAGACTCTAACAGACACACACACACACACATAAACACTGACCGATAAACATACGTACTCTGATAGACATACAAACAGATTCTGATGACTTGTATACACACACACACACACACACACACACACACACACAGACTCTGACAGACACGCAAACTATATATAGACACTGACAGGCAGTCAGACACACACACAGACACTGACAGACACACACACTGACAGACAGACATGCACACACATGCGCACAGACTCACTAGCAGATACACACACATTCTCTGAAAATACACACATATATGTACACTGAGAGACACACAGACACATAGACACTGACACACGCGTACTCGCAGACACTGATACTCATACACAAACTCTGACAGACACACAAACATGCAGACACTGACAACGCCCACACACACTCTGACAGATACACACACTGACTGACAGACACAATCACAGAAACAGACATTCACTCACTCACTCACACATTCATTCTCACTCACTCACTCACTCACTCACACATTCATTCTCACTCACTCACTCACACATTCATTCTCACTCACTCACTCACACATTCATTCTCACTCACTCACACATTCTCACTCACTCACACATTCTCACTCACTCACACACTCTCACTTCACACATTCCTCACTCACACTTCTCACTCTCTCCACTCACACATTCTCACTCAACTCCACTCACTCACTCACACATTCTCACTCACTCACTCACTCACACACTCTCACTCACTCACTCACTCACTCACACATTCTCACTCACTCACACATTCTCACTCACTCACACATACTCACTCACTCACTCAAACATTCTCACTCACTCACACATTCTCACTCACTCACTCACTCATTCTCACTCACTCACACATTCTCACTCACTCACACATTCTCACTCACTCACACATTCTCACTCACTCACTCACACATTCTCACTCACTCACTCACACATTCTCACTCACTCACTCACACATTCTCACTCACTCTCACTCACTCACACACTCTCACTCACTCTCACTCACTCCACACATTCTCACTCATTCTCACTCACTCACACACACATTCTCACTCACTCACACATTCTTACTCACTCACTCACTCACTCACACATTCTCACTCACTCACACATTCTCACTCACTCACTCACCACTCACACATTCTCACTCACTCACACATTCTCACTCACTCACACATTCTCACTCACTCACTCACTCACTCACACATTCTCACTCACTCACTCACTCACACATACTCACTCACTCACTCACTCACTCACTCACTCACTCACTCACTCACTCACCACACAGATTCTGACAAACCCGCACACAGTCACTGACAGACACATACACCATATACCCACACACTCATGCAAACAACATACATCAACTTCCTGATTGGTTGAAGTGTCTGTCAATCAGCGAATGGAGTTCCTGGATATCTCCTTGGGCGGGCCATTAACAGCTGGTGTTCTTATTGGCTGACATGGTTTTCAGTCGAAAGCTCAGCCTCGGATTCGCTCATCTGCTGTCAAAATGCAGAGACTTGGCTGTCAGGAAGCAAAAGGCAACTCTGATTGGCAAGCTCATGCAATCATTGGTCTGTCCTCTGATTGGCTGAGGTGGTCAATTAGCAATCCAGTCATTGATTGGCTAATGGGGGAGGATCAGTTCGCAATCCTGTCTCTGATTGTCTGAAGCAGTCACTTGGCAATCCACTCTCTGATTGGCACAGGCGATCAGTTAGTAATGCAATCTTTGAATGGTCAAAGTGGTCAACAATCCAGTCCTGATTGGCTGAGGCAGACAGTTAGCAATCCAGTCTCTGATCTGTTGAGGGCATCAGTGAGTGATCCCAGTCTCTGATTGGCTGTCAGTCACTTTGGTTTCTTCATCACTTGAATAATTGATGTAACTGGATATTTCAGCACGATTCTGACCTGCTCCCTGAATTTGGATTGAGTCACCATGTAAATAAATGTGTTTGTGCAGCAACTTAAATTACACAGCATTGATCCGACTCCTTGAAATGTATATTCTGGAAGAGTGATAGAAATTAATCCTTTCACTTTTGAATAGATAAAAAATAAAACATACAGCGCCCAGAGGAGAATGAAAGCTCCGGATATGCTGAAGAGTAAAATCATTGACTTCCTTCTGCTCTCCATCTCGGGGTCTCTGCGATTCTCTCCCTGATTCTGAGCCCTCAGTCCCTTCCGGACTTGACTGACCACTAAAATGTGCCTGACTGTCAGAGCGTTGATCAACAGGATTAAACTGAATGGAAGCAATGGTGTTAAAATCCGATCGAACCAGGAATATCCAACCCACCCAGGATCACTCCAATAGTTATCCTTTGTCCGACAGAACCACTGGACATTATCGATTATCTTTCCTGGTTCATGTATAAAGTAGAAGGGGATATTTTTCACAGAGAGCAGGATGCCGGTTGTTGCCAGAATCACAGCCGCAGTTTTCTCAGTGCAATATTTAGTTTTCAGTTTCTGGCAGCCAATGGCCACAAATCGATCAAAGGAGAAAGTGACAGTGAACCAGACAGAACAGTCTGTGGCTGCAGACAGCAGGACACCTCGAACACGACACACAGAGGTGAGGGACAGAAAATTCGTAGGGAAATAATAATCATTTATTATGGTGAGAATTGGTTCTAAGATGATGAACAGTAGATCTGCTATTGCCATTGCTACCAGGTAGCGAGTGGTACAGGTCGAAAGGCCACAATTTCTCCAACTCAGGATCACAATTCCCAGTAAATTAACTGCCAGACAAAAAAGGACAAGACCGAGAAATTAGTGAGTAAGCATTCTCCATGAGTGAACGGATAGTAAGAAGAGAATTTCAGCATCAATCCAATGGACAGGTGTTCCTGAGATGTGGTTGGAGGAGTTGTGTGTGAGGTTAACATTTCAGATTTGAAAGTAGTCAATGTAACACCATTGGTAAAGTAGAGACTGGGGGACAGACAGGTTCAAATTACACATCTCTCACTTTGATGGAGCAAATCTTCAATTTCTGATCATTCAAATATTTTGGAGAAAATAGAACATAGAACATAGAAAATTACAGCGCAGAACAGGCCCTTCGGCCTTCGATGTTGCGCCGGCCAATTATGAAAAAAGCAATGACCCTCCAAACTAAACCATTTCCTTCTCATCCATAAACATATCTACTAACCTCTTAAACGCCACCAAACTTGGCGCAACTACAACTGCCACAGGCAGGGCATTCCACTCCCTAACCACCCTCTGGGTAAAGAACCTACCTCAGATATCCGTCCTATAACTACCACCCCTTAATTTAAAGTTATGTCCCCTTGTGCTAGCTTGAGAGACAGCAGTGAAATGAGAGAGTGCAGTGAAAAAAGAGAAGGAAGGGGTTGGACAGAGACAGTGGGGAGGCCTGAGAGAAGTGGAAAGTCAAAGCAGAGGTGGAGATGAAGAGTGAGCATTTGAGAAAGAGAGACAGCATGTGAGGGTCTCCACTGTGTAGGATGAACTGCAACTCCACTCAAATGCTATCAGGTAGTCTGACTTGTGATAAAATCACCTGGGAGGATTGAATAAGTTTCCTGAAGGAATCAGCAGCCCTTCCCAAACTGAAAGAGGGAGTTGAGCAGATTTGAGTGACTGAGAAGGAATAGGTTGTGGGCAGTTTGGAGCTGGGCTGGCCTTTTATTTCCAGTTTAGAAGATTATTTTTCTAGATCTCTCTCTTTCTCCATTTCAATATTTCTATCTGATTGGAAGAAATGAAAGGAAGGAAAGAGATTGAGGGAATGAGGAGAACCAAGAATGCAAGATATAGAATAACAGAGCCATACAGTGCAGAAGAGGCATTTTAGAACATAGAACATAGAACATTACAGCGCAGTACAGGCCCTTCGGCCTTTGATGTTGTGCCAACCAACTCTCTAACCTAAACTATTCCAATGCTATCCATATGCCTATCTACTGACCATTTGAATGCCCTTAAACTAGGCGACTCCACAACTGCTGCAGGCAGGGCATTCCATGCCCTTACTACCCTCTGAGTAAAGAACACACTTCTAACATCTGTCCTATGACCCCTTAAGTTACTGTGTTTAATTTTATGAGATCGATTGTTAAATAAAACTACAGCAGACACATCAATTCATTTCACTCAGGATGCAATTGCCAGTTTTCCAACTCTCTCACTCAACATTCTCATCAGATTGTGTTATCAGTGAGGGAGAGAGAAGAAGAAGGTGTAAAAGAGAAAGAGAAGCCCTAGAGGAAGGGTGATGTGAGAAGATAAATTATCGGGGATGTGGTTGTGGGAGAGGAGAGGGAATGTGTTTAGGGCATTCTCCACTGTTTTATTCCAGCTGAGCCCCTCCAGTCATTGAAAAATATAAACTAGGAGCATGAGTATGGGCCTGCATCACCATTTATTTTCATGTGGCTGATCATCAAATGTAATAACTTGATTCACTCTTAACCCAAATCCTTTGATCCCTTTAGCCACTAGAACTATATCTAATTTAGTTTTTGAAATTACAGGTTGCCTGTGAACTGCACACATTCAACACACTCTAACTGAAGAAAATTCTCCTCCCCTCAGGTCAAAAAAAAAAATTCCCTTATCATCGAACTATAGCAGCTAGTTGTGGATTCCCTCACCATGGGTAACATTCTTTCTGAATCAACCCTATCAAATCCTGTTTGAATTTTATAATTCATCTCAATGAGATTCCCTCTCACTATTCTGAACGAATTTGCCTCAACAACATTTGGTGGTAGTGAATTCCACACATTCAGGACCTCTGACTGAAGAAATTTCTTCTCACCTCAGTGCTAAAAGGTTTGTCCTTAATCCTAAAACTGTGACCCCTAATTCTCAACTCCATCCCCAGTGGTAACATTTCTTTTTCTGAATCGACTCTTCCTCATTCTGTTAGAATTTATTATGTTTCTGAACATTGAATATAATTCTAACCAGTCTTATCTCTCCTCAAATGACACACGTGCCATCCCAGGAATCGGCCTGGTAAACCGTTGCTGTACTTATCGCTATAGCAGGGACATTCTTCCTCAAATAGGGATACCAAAACAATACACAAATCTCCAGGTGTGGCCTTACCAATGTTCTATAAATTGCAGCAAATCATCTCTATCCCGAAATAGGAATCATCTCGCTGTGAATGCTTGCACACCATTTGGCTCCATGCAGTGAATGATGCATGAGGAGACCAAAGTTTTGATGAGTATCCCCTCTCCCAATTTACATCAATTCAACTAATACCTTGTCTTCCTAATATTCCTGTCAGAGTCAATATCCTCACAGTGATCCACATTAAACTGCATCTGCCATGCATATGGTCACACACTTAATCTATCCTCGCAGCTCACCCTCCCACCTTGCTTTGTACCATCTGCAAATTAACGATGATGCGTTCAGTTCCTCCATTTGGATGCTAAATAAACCACATCCATGTGTTCCCCTAGGACAACTAGACTTGTTCCATCCTCAAACAATTCCAAGATATGTCAATCATGATTTCCCTTTTATAAATCAATGCTGACTTTGTCTAATTATGACACTGCCTTCCAAATGCCGAGTTATGAAATCTTTGAAATTTGACTCTTCCACATTCCTCAGCACCAACGTTAGGCTCACTAGTATGTAGTTCACTGTTTTATCTCTACATCCATGTCTGAATACTAGGCTTGTATTAGATACAATCAAATCTGTAGGAACCAGCACAGAGTCCAATAAAATTGGAAAATATTGGGTCTACTATTCCCAGGAAGACTTCCTTAAGTATTGTGGGATGAAGATTATCAGGAGCTAGAGGTTTATGCACTTTCAATCCCATCATTTTTCCCATTCTCTACAAATTCAAATTTCCTTGAGCTTCTCTGGGGTGCGGAGAATTCTTTTCTTTGTCTAAAACACGGTTCTCTCTGAACTTTTGATATGTTATTCATTTCTTCCTTTCTGAAGATTGAAACAATGTACAATTTAATTCTTCAGCTATTACTTTGTTTCCTGTTATGGGATCTCAAATTTCTGACTGCAAAGGTCCTAGTATGTCACTCTGCTTCTCTTTACATACCAATAGACATCTTTTGAAGACGGTTGTTATGTTCCATATAGATTATGTTCATCCTCTATTTTTCTTTCCTTAATCAATCCCTTCATGCTTCCAAAAGATCGGATTGTTAAACAGCATTTCTATCCCTGAGAGTAAACGTATGATGTGTTTTTGCCTTTCACCAATTCAGATCTACAATTGTGTTTCAAATCTGGCTGCTCCCACATTGCAGTATGATTGTGGGATCTTGATGTGCAGGTTGAGCAGCGGGATTTCTGAAATGACACAGCAAAATTTCCTCAGAGACCTTCCAACCCTATGGCTGCTGACCTTAATCCACATCCTTTGACATTTACTCCTCTGCTAAGAGGAAAATGCTTCTTCTTCATTATCTTATCCACATCCCTCATAACTTTGAACACCCCAATGGTATCCATCCACCATATTCATTGTTCTAATGGAAACAACCCCAGCCTAACCAGCCTGTCTTCATGCAGAAATACTGCAGACCAGGCAACATCCTGTGAATCTCCTTTTGTGTTCCTTCCAGAGCAATCACATCCTTCTCTGGTGAGGCCAACAGAACTCCTCACCATACTCGAACTAAAAATAAATGAATGTTTCATACATCTCTTTACGTCTTTACTCAAAGAGTGATTAGGGAGTGGAATGCCCTGCCTGCAGCTGTTGTAGATGCGCCAAGTTTGGTGGCGTTTAAGAGGTTAGTTGATAAGTATATGGAAGAGAAGGGAATGATTCAGTTAGGAGGGGCATTGCTTTTCATTTTGGTCGGCACAACATCGAAGGCCGAAGGGCCTGTTCTGTGCTGTATTGTTCTATGTTCTATCTCCATCATGACTTCCCTGAAAAAATCTTCTATACATCAGCTAGTAAAGAAAATTGTCATGTCTGCCTTCTGAAGCAGCCTGTCATCAGAAGTTAGCCGCTGCAATGGAAAACAATGGAAGGTATATCTTTTTTGACAAGTTTAAGCAGAAATTAAATTTAAAAAAAATCCAAGTAGCAGTTGTTACGCCACAACCTCAACAGAAAACAAATAACTAACTCCAGAAGAGTCAAAAAAAAAGTCAAGTAACACAGATTATGATAAAGTGCATTTGGCGCATATTCCAAAATTACAAATATTCTTGACAAATTGTATGGAATAATTTTAGCAATTATTGGGAATGATATGGCTAATGTCTGACATATGCTTCGAGATGCTTTCATAAGTTAACGCATAATAGACTTCAGTAATCTCAGGGCACGTGGAGTTATAGGACCAGCAGCAGAATGACTGGAAGCTGGTTACAAAGACACGACCCGGGGAGTAAGAGTTAAATGGAATTTATCTGATTACTGGAAGGTGGGAAGTAGTTTTCCACAAGGCAGCGCTGGGATTGCTGTCCTTCACCAATTACATCAACAATAAGGAATCAAGAAACAAAATTATATTTGCAAAATTCACCAACTCATCCAAACTCAGAATGGGAGTAAGCAGAGAGGAAGACTAGCTGAAACCTATTTCTTTTCAACAGAAAGCCAAGATATGGAAAAAATTCACAACACACTGACCACAAACACCATTAAAGACAAACTCCTCCTGTTTTCAATATATTCCAAAGATAAAAGACTTAGACAGCTCCATGATATAGACATCTTACTCACTAAATTTAAATATTATATATTTTAAATTGAACCAATGTATTTCATGCCAATTCTTTTCATAAACACATTACAATTCTGCCTGGACAGATACTGCCAGATATAATGGAGAGTTCGATCAGATATTCTACTCAGATGAAAGAACCACAATCACTACAATTTTATTGATTTTACTGCGCGGCACAGTAGCACAGTGGTTAGCACTGCTATTTCACAGCTCCAGAAGCCTCGGTTCGATTCCCGTCTATGGATATTTTGCAAAGTCCATACAGACATTCTCCTCATGTCTGCGTGGGTTCCTCTGGCCACTCCAGTTTCTTCCACAGTCCAAAGATGTGCAAGTTAGGTTGATTGGCCTTTCTAGAAAATTGTCCCTTAGTATCCTGGGATGCAAAGGTTAGAGAGATTAAATATGTAGGGATATAGGGGTAGGGCCTAGGTGAGATCGTGCTCAATGCAGACTCGATGGGCAGAATGGCCTCTTTCTGCACTGTGGGGTTTGATGATTCTCTGATAATCTTTACAATGACAACTATATCCTGCAATACTTGTTTACTGTGTGTCAGGTAATCCAGTCTGGTTAGTGATTAAAACTCAAATTTTGATTACATTCTTACTCCCACCAAACATTATTTCAGAGCGATTACAAATAACAAAACAGTACGGGAAATAGGCCCTTCGGCCCAACGACCCCGCGCCACCACCCCGATGTTCCCACCACTACCCGCGATCCCTGTCCATGTTTATAGATCCATGGATTGAAAACCAAATTTGAGACAATTTAGGGAGAATTTGTTTTGCCAATTAGTTTTTGGGATGTGGGAGGAAACTGGAACACCCAGAGAAAACCCACACAAAGACGGGGAGAATGCGCAGACTCCCACAGACACAGGCCCAAATCCATGTATCTGCACAGCACAGCGATAGTCACTGAGCTGTCGTGTTGCCCATCAAATGGTCCAGGACAAGCATACACTAACGACATGAAGCACTAGGATGCTCTCGAAAAAAATCCAAGAGCAGCCCTCCCACGACCCATCGTGTGTATGCTCCTCGTTAGTTAACAAGGTGGACCAAAGCACCTGTTGGATAAAAACAAGTACATCAATATCATCATCTATTTACACACTTCCCAGGCTCATGATCCCTATTTTAAATCAGTTTTCTATATTCCTCCATTCCCATTCTGTTCATGTGCCCATCTAAGTATTTCTTGAATAACTCCAGAGTACCTGTCTCCACCACTCTACTTGGCAGTGCACTCCATACCCCCACCAACCTCTGTGTGAAAAAACTCCCTCTAGCATCCAAATTATACCTTACCCCCCTCACTCTAAGCCCGTGACCCCTCATGCTATTCGAGCCCATCCTGGGGAAAAAGCTTAATTTTGTTTACTCTATCTATACCCCTCATAATCTTGTAAACCTCTATTAGATCTCCTCAAAGTCTACGTCTTTCTAAGGAAAACAGTCCCAATTTGCCTAACCTCTCCTCGTAACTCAGACCTTCCATACCTGACAGCATCCTGGTGAACCTCCTCTGCACTCTCTCCAGACTCTCCACGTCCTTCCGGTATTAGGGTGGCCAGAACTGGTCGCAGTATTCCAAATGAGGTCTAACCAATGTTTTATACAACTGCAACATTGAATGTCAATTCTTCTACTCTATAACCCTTCCTATAAAGGCTAACATGGTATATGCTTTCTTCACAACCTTCTCCACTTGCTCTGCCACCTTCAGAGACTTGTTCACCTGCACCCCCAGGTCCCTCTGCGGTTCTATACTCTTAATAGGTTTACCCTTTATCATATATCTCCCTGCTACATTCTTTCTCCCGAAATGATTCAACTCACATTTATCAGGATTGAATTCCATCTGCCATCTGTCTGCCCAAGCTACCAGCCTATCTATGCCCTGCTGCATCGCCTGACAATGCTCCTCACTATCCGCAAGTCCAGCCATCTTTGTATTGTCTGCAAACTTGCTGAGCATTCCACTTACTCCCTCTTACAAGTCATTTATATATATTACAAATAGAAGAGGTCCCAGTACCGAGCCCTGCGGCACACCTCTAGTGACCGATCTCCAGCCATAATACATAAGATTGGGTAGTTCACTATTCAATACATTAATTTCTTTGAGTCGTGAACCTGTGTGTAACACACAGAGGCTCACTGTCAGTTGATGAAAAGGATCAAAATCACAGAGATTATTCAAGCCATCTGATTTAAGTAACTTAAATCATTTACCTGAAGTTTGTATAACAGTGACAATGAGATCAGCATGGAGCATTTTCATTCGGAGTTTAAAATCAGAGAGCCATTCACACACAGATTTACAAAACATTGAATGGTTAGAGTCACTTACTAGGAACACCAACAATAGCAATGATTGGGTAGAATATCTTCTCAGCTATCTCAATTGGGAAATCCATCTTCAACGTGAAATGATGTCCTCTTCGAGCTGCTGGCAGTCCCTCTGTCTTAAACTCTGAGGTTATATGATCCCAAAGCCTTTAATTTATACACTGTAAGTTCCCCTCTGGGATGTTGTGACAGTAACCTGGTTTGAAGTTTTTTTTTAAATGCATGAACAAACAGATTATGACATTGAGTTCAGTGATGCAAACTGTTTGTTTTTAGGCTTGACTTACGTCTTTCCAAACACTGGATTCTGCTGATCATGTTTATCAACTAATAATAACAGGGAGGACACTGTCCATTCCAATACCATCAGTCTCATCTCTGGATCCCAGATAGTTTCAGTGATATCTGTTACTGGGCTGTGACATTCAGTAATTTCAATTGCTACCGTGTCTCTGGGTGTGATCTTTAACTGTGGACATCTTGTGATACCATAGAAACCGTAGAAAATTACAGCGTAAAAGCAGATCTTTTGGCCTTCTAGTCTGTGCTGAACCATTTTTTTTTGCCTCGGCCCACTGACCTGCACTTGGACTACATATCCCTCTGCGCCCCTCTCATTCACGTACCTGTCCAAATTTTTCTTAAATGTTAAAAGTGACGCCACATTTAACACTTTATCCAGCAGCTCATTCCACATTCCCACCACTCTCTGCGTGAAAAAGCCCTCCTCAATATTCCCTTTAAACTTTTCTGCTTTCACCCTTAACTCACACTCTGGTTTTTTCACTCCCCTAGCCTCAGTGGGAAAAGCCTGCTTGCATTCTATACCCATCAAAATCTTATACACCTCTATCAAATCTCCTCTCAATCTTCTACGCTCTGGGGAATAAAGTCTTAACCTATTCAATCTCTCCCTTTTTCTTTAACTCAGCCTCTCAAGTCCCGGCAACATCCTTGTGAACCTTCTCTGCACTCTTTCAACCTTATTTACATCATGATGTGATTCAAATGGGTTCAAATTCAGCATAAATTACAAAATTCTGTTGATTAATAATTTGGAACTATTTAGTCTGCAAAGAAGTTTTTTTTTTAATCCCAAAATCTAATGCAGCTCCTCAAACTGAGAAAAAATACTCAGAAACAATGGGACATGTCGGAAAATTCAGGCCTTGTAATAGATACAAACATATCACCTCTTAAAGCAGTAAAATAACCAATTTCATTGTGACAAGCAATGCACAGGCTCCAAATGATACTGGATGCACATTGGATGCAGTATTCAGAAACGTGCTCTGATGTGGAAGGAGAGGGACAAGCATGAGAGAGTGAGAGAGAGAGAGAACTTGTGGGATGGGGTAAATATAGACTGAGTGTGAGGCTGGGAAAATGAATGGATACGAGTGAGAGAGGAAGACACTGAGCAAGTGAAAGTGAAAAGGAAGAAGTGAGAAAGTAGTCGGGACAAGAGTGAGGGCTTGATGAAGGGGGAAGCTGTTATTGTGAGAGGAAAGGTAGTTATAACTGTAATTTAACTTAGAGAGAATTCAGCTCCATTGGCTATGAAGAAAGATTGAATAAACCAGGATTGTTTTCACCGGAAGATAGGGGCTGAGAGGAGGCCAGAGAGGCATCCACAAAATTGTGAGAGGCACAGACAGGGTGAATAGTCGGAGGCTTTTCTCTAAGGATGGAAGGTTCAATTACAAAAGGTGCAGGTTCAAGATGGCAGCAGAAAACATTAAGGGAGATTTGCGATGTGTTTCTCACAGAGAATGTTGCTGTCTGGAATGTGCTGCCAGGGCTAATGTGCCTGATTCCACCACCTGATGGCACATTACCAACATTTAAGAGCCATCTGGATTGAATAATTATTGTAAGTAAGAGGGATACAGACCAAGTAAGTGCAGAAGTTTTTTTTTAAATAGGGCATCATTATGGGAACAAGTTTGGAGAGAGTCGAAGGGCCTGTTCCTGTGCTGTCTGTTTATCTGCCCTTCGTTCTTTGAGAGTGTGCGTCAGGAAAGTCGCAACTAGAGTAAGAGAGAGTTAGACAAATCAGATCACAAGACTGTGTCCCTGCTATACTCTTACAGCAAAGTCTTAAGTGCGATGATCCATCAAATAAAGTCATGCAATGTTAGTCTGAGGAATTGAAAGATCTCCTAAGGGGCTGCTTAGAATCCGTGGGCTGGTCAGTATTTAAAAACAGACTGAACGAGTGTGTCACTATGGTAACTAACTTCATTAGGAAATGTGTAGAACACTGTGTGCCCAAAAACATACTGCATGTGCTTCACAACCAGAAACCATGGATGAACAGGGATATCCACTACTTGCTGAAGTCCAGGTCTGAGGCATTCAAGTTCGATGACCCTGATCTATACAAGATAGCCAGATATGATTTACACAGATCCATCAAAGATGCCAAAAGCCCGTACTGAACCAAGGTAATGCCTCATGTTAGCCATAGAGGCCTCCACCAACTATGCTAAGGTCTGCAAGACATAATAGGCTACAAGGTGAAGGCATGTAAAATCACTGGCATCAATGCACCCATTTCTAATGAGCTCAATGTCCATGTTAAGTTTGAAGTCAGCAAGAGCATGCCCTCCACCCTCGGATGAAGCTGTGTCTGAGGTCACCATTGCAGATGTCAGAACAGCCTACTCAAAAGTCAACTCATGGAAAGCGATTGTCCTGGATTCTGTACACGATGAGGAGATTTTGGCGTTGACAGTGCAGAATCGCTGAGCAGAAACTGATAGTCATGTTCTGCACACATGCTGACAGCCTCCACCTGGATCTCGGGTTCGTGTTATACAATTTTTAATTGCCAAAACTTGCCTGGGCTGGCTACATGTCACTTACTGACCTGTCTGGAGACAATACACATCTCTTTAACCTATGCTTAATGCTATCTCCACTCACAAGGTCTGCATTTTTAAGATTTGATTAGCTGACTAGCTGTTAAAACTTGCATTCTTATTGGTATTCTCTAAACTGTGTGCGCTTTTACATGATCGGAACTCTGTTTGTGATCAGAACTCTCCACTCACCTGGCCAAGGGGCACAGCCTCAAAATCTTGTGGTGTTTACTATCTGTTGGACTTTAATCTGGTGTTGTGAGACTTCTTACCAGATTGGAAATCCAAGCATAAACTCACATCCTGTGGGAATCAGCTGGCAGAGGTATTAGCAATCATCTTCAAACTTTCTTTACAACAATCTGAGTTACCTATCTGCATCAAGAAGATGATCATCATCCCAATACCAGAGTAAAAAACAAGTAGCATATCTTCATGACGATCTTCTGCTGTCTCTGACATCCATCGAAGTAGTACGGGTCGAGAGCTTGAAGTTTTTATGTGCCCAGATTAGCACCTGTCCTTGTACCCCCATGCCAACACTATAGTTAAGAAAGTCCACCAATGCTTCTACTCTTTAGAAAACTAAGGAAATTTGGAATATCAGCTATGATTCTCACCACCTTTTACAGAAGCACTATAGAAAACATTTTTTTTTCTGGCTGTATCACAGCTCAGTATGACTCCTGCTCTGCTCATGACTGCAAGAATCCACAAAATGTTATGAGTGGTTTAACTAACACATAACAGTGAACCCAATAACATGGTCTGAGGAACACTACTGGTCACAGGCTTCCAGAGAAAATAACAACACTCTAAAACGACTCTCCGTCTTCTGTCATCAAATCAGTTTTGCATCAATTTGGCTACCTCACTCTGGATCCCATGTGACTGAACCTTATTCAAAACCTACCATGTGCCCCCTTGTCAAACGTTTTGATAATGTCCACGTGAATAACGTCGTCTGAACTGCCCTCTTCTGCCTTCTTGGTTACCCTTCAAAAACATCAATCAAATTTGTGGCTCGTGATTGCTTCCCTTTTCCCGCTTTCTATCAATTTTAACTCCTCCCCCCTCCCCCCCAGCCCCACTTTTCATCTGTCCCAATTTACCCTCTGATTTCAGTCCCTGGTTCTTGGCTATTTACACCTCCTATTCCCTCTATGGACTGCCATTAGGAGCCTTTCCCCTGCTTTTGTGGCTATCACTCACTTTCATTCCCTGACCCCACATTACCAATATAACTCACAGGGATATGCCTTTGACTTTGACAAAGGGTCACCTGGATTCAAAAACGTCAGCTCTTTTCTCTCCTTACAGGCGCTGCCAGTCCTGCTGAGATTTTCCAACATTTTCTCTTTTGGTTTCATATTTCAGAATCTGCAGTGATTTGTGTTTATGAAGGTACCCCAAGTGTTTGGACACAGAGCAACATGGCAGCTACTGTTCAATGACCCAATCTAACACTGCCGGGTCAGGCAAAGTACATTGTCATTTGCAGAATAACATTTCTTCTTCAGCATAATGAATAGAACAATTAGTTGGACATTCTCGTGTCTGCTTCTCTAGTGGATTAAATTATGCTCAATTACGACGTTTCCCTCCCTTACCCCTGTGAATATTCACTCTTCATCTTGCTATTCAATTTCCTTTTGAAGTCCATGTTAGATTTCACTTCTACCTCATGGCCAAGCACTGGATTCCAGATGCTGCCCACTCACCACTTTACAAGCACTTCCATATGTTGCTTCTGTCTCCAAACACCTAAAACCAGCATTGTCTGGTTGAAGGAAATGTGTGCAGCTTGTAAGAGATGGGTTGCAGTTACAGCCAGGTGCGGGGGGTGGGGACAGTTGTGTTGTAATGAACAGTGTGAAAGTGAGAGGGGTAGTATTGAGGTGAAGGGCGAGTTTTGACTTGGGACGGAGGAGTGTTGATGTGAGAAGATGTGCATTTTGTTGAGATGGGAGTGTTGATCTGTAGAGGAAAGTATTGAGATGAGATGAATGAGCGTTGATTTGTGAGAGGGTTGGTGTTGAGGTTGGTGGGGTGGTGTCAAGAGTGGGGGATTTTTTGAGGTGAAAAGGGGATGGGAGAGGCGTGTTGAGATGAGAGGGATGTGTTAATGTGAAGGGGAGCATTGTGGTGAGAGAGGGAGAATATGGATTTGTATCACAATGTAATTGTCCCCCTCTCACTCCCAAGGTGTTTGCAACAGTGGTTAGGTGCAAAGCTGTCTCTTCAACCTCAGCACCCTCACTCTCTCAAATCAAAACACTCATTTAATCTCAATTATGAGAAAATCTCAAAAAATTGATCGCAGTCTTTTAAGAAACTTCTGGATGAGTACATGGGACTTAATAGGATTGAGAGTTAGAGGTAAGCCTAGTAGATAGCGATATGATTGGCACAACTTGTGGGCCGAATGGCCTGTTTGTACTTTAGTTTATCTAAGTTCTATGTGCTAATTTGGTAATAGCTCAGTACCACATGCAGGGTCGTACGGTGATAACTCAGTGTAGCACACAGGATAGTACGATAATAACTCAGCACAGGGTAATACGGTGTCTCTTCAGAATACTGTAGAAAGTGTGGAGGGCAGGAGGAGCTCTGTTATACACAGAACAAATTCCATCTGCACCATTGCACACCACACTCAAGTATTAAGGTGTCAGAGTATTTCCCATACACCAGAACCCCACACATTTCAAACTGTACAGCCTGGAATAAGAAGCTGGTAAAATATAGGTTCAAAATAGAGAGGATTAGTCATGGGTCCATCAATTACCCACAAGCTTATACCCATCTAACTTTTTACAAGGTTATGCTGCCTCTACACTGTCCCATCAAACACCCTGATTGTAGGTGCAGCACATCTGATACACACAGCAAGTATCTTCTACTGCCCTGTCAAATACCAGTAGTGTAAATGCAGCACAGTCTGAGATGCACAGGAAATCTTCCTCCATACTGTCTCATCAAATACCTTGAGTACAGATGCAGCACCAGCTGTGATACACAGAAAAAGTTCCTCGACAATCAATAAACTTCACATCAGATACAGCACACAGTGAGATAGGCAGAACATGTCCCCCTACACTTAGAACTCCAGTGCAAATGTAACACAACATTGTATACAGTTCTGAGCTCCATGTGCAGTGCCACAACACCCTCCCAGTATGGGTGAACCACAGTTCAGTAAAGATACACCTCAACTCAACACTGCCCCTTGAAACATCGTGATGTAGAGATGCCAGCGTTGGACTGGGGTAGTAAGAACTCAGTAAGAATTTAGCAACACCAATTTTAAATCCAACCAATTTATTTGATAGTAAATTTGCGAGGTTTCGACACTCTGTGTCTTTGTCAGGCAAATGCAGTGTTCTGGTCAGCAATAGTACACATATCAACACAGACAGTCACAGATTGCTGATTAGAATGTGAATCCTTACATCTAACCTGCTATTCGAGTGTTAAAGTGGCTAACAATGCGTGTGAAGGGAATCCTGAGCATTGGTTAGAGAATTGTGTATTTTCTCCAGACAGCACAGTAAGTGAGGTTTTTTGCTCACCCAGGCAAGTTACGGGGGCTACAAATAGTGTGTCATGAAGCCAAGATCTCTATTAAGACCCTCCTCATGTGTGCGGAACTTGTCTATCAGTCTCTGCTTAGCAACTCTGTGCTGTCATGTGTCACGAAGGCCCCCTTGAAGAACATTTACACACAGGTCGGAGGCCGAATGCCCATGTCTGCTGAAGTGTTCGCCCACAGGAAGGGAACTGTTTTGCCTGGTGATCGTTGAGCGATGCTCATTCATCCGCTGTCGTAGTGTCTGCATGGTCTCCCCAGTGTACCATGCTTCAGGACATCCTTTCTTGCAACGTATTGGGTAGACAACGTTGGCCGAGCTGCAACAGTATGTATCGTCTACCTGGTGAATGGTATCCTCACGTTTGATGATGTCGTCCATGTCTATGATCTGCATGTCTTGCAGAGGTTGCTGTGGCAGGGTTGTGTGGTATTGTGGTCACTGTTCTCCTGAAAGTTGGGTAGTTTGCTGGGAACAATGATCTGTTTGAGGTTGTGTGGTTGTCTGAAAGCAGAAGTGGAGGGGGTGGCAATGGCCCTCGCGAGATGTTCATTGTCATCAATGATATGTTGAAGACTCTGGTGAAGATGTCGAAGCTTCTCCGCTCCGGGGAAGTACTGGACAACAAAGGGTACTCTGTCCACCGTGTCCCGTGTTCGTCTTCTGAGGAGGTCAGTGCGGTTTATCGCTGTTGCACGTCGGAACTGTCGATCGATGAGTCGAGTACCATGAGTTCTCACAAGGGCAACCTTCAGCGTCTGGAGGTGTCTGTCACGATCCTCCTCATCTGATCAAAATCTGTGTATACGGAGGGCTTGTCCATAGGGAATGGCTTCTTTAACGTGCCTAGGATGTAAGGTGGAGAAGTGGAGCATTGTGAGGTTGTCTGTCGGTTTGCGGTACAGTGAGGTGCTGAGGTGACCATCTTTGATGGAGATGCGTGTGTCCAAGAATGCAACTGATTCTGGAGAATAGTCCATGGTGAGTCTGATGGTGGGTTGGAACTTGTTGATATCATCATACAGTTTTTTCAATGATTCTTCACCATGAGTCCAAAGGAAAAATATGTCATCAATGTATCTAGTATATAACCTTGGGTGAAGATCTCGTGTGGTGAAGAAGTCTTCTTCGAACCTGTGCATGAAGATGTTGGCATACTGAGGTGCGAATTTGGTTCCCATGGCTGTTCCGTGTGTCTGGATGAAAATCTGATTGTTGAAGGTGAAGACATTGGGGTCCAAGATGAAGCGGATGAGTTGTAAAATTGCATCTGGAAACTGGCAGTTGTTGGCATTGAGTACTGAGCCAGTTGCAGCATTACCATCATCGTGGGGGATGTTGGTGTAGAGCACCGAGACATCCATTGTGACAAGGAGTGTCCCAGGTTCAACTGCTCCATGTGTGCTGAGTTTCTGTAGGAAGTCCGCAGTGTCAAGACAGAAGCTGGGGGTTCTTTGTGCAATGGGTTTAAGGATGCCCTCGATATAGCTGGAGAGGTTCTCACACAGGGTCCCATTGCCCGATAGGATGGGACGGCCGGGTATGTTTGCCTTGTGTATCTTTGGGAGGCAGTAGAGATCTCCAATGCGGGGAGTACGTGGAATGAGAGCACGGAGGGTGTTCTGAAGGTCTGGATCAAAGGTTTTGATCAGAGTGTTGAGTTGATGAGTGTGTTCTTTGGTCGGATCTGCTGGTAACTGTCTGTAGTGTTTCACATTGTTTAGTTGTCGGTACACTTCTTCACAGTAGTCCGTTCTGTTCAGTACGACGGTGGCGCCTCCTTTGTCTGCTGGTTTGATGTCAATGTTGCGGTTGGTCTTGAGAGCACGGATGGCCTTGCTTTGTGCTTGGAGGATACCATTCACCAGGTACAATGTACAAACTCTTGCAACTCGGCCAACGTTGTCTACCTAATACGTTGCAAAGAAAGGATGTCCCGAAGCATGGTACATTGGGGAGACCATGCAGACACTACGACAGTGGATGAATGAGCATCGCTCAACAATCACCAGGCAAAACAGTTCCCTTCCTGTGGGCGAACACTTTTGCAGTCATGGGCATTCGGCCTCCGACCTGTGTGTAAATGTTCTTCAAGGGGGCCTTCGTGACACACGATAGCGCAGAGTTGCTGAGCAGAGACTGATAGCCAAGTTCCGCACACATGAGGAAGGTCTTAATAGGGATCTTGGCTTAATGACACACTATCTGTAACCCCGTAACTTGCCTGGGTGAGCAAAAAACCTCACTTACTGTGCTGTCTGGGGAAAATACACAATTCTCTAACCAATGCTCAGGGTTCCCTTCACACACATTGTTAGCCACTTTAACACTTGAATAGCAGGTTAGATGTAAGGATTCGCATTCTAATCAGCAATCTGTGACTGTCTGTGTTGATATGTGTGCTGTTGCAGACCAGAACACTGCATTTGCCTGACAAAGACACAGAGTGTCGAAAGCTCGCAAATTTATTGTCAAATAAATCTTTGAAACATCGCCAGAGCAGGGATTGTTAATAGACTACACACTTTTCTGCATTACGCTGCTGAATAGTTCACTCCAAAATGTTTTTACTTTGATTCAAACCTATCTTCTGAGTGTGCAATGGAGGCATTTTAGAGCAACTCAGTACGGGAAACAGGCCCTTCGGCCCAACGAGCCTGCGCCGCCATCATAACTATATAGTAGCAATTCCATTTTAATTTTAATTTTAATTTAAACATCACTTGAACTATTCTAATGAGTGGTAGAATGCAAATTTGTTCTGCACTGTCAAATCAACCTGTCCGATTCAACTGCAAAGTACCTTCGTTATTGAACAAATTTCCATCAATGCCCATTAAATTGTCCCAGGGCAGAAGAAATGTCTTCATGCAGAGAGTCGTGGATCGGTGGAATTCACTATAACAGAATGATTGAGGCCAAAACTTTGTCTTGTTCGTGAAAAAAAAAATGGACATATCTGTTGGGGCTAAAGAGATGAAGAGATTTGGGGGAAAAGGTGATCAGGATATTGAATTTCATGACCTGCCATGATCAAAATGGATGGCAGAGAAAGCTTGAAGGACCAAATGACCTATTGCTGCTTCTAGTTATTTGTGTTCTACACAAATGTTGACTGGCTGTGCAATGTGGTTTTACAGGCATTACAAGATGTTATAAAGAACCCGTTAGATGGAGAGAGGGAGAGAAATCTGGAGTGACAGAGATAGACATTGAACCCGCACACTGCCCACCACCAGAAACCCTGCAAATTGTCCAAACCCAGGGGTTCTGAATTTCATCGGCGCAATGTGGTTGTTGTTACAAGGCAGGTCAAAGCCCCAGTCCAGTGAGTTCACAGCAAGATCCGATAGTAGCTGCACTCATAACCTATTCAGATGAGATAAAATCTTTCCCTGTCACCACCTTCATACCTGCTGTAAGTCTATTCCCACACTGCACCAACTAACACAACTAACACACAGTGTCTGCTTTGCCCCAAGTCTGAAGATGTCCCTTCAGTCCTCTGAAAAGGTGAAGCTTCCTCTTAAAACTTCACTAATATTTTTGAAACCAACTCCACAAGAAATTCCAACAAGATGATGTTTGCATTATGGAGTGATTGTTTTACTTTGAAAAAATGTGTATACAGAGAATGGGGAGGCGGGGTTCAAACAATAAAAGTTTCCCTCCTGAGGCCCTCAGACTCTTTTTTTTAAAAAAAACCTCTATTCCATTTAAGGCTCCCAAGTCACAATCAGACTCCCGAGTCTATCCCACCATCTACAGCTATTTCAAACGTCCCCCCTCATTTTCTCTCTCTCTGTCACACAATTTTCCACTCATCTTTTTTTGCAATATTGTTTTCATATAGGAAGCCACACACGGTTGTGTGCAAACAAAGCAAGGTCTCACAAACTGCTGAGAGCTAAATATTCCTCCGCCTTTACATCCCCCAAAAAGGGTGAATTAACTCCTCCTTTATGTCCCAGAGAGGTGGAAAATGAAAGAGTGAGGGATAGACGGACAGGGAGAGAGATGAGACAGGATGAAGGAGGGAAAGAAGGGGCAAAGAAGAAAAAAACGGAGTGAGGGAGAGATAGTGAGATGTGAAGGATGGAGAGACGCAGTGAAGGAGGACGTTTCGTGGTGACTCAGTACGAAAAGTTGTGAGAAGCGCAGAAACTTAGCGAGGGAATGAGAATTAGGGCGAGATAGAGGGCTCTCTTATTGGAGATGGGGGAAGCTGGGAGCTGTGGGTGTTTGCTGGATGTTTATGCCGGGCTCTGAGAGCCTCATCTCCCCATCATTCAGAGGAAAGTTATTGGAACAGGATCACCAAGTGCACTCGGTGGTGCTGCGAATGAAAGAAATAACAAGAAGCTGTCTGTGGTGCTGCCGAACTAGAAGAGAAAGCGGGATGATGTAAATGTTGCCCTTGCTGTCTTTTGCTGACTGGGAATGTCCCCCGATGAGGCTGAACCCTCAGCAAGCTGCTGCTTCATCACAATCTGCCTGGGTGGATAAACTGGCTGTCAGTCATTCTGGTGGGAAGTTTCTATTGGCTACCTTCATCTGACTGACAGCATCATACGCCAATGAAAAGTGAGAATGCACTTCGGTGCCGCCCACTGAGTGACGCGGCAGCGACTCGCGCTCACGTGGCGCGACCGTTAACGTATTCTCCTCGCGGCTGGAGCGAGGGGTCTGAGCTCACTCTCTGCCCACTAAACGTCATCGCATTTTGACCAATACGCGAGCGGGAAACCCGCAGCCCCAGCACCACGTGCGCCTTCGCGGGCCCGCTTCCCACTGCGCGCAGGCGCACTGCTGCTTGACGATTTCTAAGTGGCGGGAAGGCGGAATTTGTGAATGAGGGTAAGAAATTAAATAGAGAAAGTGTCTCAGCAATCCCGGGATGGTGTTATAAATTAGAATACTGGTTCCAGAAATCATCCCGCAACCCATTTTCCTTTATGGTCTCATCAATGGTCTCAGCAGTTTGTTTCAAGTGAATGTAAATGTGATCAACAGCACTGCGCTGCAGATGTTCATCTATTAGGCTGATAGCAATATTCGATTGTTTACTGTTATATTGCTCAAAATCATTACCTAAAGTTCATCTATTAGTAAATATCGACTCATGTTCATGGTGTATTTGAAACAATTCAATCTAGCTTGTTCTTGCTGGTTTATGTGGAGTATGGTTGTGATATTATAAATTAGAGCTCCAGACTGATAATGGTTCAATGGGAATGATCCTGCAATATTCACCCTTTCCTTTATCAGCTGCTTTAGTGATGCCTCTGTCCAGATTGTGAACTTCCATAACACAATTTAGATCTTCATCAACTTTAAACCCTCAAAAAGCTTATTCGTTTGAACATATTGGGATCTGGACAATTATGCTTCCTGATTGTTGGCATTCCTTTAAAGGAATACCACCGATTTTCCCCTCTCTTTCTGCAATGTAAAGTAGGATATATCGTATCAGATCCATAGAACATAGAAAAATCTAGAGCATAACAAGGCTCTTTGGCCCACACATTGTGCCAAACCTGTTCCTATCTACTAGGCTTACCTATAACCCTCTATCTTACTGAGTCCTGTGTACTTATTCAAAAGTCTCTTCAAAGATGGTGCAGGGAGTCGGGGGTAGGGTGTTAGACTGGACAGAGGATTGGTTGTCTAACAGGAAGCAGAGGGTGGGTATTAATGGGTTCTATTCTGACTGGCAGCTGGTGACGTAGAATGCCTCAGGGGTTCAGTGCTGAGGCGTCAACTATTTACCATTTACATAGATGATCTGGAGGAAGGGGCTGAGTGCAGGGAGATGAAATTTGCTGATGACACCAAGATGAGTGGAAAAGCAAATTGCGTGGAGAGTGTGGAAAGTATGCAGTGGGATCTGGATAGTTTGAGTGAGTGGGCGAGGACCTGGCAGACTGAGGTTATCCACTTTGGTAGGAATAATGATAGGATAGCTTACTATTTAAATGGCAAAAAGCTGCAGCATGCGATGGTGCAGAGAGACCAGGTGGTCCTGGTGCATGGATTGCAAAAACATGCATGTGCAGCAGGTGATTATAAGAAGGCAAATGCAATGTCGGCTTTTATAGCTAGGGGGATAGAATGTGGGAAGGTACTGTTGCAGCTGTATAGGGTACTGGTAAGATCACAGCTGGAGTACTGTGTGCAGCGTTGGTTGATACATTTGAGAAAGTATATATTGGCTTTGGAGGGGGTGCAGAGAAGGTTTACTAGACTGGTGCTGGATATGAGGGCGTTGGATTATGAGGAGAGACTGAATAGGCTAGGTTTGTAGTCTTTGGAGTTTAGAAGGCTGAGAGGGGATCTTGTAGAGATGTATAAGATAATGAAGGGAATGGATAGGGTAGAGTTGAGAGACTCTTCCCACTTTGCAAAGATAGCAGGACTAGAGGGCACAGCCTCCACATTACGGTAGGGGGGCGGAGGGGGGGAGGCGGTTCAGATCAGAGTTGCGGTGGAGTTTCTTCACACAAAGAGTGGTGAATCTTTGGAATTCTCTGCTCGATGAGGTGGTGGAGGCTTCCTCGCTGAATATGTTCAAGTCAAGGGTGGATAGGTTTTTGATTGACAAGGGAATTTAAGGGTCATGGGGAGAAAGCGGGAAAGTGGTACTGAACCACTACAGATCAGCCATGATCTTATTGAATGGCGGGACAGGCTCGAGGGGCTGGATGGCCTACTCCTGCTCCTATTTCTTATGTTCTTATGACCTTATTGAATCTGCCTCCACCACAACTGACGGCAGCCAATTCCACTCACCCATCACCCTCTGAGTGGAAAAACTTACCTCTGACATCTCCTCTGAACCTATTCCCTAACACCTTAAACCTGTGTCCTTTGTAGCAACCATTTCAACCCTGGGGAAAAAAAAAACTCTGAGAATCCCTCCGATCTATACCTCTCAAAATCTTATACACTTCTATCAGGTCAGCTCTTATCCTTTGTCTCTCCAAAAAGAAAAGACTGAGCTCCCTCAACCTATCCTCATAAGGCATGCTGACAGGAAATTGGCAGTTTAGAGATCACTCACGATGTTACATTTTGCAATTCATCTTGATTTTAACCATTGCAAAATGATCTGTCAAAATGCATTCCCTTCACTGAACTGCCTATGGCAAGATACATGTGTTGTGGTTGGATTTGATAGCAATCAGGCAACATCCTTGTAAATCTCCTCTGTATCTGAGGTTTCTCCTCTGAGGTTTATAAAATGTTGAGAGGAATAGATAGGGTGGACTGTCAGAGACTATTTCCCCGAGCGGAAATGGTCAATACGAGAGGACACAGATTTAAGGTGCAGGGAAGCAAATACAAAGGAGATGTAAGGGGTAGGTTTTTCACTCAGACGGTGGTGAGTGAATGGAAGCGACTGCCGTCGGAGCTTTTTGAGGCAAACTCACTGGGGTCTTTTAAGAGACTTCTGGATGAATATATTGTAAAGAATAGGATAGGGGGTTATAGATAGGTCTGTGGATTGGTAGATGTGATCGGCACAACTCGTGGGCCGAAGGGCCTGTTTGTGCTGTATTGTTCTATGTTCTATGTATCCTTTGAATAGCTTCCACATCCCTCCTGTAATGAGGCGACCAGAACTGAGCACAGTAGTCCAAGACGGGTCTGATTAGGGTCTTATAAAGCTGCAACGTTATCGACAAACTCCTAAACTCAATCCCTTGATTGATGAAGTACACCATATGTCTTCTTAATCACACCCTCTACCTGCGAGGCTGATTTAAGAGTCCTCTGGACCCGGATCTGAAATATTTAAATGAAACTTGGAGTCAGACTGGCCTCAGTTAAAAATCAAAGCTCATTGGAGCAGCAGAGATGTATAAAGGTAGAACTTATCTAAGTGTTTTTGTTATGTTTTTTTATTCATATGTGGGATGTAGGTGTCATTGGCATTTATTGCCCATCGTTAATTGTCCTTGAGAAGCTGGTGGTGAGTTGCAGTCCACTTGCTGTTGGTTAACTAACAATGCCATTAGGGAGGGGTTTCCAGGATTTGGACTCAGCGACTGCGAAGGAACAGAAATATATTTTCAACTCAGGATGGTGAATGGCTTGGAGAGGATCTTTCACGTGGTGGTGTTCCCACATGTATCTGCTGCCCTTGTTGTTCTAGGCAGAAGTGATTGAGGGTTTGGAAGGTGCTTTCTAAGGATCTTTGGTGAATTGCTGCAGTGCACTTGCAAATGACATGCACTATTGCTACTGAGTTTCAGTGATGGAGGGAGTGGGTGTTTGTGGAAGGGGTGTCAATCACGAGCGCTGCTTTGTCCTGGATGGACATTCTTGAATGTTGTTGGAGCTGCAGCCATCCAAGGAAGTGGGGGATATTTCATCACATTCCTGATCTGTGCCTTGTAAATGATGAACAGGCTTTGGGGTGTTAAGAGATGAGTACTTACCACAGTATTCTTAGCCTCTGACCCACTCCAGTCGTCATGGTTTTTATGTGGTGAATGACAACACTTGTTTAAGAGTATGGAAATTTTCCATCATGCTCTGAGTGGCGTCTCACCCACAGAGAGAAAATGCCAGATATTCTGACACCCACTACTTGTGCTTTTGGATACTTAAGATATTCGATGTGAGACTCAGTGTATAACTTCCTGCCAAAAGTCAGAAAATTACTGTTATGTATTAAAAAAAGAAAGCAATATCAATCAATGTGCTAACAGCACGATATACAATGTGCAGAGCCCTATCTCATCCATAATTATGCCAATGTTCTGAACCTCTGATACTTTTCATTAGAATCCGTGCTATTAATCCTAAAGCCTTATATAACATTCCACCACAATTATTCTTAAACCAAACCTCGGCGAATTGTCAAAACTGTGTCAGGTCGCTTTCGGATTTCTTTGTCTGCGATTTAGATAATCTAATTATAAATCTTCCCCTGATTAGCTTGTCCGAAATTCTCTCTTATGTATTCTATCATCCAATTCCCGTGGACGCGACACAAGATTTTATTCTGTTATTTCCCATCATTAATTGCCTTGTTTTTAATACTTTGATTAATGCTTTGAGCATGCATTTGTAATGCAGTCACCACATACTGAGTAACAAGTTGTAGGAACAGTGATGATGAACAGCATTCTGATGATGATGATTATTATTATTATTAACCTCAGCGTTTACCGGTTGGGATAATGTTTGAAGTTTAAGATTTAGTTGTACCAAATCAAGAGTGTGAACAATGAACGCTGCTTCACGGTAAAGAGCTGCTAAGTCATTAATTCAGCACCTGCCCTGGAAACCTTTGGAATCACCAAACCGTTCTTGTACCTCCTTTGTCAGTTCTTGACTTCACAACCGCTGTGTTAAATGAAAATATAATTCTCTCAGTTGAAAAGGGACACCAATCTTGGAAATGAGTTTTAGTGAAATTAATACAACTGCTAATACAATTCACATAATTCATTAGATGTTCATTCAGTTCATTCTAATACAATTCATTCTAATTCAATTCATAACAAATATTATCATATGGCATTGTGTTTGTATTTATTATAACTAAAGCATTTTGATGTGTAAGAGTATTCATAGGACACGAACAATTCATTGGTGGAGATGAGGGAGCAGAGTAAAATTCAGATTCAGATGTACAATGTGCCAAGAAAGGTACTGAAGGTGTAGGTTTAACTATCTAATGTGCTCACCCTCTGACACAGTGGCAGTCCCTGAGCACTGACCACCTGACAGTGTGGCACCCCTTCAAAATTGACCCTCTGACAGTGTGGAAATTCTCCAGAACTCACCCCCTGACAGTGCAGCACTCCCTCAGCATTGACCATCTGACAGTGCAACATTCCCTCAGCACTGACCCTCTGACAGTGCAGCACTCCCTCAGCACTGACCCTCTGACAGTGCAGCACTCCCTCAGCACTGACCCTCTGACAGTGCAGCACTCCCTCAGCACTGACCCTCTGACATTGCAGCACTCCCTCAGCACTGACCCTCTGACAGTGCAGCACTCCCTCAGCACTGACCCTCTGACAGTGCGGCACTCCCTCAGCACTGACCCCCTGACAGTGCGGCACTCCCTCAGCACTGACCCTCTGACAGTGCGGCACTCCCTCAGCACTGACCCTCTGACAGTGCGGCACTCCCTCAGCACTGACCCTCTGACAGTGCGGCACTCCCTCAGTACTGACCCTCTGACAGTGCGGCACTCCCCCAGCACTGACCCTCTGACAGTGCGGCACTCCCTCAGCACTGACCCTCTGACAGTGCGGCACTCCCTCAGCACTGACCCTCTGACAGTGCGGCACTCCCTCAGCACTGACCCTCTGACAGTGCGCCTTCAGTAGTGCACCAGTGTTAATCTCGTGTTCTGTGTTCGCAGTGCCAATTTTCCAAAATGTTAGGCCATAATGTAATTGGTCACGAACCTCAAACTTCCTATGGGCCATTGTACACCCACAATCCCTTTAACATTGGTGAATCTTTCCCTGCATCTCTCTCTCTGTGTCTACCTTCATTAATACTGGCCAATTTGTCTGTTGCTTTCTCTCTGACATTGCCACTGTCTCCCATGCAGAGGTCTCGCCCTGAAACACACAACTTCTCACAGACATATTTCCTCACATTATCTCACACAGATAATCACACAGTCAGTAAATTTTACACACTCTCTCTCACACACACACGCACACACTCACATATTCTCTCGCACTACCTCACAGAATCACACAGTAAATCTAACACTCACACTTACAGATACTCACCTGCCCTAACTCATTTCCTGATAGGAGATTCAGTATTGCACCCTCTCCAGTTGGCACCTCTATGTACTGATGTAGAAAATTTTCCAGAACACATTTAACAAACTCTACTACATCTAAACTTTTAACAGTATGCGAGTCTCAATCTATGTGGGGAAAATTAAAATCCCTTACTATCACAACTTCGCAGTTGTCAGCTATCTCTCTGCTGATTTGCTCCTCCAATTCTCGCTGACTATTGGATGGTCTATAATACAACCCCATTAATGTGGTCATACTCTTCCTGTTTCTCAGCTCCACCCATACATAGAATATAGAACATTACAGCACAGAACAGGCCCTTCGGCCTTCGATGTTGCGCCGACCAATATAAAAAGCAATGCCCCTCCATACTAAACCATTCCCTTCTCTTCCATATACTTGGCAACTAACCTCTTAAACGCCACCAAACTTGGCGCAACTACAACTGCTGCAGGCAGGGCATTCCACTCCCGAACCACCCTTTGGGTAAAGAACCTACCTCTGATATCCGTCCTATAACTATCACCCCTTAATTTAAAGCTGTGTCCCCTCGTGCATAGGGCCTCTGTCGACAAACTTCCTAATCTATCCTGCCTGAACAATGACACCCACTCACTCCGTCCCTCCACCACACCCACCCCAATCCCACCTTTTATCCCTCTGCCTCTACAACACCTGAAACGTTGGAATCCTGGAACATTGAGCTGCCAGTCCTGCCCCTCGTTATAGCCAAGTTTCACTAATGGCTATAATGTCATATTTCCACATGTCAATCCACACCTTCAGGTCATCTGCCTTCCCCACTGTATTCCTGGCATTGAAATAGACACACCTCAACAGATTATTTCTGCCACACTCAAAACTTCCATTTGTGATTTTGCTAGAAATAACCTGTCTTTTTACCCCCTCTCAGCTCTGGTACTCTGGTTCCCATCCCCCACAAATCTAGTTTTATAGCTCCCAATAACACAAGCAAACCTCCCTGCAAGTATATTGGTCCCCTTGTGATTTAGATGTAACCCGTCTCTCTTGTATAGATCTCACCTGCCACAGAACGCTCCAAGAATCGGAAACCCTGTACCCAACACCAATTTCTCAGCCACATGTTCACCTGCCCAAGCATCCTACTCTTACCCTCACTGGCATGTGGTACAGATAGCAATCCTGAGATTACCACCCTAAGGGTCCTGCTTTTTAACTTCCTTCCAAGCTCTCCATACTCTCTCCTTAGGACCTCCTCACTTTTCCTACCTACGTCATTTCTATCAATGTGTACCACAACATCTGTCTGATCACCTTTTCGCTTTAGAGCGCTGTGCACGCGATGACAGACATCCCTGTCTTGGCACCTGGGAGGCAACAAACCATGCGGGGTCACTATCTCGACCACAGAACTTCTGTCCGTGCCTCTGCCCATTGTGTCCCCTATCACTACAACTCTCCTCTTCTTCCTGCCACCTTTAGACACTGAGAGGTACACACACCTTTTGTTGCACCTGTTAATTCTCAGATACTTTCGATCAGTTTGCTTACTTCAAAGTTTTACACAGGTGCCCCTACTAGCAAGATGGACAAAGGACAAACACAAATAAATGTTCACAGGTTTATTAATAATAACACTATCACCCCTTAAATTACCAACAGAAAACAAGCAGATAACTCAGGTATAAGTACTTGCAAAGGTACTTTGGTTAAAACTGCAGGTTCGATTCCCTGAGTACTTCTGGTCCGTCATCACAAAGGTGAGTCTTGATTGGCAGCTTCTTCCTTCCTTCCCTTCTCTGGTCAGTTTTCCGAATAGTCAAGGTCATTGCCCCTCATTCAGTCTTTGATGCTGGTGTCTGAAAATCTGTCCCTTTATTACCTGCCTGCTTGCCTTTCCAGAAATTTCTTTGCGTTCTGGCCAATGAAGTCCGAGGAAGGGTTCCAATACCCAGTGGGTTTCTTGATGTCTGCCTGAAAGGACATCAAGGTCCGCTCCCAGGTGTCCATCTCCATGCTGTTGCTGACATGTAACCTGTTATCAGATTAGCTAACTGCAGTAACTCTCGGTGACGGAAAGTCTGGCCCGATCTGGGCCTCGAACAATAGGTTGGTGCATTTCAGTTGGGTGCAATGATCTTCTGTTAAGTATCAGTAGGGTGCAACGACCTTTGTTAGGTGATTGATGAATCAGGCCCAGTCATGTTTGTGTATTGTACAATTGGCCGGTCTGAGATTTGACATTTTGATTTTAATATGCCCAATTCTTTAACTTAGCATATCCAATTTTATCAGCTTTAAAAATAGGCCTTGGTTATATTAATATTGATACAGACAGACACACATAGGCACTGATAGATACATACACGCACACTGACAGACACACAGACATAAACATTGATAGACACACAAACACACTGACAGACACGCACACAGACTCTGACAGAAACACACACAAACACTGACCAACACACACAGTCTCTGACAGACACATAAAGACAAAGACTGGCAGACCGACGCCCACGTACACTAAGTCAGACTTAGCCACACCGACACACACACACACACACACACACACACACACACACAGACTGACAGACACACACGTAGACACTGACATACACACACGCTCTGAAAGACACAGACCAGCACACACACAGACACATCAACACAGACTCTGACAGACACACACATAGTCGTAGACACTAACAAGCATGAGCACAAACACTGACAGTCACACACATACTCTAAAAGACACACAGACACAGACACACGTAGACTCTGACAGACACTTACACAGATGTAGACACTAACAGACACATACAGAGGCTCTGAATGATACACACACAGAGGCACTGACAGACACGCATACACATAGATACTGACAGAGTTACACACATGATACTGACAAACGCACACACGGAATCTGATAGACAAACACATAGGTACTGACAAACATACAGCAACACAGGCATGCAAACACACACACTGATAGACACATATGCACAGACTCTGACAGACTCATGCACACACGTACACAGGTACTGATAGACAAACAAACAGAGTCTGACACATTCACACACGCACACACACACACATACACACACAGAAAAAGTCTGAAAGGCATCCACAGGCACTGAGAGATAGACATACTGATACACATGCGCACACACAGACACAGACACACACACACACACACACACACACACACACAGACTCTGACGGACACACTAAGAAATGTGTCTTTGAAATGTTTCTTTTGCCCTCAATGCGAGCGTCTTCCAGAAGAGAGTTCCCCAAAAAGAAGCTGCTTGGCTATGCGCTTGTCTGACATACGGATGACATGACTTGCCCACCGTGTCTCGCTCTCATCAGCAGTGTGTAACTGATGGTAGACTTCCTCTAGAGAGAACTTCAAGACCCACAAACACACACAGAAACACATACGGACTCTTGCAGATGCACACAAGAACTGACATACACTGCTCATAGACTCTGACAGACACACACTCAGAGGGCCTGACAGACAGACAACACAGACACACACACACACACACACAAAGCAACTCTGACAGACACATAAACATATAGAAATTGACAGGTACACTGACACACACGCACACACAGACACACAGGCACACACTAACACTCACTGACACACACACACACACACACAGTCACAGCAGACACACAAACAGACTCTGACAGCCACACACAAATACAGTCTGACGCTAACTGTCAGACACACAAACAGACTCACTCACTCACTCACTCTCTCATGCACATACACACACAGACACATACACGCATATACTTACATACTGACACAAACAAACACACATCAACTTTCTGATTGGTTGAAGTGTCTGTCACTTAGCGAATGGAGCTCCTGGATTTTTTCTTGGGCGGTTGTTAACTGCCGGTGTTCTGATTGACTGACATGGCTGTCAGTCAGAAAGCTCAGCCCCTGATTGGCTTATCCGCAGTCAAAGTGTGGAGACCAGTCATTGGTGGGCGTGACTGTCAAGAAGTGAGTGACAACTCTGGCTGGTTCATGCAATCGTTCGTATGGCCAATGGCTGAGGCAGTCAATTAGCAATCCAATCTCTGATTGGCTGAGGCCATTATGTGTGACCTTGGTCTCTGGCTGTCAGTCACTTTTGTTTCTTTATTAATTGAATAATTTATGTAACTGGGTATTTCAGTATGATTCTGACCTGCTCCCTGAATTTGGATTGAGTAACCATGTAAATAAATGTATTTGTGCATCAATTTAAATTATACGGCATTGATCCGACTTGTTGAAATGTATATTCTGGAAGAGTGATAGAAACTAATCCTTTCACTTTGGAATAGATAAAATATACAATATACATGGCCCAGAGGAGAATGAAAGCTCCGGATATGCTGAAGAGTAAGATCATTGATTTCTTTCTGCTGTCCATCTTGGGGTCTCTGCGATTCTCTCCCTGAGTGTGAGCCCTCAGTCCCTTCCGAACTTGACTGACCACTAAAATATGTCTGACTGTCAGAGCATTGATCACAGGATTAAACTGAATGGGAGCAATGGTGTTAAAATCCGATCAAACCAGGAATATCCAACCGACCCAGGATCAGTCCAATAGTTATCCTTTGTCTGACACAACCACTGGACATTATCGATTATCTTTCCTGGTTCATGTATAAAGTAGAAGGGGATATTTTTCACAGAGAGCAGGATGCCATTTGTTGCCAGAACCACAGCCGCAGTTTTCCCGGTGCAATATTTAGTTTTCAGTTTCTGGCAGCCAATGGCCACAAATCGATCAAAGGAGAAAGTGACAGTGAACCAGACAGAACAGTCTGTGGCTGTAGACAGCACGACACCTATAACATGACACACAGAGGTGAGGGACAGGAAATATGTGGGTAAATAATAATCATTTATCATGGTGAAAATTGGTTCATTGATGATAAACAGTAGATCTGCTATTGCCATTGCTAACAGGTAGCGAGTGGTACAGGTCGAAAGGCCACAATTTCTCCAACTCAGGATCACAATTCCCAGTACATTAAATGCCAGAGAAGAAAGGACAGGAGCCGGGAAATTAGTGAATAAACATTCTCCATGTGTGAACAGACAGTAAGAAGTGGATTTCAGTATCAATCCAATGGACAGGCTTTCCCGAGATGTTGTTGGAGGAGTTGTGTCTGAGATTAACATTTCAGATTGGAAAATAGCCAGTGGTAAAGAAGGGACTGGGGGACTGACAGGTTTGCATTACACAAATGTCACTTTGCTTGAGCAAATTTGCAATTTCTGATCATTCAAGTACTTCAAAGAGAGATTACATTTTTCATCTGACCTCTTTTACAGGATCAATTCAGACTGTTAGGCCCATAGTGGACAGAGATACACCAGAGAATGGCAATCGAATCTGCAATCCCTTCCTGCACCCAATTATCAGAGCCCACCCCAGATTGAACACTTCCCTGGACTGGATAGCTGATGGAGTTGGAAATCAATTCAGGATTTTTCAATTTAACTTCCCCTCTCCAAATTTCATCCCCATTCCCACATGCATCTGCAGTTTTTTCTGCTTCTAATTTACAAATTATATCCTTTGTCTGTCTCTATTTTTCCATGCTTTTCTCCTTCTCTCTCTATGCCTTCTCCTTTGCTTCCGTATCTTTCTCTTGCTAAACTCTTCTCTCTGACCAACTTTATTCCCCTGGATTTCTCTCTTCTCAAATACATTTTCATTCTTCTTTCTCTTTATAGTTTTATCCCTTATATCGCTATCACTCTCCAATTATTCTCTCTTCCTCCTGTTTCTCCCCACAGCTCTCTATCTCACAGCAGTATTGCTCTTTCCATATCGCGTTCTCACCATTTCTGTTCACCTCCCTCCAGGATCTCCCCCTTTCCCTTTCCAGCTTTCTTTGCAGGTTTTTTATGCACAGCATGATCCCATAGGCAGCACTGTGACAATACCAGACAGGAAAAAATAGTGCGGGGGGTGCATTTCATTGCTACATCCTTGCACTTGGTGTAATCCTCCACCCGACACCATGTGAATTCAGAGTTTGGATACATATTCCCTCAGTGACAAATAGATAAACTCCCCTCTTTAAACTTGGAACAGGATGGGCCCATTCCCTTGATATACTTTTTTTTAAAATGAGACACCCAGTAGTTATTAATTAATAAATTACTCGATGTATTGCTTTGTTGATTGATTTCTGGAAATAAGGAATCTCAGTGGCTCTGTCTGAGGCTATTCTTCAGAGACAGAGAGCTGGGCGCTGATCCCTAACTGGGGATTTCCAGATTATATGGAACTTCCCATCCCTTCACAGCAATATGGTTTGTGGTTATTGGCAATGTGAGTTAGAAATATTGCATCACTCCTTTCAGCACAGTGCACATGAGAGAGAGGGGCAGAAATAGAAGTTGGAAGGAGAGATGGAGTAAAAGGTGGTAGGTTTGTTTGTAAAAATCTGGACCTAGGTTAGAATATTCATCTTTACAATGACAGAGAATGATGAAAAAGAGAAGGAAGGGGTTGAACAGAGACAGTGGGGAGGCCTGAGGGAAGTGGAAAGTCAAAACAGAGGTGGGGATGATGGGTGAGCATTTGAGAAAGAGAATTAGGATGTGAAGTTCTCCACTGTGTAGGCACTAACTGCAGCTCCACTCAAACACTATGAGGTGGTCTGACTTGTGATAAAATCACCTGGGAGGATTTAAAAAGTGTCCTGAAGGAATCAGAAACCCTTCACAAACTGAAAGAGGAGGTTGAGCAGATTCTAATGACTGAGAAGAAATTGGAGCTGCGCTGGCCTTTTATTTCTGGTTTAGAAGATTCTTTTTCTGGATCTCTCTCTTTCTCCATTTCAGTGTTTCTGTCTGATTGGAAGAAATGAAAGAAAGAGACTGAGAGAGTGAGGAGAACAAAGAATGAAAGATTATAGAATAGCAGAACCATACAGTGCAGAAGAGCTACTTTTAAACATAGAACATAGAACATTAAAGCGCAGTACAGGCCCATCAGCCCTTGACGTTGCCCCGACCAATGGAATCAATCTTATGACCCTCTAACCTGAACTATTCCAATGCTATCCATATCCCTACCCGACGCCCTTAAACTTGGCAAGTCCACAACTTTAACATCCTCTAACATCCTTCCTATGACTATGACCCCTTAATTTAGAGCTATGTCCACTCTTTGGCCCACTAACTCGCACCAACACATTTGAAACACCTGAAATCCCACCTAACCTCATCTGCCAGAACGTGGTCCGTAGCCCAGAATGTTATGATATGGCACGTGCTCATCCAGATACATTTTAAAGGATGTGAGACAACTCACTTTCACCACTGTCCCAGGCAGCACAATCCTGATCATCACTATCCTCTGGGTAAAAAAAGTATTTTCTTGCATTCCCCACAAAACCTTCTTGCTCTCAACGTGAACCAATGTGTCCTCATGACTTAGCCTTCAGATAAGGGGCACCGTTGCTCTGTATGCACTCTGTCTATGTCCCCATAATCTTGTACAGTTTGTTCAGGACACTCCTCAGTCTTATCTGCTGAAATGTTAATAACCCCAGCCCATGCAACCTCTTTTCAGAACATAGATCTTCCATCCAAGACACCAGCTTGGTGAATGTCCTCTGCACCCTCTCCAGTGCAATCATATCCTTCCTGTAATGTGGCATCCAGACTCTACACAATACTCTGGCTGTGACCTCACCGAAGTTCTGTACAACTCCAACATTACTTCCCTGATTTTGTAACCTATGCTTCAATTGATGAAGTCAAGCGTCCCAAGTGTCATTTTCACCACCCTACTAACACGCCCTTCTGCATTCAAAAATCTGTGGTCAAATACGCTAAGCTCATATTTTGCACGTTGATCTTCCTGGAGTTCAAACATTCATTGAGCAATTCCTTGTCAAATTAGTCCTTCCAAACTGTATCAGCTCACACTCTTCAGGGTTACATATCATTGAACGATTTAAAAGACACTCCACACTGACACAGAGTGTTAGGTGTGTGGGCCTTTTTATTGGGTGCAGTGATGGAAGGATCTCAGAGAAGATGTGCTGATGGAGGCAGGGGAATGTCTGTGTCTCGTTCGATTAATTTCACAATGCAGCTGCTATTGGATCTTGTTGTGCATGTACTATCCTGGGACTTCTTGCCTCCCTTGCGAAAAATGATCATCCTCTTTGAAAATAGTTCACTAACTGCAAATAAGGTCTTGAATATATATTAAGATTTTTTAAAATAAAACTTAAACTTGACAAATGGGCTTGACGCAGTTCATGAACATTTTCTGCAGAGGACTGAGGGGACATTCAGCCAATGTCACATTGCTACATGGGATCTTACTGTGCAAGCAATATTCTAGCCTCAGGTTGTATATTAAAACAAGAAACACACACTCACACACAGAAAACAAACATAGAAAGTTTTGAAACTGCTTCTGTCCTTTGAATCTTCCTGTGCACAAGTTACACAAGAAATCGCTAATTTCACGCCATGATGCCAGATTAAAAATTAATCTCATCACTGTAAATAATTCTTAATAGCCTGGAATGAAAGATCTTTAATTTGACTCAGGTATAATTGTGGGATTATGTCTGAGACAAAGAGCTAAATCTGCGGGTTAAATGAAATGCACAAGGTTTCAACAGAAGACAGTTTGCTGCTGTGCTGATTTTTGGAGCTTTCGCTCTGTCTGATGTTGCGCAGCTGAGTTTGTGAATTGTGGTTCCTCCAAAAGCTGGATTTTTATCAAAGTTTGGAGGCTTAAAATCCAGGTACAGGCAGGGCACCAAGACTGCATGATTAGTAGCAAAGACCAAGCAGTAGTGTTGCCTTCATAAGAGACTTTGCAGGCTTTTGAATTTTGAGTTCAGTTCAAAGGAGGCACTCACTATCAGGAAACAAATAATAGCAGAGGCTATTTCCCGGGCTGAAATGGTCGCTACAAGAAGACACAGGTTTAAGGTACTGGGGAGTAGGTCCAGAGGGGATGTTGGGGTAAGTTTTTCATTCAGAGGGTGGTGGGTGAGAGGAATCGGCTGCCGTTGCTGGTGGTGGTGGCGAACTCGTTGGGTTCTTTTAAGAGACTTCTGGATGAGTACATGGGATTTAATAGGATTGAGGGTTATAGATGGAGTGAGTGATAAAAAAAAGGATCAGGTTAAACAGGGGGAGAGATGCTAAACATTGTGGAGTTGGACTGGACGGTGAAGTGGGAAAAGGGTTAATGAATTTTGTGCCTTGAAGAATGGAAAAGATTAATGAATTTTGTACCTAGAATATTCCAGAAACATAACCCTTCATCATGACCAAGGATAGAAGACCCAGAGTTTTGGTCGGAATTGGAAATTTGTATTGTACTTGATAATAACACTCAAAATATATGACTTGCATTGGTATTCTGTGAGAACTCTGGTAGTCCACTGTTAGGAACTAGCTCCTCCCAAATTTCAGGAATAAAAGCCAGAGTTTTGAAATAAAAGCTACTGTACTTTGGCTCACTAACAATCTCAGAGGTAGAATTTTACCTCAGCAAGGAACAATAGTGTAGTAATTGGCATCAAGGTTTTCCTCTATGCAGTCACTGCTGATGTCCCTGTCACATCTTGCCAGAAGATGTGATGTTCAAACACTCCAATCCTGAGACAGTCTGCTTTGAAACGCATCCTGAGGAAATGAACAGCTTCTTCCCGGTTCAGGTTTGAGCCACTCGCCTACTAGCTTGAGTGCTGCCCATGGGATCCTGCTGTGCATCAACGACCTGCAGCATAGATGGAACTGCATATGGTAACTACACAACTTCAAAGGCAAATTAGCTCAGTGACGGTGAAGCATGTTGGAGGGAGGAGGGGATAAAAATTAAACCCCTGGCCTTGATAAAGGCTTGTTCTCAATTACTATGTCTTGTCTGCGTTTTTTAGCCAGAGTTGTGTGAGTTGGAGGATTTATTATTTTGTGAGGAGAGTGGGGAGGGAAGAGGGTTCAATATTTCAGCCTCCGGCACTACAACTTTTCCTATTTCTCTTTATACATTTGCTTCCTGTAATTAATGGAAAATAAAATTCACTGGCGTTTTGTTTTAATGTTGTGGGTTGCACGAGGGTTGGGAAAGATGTTGGGCAACAGTTGTTCTCTTTTCCCTGTGTGGAATGTTTCTTTTTGGGTTGGAAAGGACAGTAACATACACCATAGAACGTAGAACACTATAGCACAAAGAGGCCCTTCGGCCTACAAGTTGCGGCCATCATATCCCTACTTATCAGGCCTATCTATAACCCTCAATCCCATTAAATCCCATGTACTCATTCCAGAAGTCTCTTAAAAGACCACAACAAGTTTGCCTCCAATATCACCGCTGGCAGCCAATTCCAGTCACTCACCACCCTCTGAGTGAAAAACGTACCTCTGACATCTCCTCTGTGCCTACTCCCCGGCACCTTAAACCTGTGTCCTCTCATAGCGACCATCTCAGCCCTGGGAAATAGCCTGTGAGAATCCATCCTATCTATTCCTCTCCACATCTGACAAACCTCTATCAGGTCAAATTTCGTCCTTTGTCTCTCCAGGGAGAAAAGACCTAGCTCTCTAAACCTTTCCTCATAAGGCATGCCACCCAATCCAAGCAACATCCTTGTAAATCTCCTCTGCATCAAATCGATAGGGTTGTTAAGAAGGCATATGAAGTCTTAGCTTTTATTGGTAGTGGGATTGAATTTCAGAGCTGCAACGTCATGTTGCAACTGTACAAAACTCTAGTGCGGCCGCACTTGGAGTATTGTGTGCACATCTGGTCCCCGCATTATAAGATGTGGAGGCATTGGAGAGGGTACTGAGGAGGTTTACCAGGATGTTGCCTGGTATGGAAGGCAGGTTTTATGAGGAGAGGCTGAGGGATTTGAGGTTGTTTTCATTAGAAAGAAGGCGGCTAAGAGGAGACCTTATTGAAACATGTAAGATGATTAGAGGTTTAGATAGGGTGGACAGTGAAAGCCTTTTTCCTAGGATGGAGAAAGCTAGCATGAGGGGACATAGCTTTAAATTAAGGGGTGGTAGTTATAGGATGGATGTCAGAGGTAGGTTCTTTACCCAGAGGGTGGTAAGGGCATGGAATGCCATGCCTGCGTCAGTTGTAGATGCACCAAGTTTGGTGGCGTTTCAGAGGTTAGTAGATAAGTTTAAAAATGAAAAGGGAATGGTTTAGGTTCGAGGGTCATTGCTTTTTCCTAATTGGTCGGCGCTACATCGAAGGCCGAAGGGCCTGTTCTGCGCTGTAATGTTTTATGTTCTATGTTCTGTGTCCTTTCAATAGCTTCCACATCCTTCTTGTAGTGAGGTGACTGGAGCTGCGCATTGCACTCCAAGTGAGGTCCGCTTATAAAGTTGCAGCATTATCTCCCGACTCTGAAACTTAATCCCTTGATTAATGAAGGCTAGTACACCGTACGCCTTCTTGACCACATCCTCCACCTGCGAGGCCGATTGGTCCGGATCCCAAGGTCCTTCTGATCTTCTACATTGCTATGAGTCCTCCCTTGATATTATACTCCTGGTTCTGTTTCTCTGTGGTGGGGAGAATCTTGTTCTTTGTCCCCAAGGTTTATTGAATCCTCTGTGACCAGTCCTCATGTCAAGGTCTAATCCCAAGGGTCTCAGGATACTTCTTTCCATACAGTTACTGTGTTTAATTTTATGAGATCAATTGTTAAATAAAACAGCAGCAGACACATCAATTCATTTCACTTGGGATGCAATTGTCAGTTTTCCAACTCTCTCACCCAAAATTCTCATCAGATTGTGTTATCAGTGAGGGAGAGAGAAGAAGAGTGTTTGAAAGAGAGAGAGAGAGAGAGAGACCTGAGAGGAAGTGCAAGGTGAGAAGATAAATTGTGGGGGCTGGGGTTGGGGGAGAGGGGAGGGAATGTGTTTAGGCCATTCTCCACTGTTTTATTCCAGCGAAGTCCCCCCAGTCATTGAAACATATAAACTAGAAGCATGAGTATGGGCCTGCACTACCATTCATTTTTTTGTGGCTGATCATTAATTTTAATAACTTGATTCACTCTTAACTCAAATCCTTTGGTTCCTTTAGCCCCTGAAGGTATATCTAATTTATTTTCTTGAAATCACAGAATGCCTGCGAACTGTACACATTTCAACACCCTATAATTGAAGAAACTTCTCCTCCCTTCAGGTCAAAAAAAGGTTTCCCTTATCATCAAACTATAACAGCTAGTTGTGGATTCCCCCATTATGGGTAATATTCTTTCTGAATCAATCCTATCAAATCCTGTTTGAATTTTATATTTTATTTTAGTGAGGATCCCTCTCACTATTCTGAATGAATTTGCCTCAACAACATTTGGTGGTAGTGAATTCCACACATCCACCACCCTCTGTCTGAAGAAATTTCTCCTCACCTCAGTTCGAAACTGTTTATCCCTAATATTCCTTATTCCTTAAGAATAGAAGATTGGTTAGGGCAAGATTAGGGCCAGTCATAGACAGCAGTGGGAAGTTGTGCGTGGAGCCTGAGGAGATTGGAGAGGTACTGAATAAATATTTCTCTTCGGTATTCACGCAGGGTGATGTAAATGTAGTTATGGAGAACACTGAGATACAGGGTAGCAAACTGGAAAGTATCGAAGTAGATAGGGAGGATGTGCTAGATATTCTCGAGGGTTTGAAGTTGGATAAGTCCCCTGGGCCGGACGGGATTTACCCTAGGATTCTCTGGGAGGCAAGAGAGGAGATTGCAGAGCCTCTGGCTCTGATCTTCAGGTCGTCGTTGGTTACGGGTGTGGTTCCGGAGGACTGGAGGATAGCGAATGTGGTCCCGTTGTTCAAGAAGGGGAAGAGAGACCTTCCAGGGAATTATAGGCCAGTGAGTCTTACTTCTGTTGTGGGCAAAGTATTGGAGAGAATAATTAGGGATAGGATTTATAGTTATTTAGAGAGTAATGAATTGATTGGGGATAGTCAGCATGGTTTTGTGAAGGGTAGGTCGTGCCTTACTAACCTCATTGAGTTTTTTGAAAAGTGACTAAGGAGGTGGATGGGGGTAAGGCGGTTGATGTGGTATATATGGACTTTAGTAAGGCGTTTGATAAGGTGGCCCATGGAAGACTTCTGCAGAAAATGCAGATGTATGGGATAGAGGGTGATTTAGCTAATTGGGTTAGGAATTGGCTAGCAGGTAGAAGACAGAGGGTGGTGGTTGATGAGAGATATTCATCTTGGAGTTCGGTGACAAGTGGTGTACCTCAGGGGTCTGTTTTGGGGCCCCTGCTGTTTGTAATTTTTATAAATGATCTGGATGAGGGTATTGAAGGATGGATTAGTAAATTTGCAGATGACACTAAAGTCGGTGGAGTGGTAGATAGTGAAGAGGGGTGTTATAGTTTGCAGAGGGACTTGGACAAGTTGCAGAGCTGGGCCGAGAGGTGGCAAATGGAGTTTAATGTGGAAAAGTGTGAGGTAATGCACTATGGCAGAAATAATAAATGTGTAGAGTATAGGGCAAATGGTAGGATTCTTAGTAGTCTAGATGAACAGAGGGATCTTGGTGTGTATGTGCATAGATCCCTGAAAGTAGGCAGTCAGGTCGAGAAGGTTGTTAGGAAGGCATATGGAGTCTTGGCTTTTATTGGTAGAGGGATTGAATTTCGGAGCCGCAACGTCATGTTGCAACTGTACAAAACTCTAGTGCGGCCGCACTTGGAGTATTGTGTGCAGTTCTGGTCCCCACATTATAAGAAAGATGTGGAGGCATTGGAGAGGGTACAGAGGAGGTTTACCAGAATGTTGCCTCGTATGAGGGCAGGTCTTATGAGGAGAGGCTGAGGGATTTGAGGTTGTTTTCGTTAGAAAGGAAGAGGCTAAGAGGGGACCTAATCGGAACATATAAGATGATTAGAGGTTTAGATAGGGTGGACAGTGGTAGCCTTTTTCCTAGGATGGAAAAACCTAGCACGAGGGGACACAGCTTTACATTAAGGGGTGATAGTTATAGGACGGATATCAGAGGCAGGTTCTTTACCCAAAGGGTGGTTCGGGAGTGGAATGCCCTGCCTGCAGCGGTTGTAGATGCGCCAAGTTTGGTGGCGTTTAAGAGGTTAGTTGATAAATATATGGAAGAGTAGGGAGTGGTTTAGTTTGGAGGGGCATTGCTTTTTATATTGGTCAGCGCAACATCGAAGGCCGAAGGGCCTGTTCTGTGCTGTAATGTTCTATGTTCTATGTTCTAATCCTAAAACTTTGGCCCTAAATTCTCAACTCCACCATCAATGGTAACATTTTTTTTCTGAATCAACCCTTCGTCATTCTATTAGAATTTAATATGTTTCAGTGAGATCCCCTCTCACTCTACAAATTTCCATTGAACGTAATCGTAAATAATCTAATCTAATCTCTCCTCATATGAAGACCTGCCGTCAGCCTGTTAAACCATCGCTGTAATTCTGCTATAGCAGGGACATCCTTCCTCAGATAGGGATACCAAAACGGTACAAAAATCTCCAAGTGTAGCCTTACCAATGTTCTATAAATTGCAGCAAATCATTCCTATCCCTAAATAGGAATCATCTCGCCGTGTAATGCTTACAGACCATTTGACTCCATTACTGTCTACCACACCCTCCTGGTTCCTTGCAGTGAATAATGCATAAGTAGAACAAAGTTTTGTTGAGTATCCCCGCACCCAATTTACACCAATTCAACTAATAACTTGTCTCCCTAAGTCTTCCTGGGAATAGCAGGCCCGATGGTGGTTATTTTCCAGATTGGAGGCTACCTAATACAAGCCTGGTATTCAGACATGGACGCAGAGATAAAACAGTGAACTATATACCATGGAGCTCAATGTTTTTGCTGAGGAATGTGGGAGATTCAAATTCAAAGACTTTCATAACTCGGCATTTGGAAAGCAGTGTCATAATTAGACAAAGTCCGCATGACTCCTGTCAGATCTATGTTAAACTGCATCTGCCATGCGTATGACCACATGTTCAACCTATTCAAATCATGCTGAATATTCCCTGCATCCTCCTCACAGCTCAGCCTCCCACTCAGCTTTGTACCATCTGCAAATTAACAATGATGTATTTAGATCCCTCTCCTGGGTGCTAAATAAAGCACATCCACTTGTTGCCCTCGGTCAATTTTACGAGTTCCATCCTCAGATAATTCCAAGGTATTTCAGTCATGATTTTCCTTTTATCATACATGCGGACTTTGTCTAATTATGACACTGCTTTCCAAATGCCGAGTTATGAAAGTCTTTGAATTTGAATCTCCCACATTCCTCAGCAAAAACATTGAGCTCCATGGTATATAGTTCACTGTTTTATCTCTGCGTCCATGTCTGAATACCAGGCTTGTATTAGGTAGCCTCCAATCTGGAAAATAACCACCATCGGGTCTGCTATTCCCAGGAAGACTTTTTTTTCGAGCAACACAGCATGGGAAACAGGCCCTTCGGCCCAACGAGCCCGTGCCACCGTCGTAACTATATAGTACCAATTCCATTATCCTATTCTAATTTTAGGTTATTCCTAATATGCCTAATATTGAAGAATCTCAATGTAGGGACAATTTGTTTCCCAATCAGCCTAAGAGCGAATTTTTGGGATGTGGGAGGAAACCGGAGCGCCCGGAGAAAAGCCACGCAACCACGGGGAGAACGCGCAAACTCCCGCAGACACCGGCCCAATTCCAAGTGTCTGCACAGCTACAGCGATAGTCACTGAGCTGTCCTGGTGCCCTTCAGATGGTCCAGATAAAGCACTCATTTACGACATGAAGCACCAGGCAACCCATGAATCAACATCCAAGAGCTGTCCTCGCACCACCTGCCGAATGCATGCTCCTTGTTGGTCAAGTATGGACCGAATTACCTGTGGAAAAAAAGCCATAGTTAAACAGTCCTACTATATCCCTCTATCTGCATACCGCTCATGTGGCTGTCCAAGAGACCCTTAAACAGCCCTAGCGTGCCTGCTCCCACCACCTTACTCGGCAGTGCATTCCACACCCCCACTACCCTTTGTGTGAAAAACTGCCCTCTAATATTCGTCTTATACATAGCCCCCCTCACCCTAAGGCCATGACCCCTCGTCCTATCCATTTCTGAAGGTGGAAAAAGTTTACCACCATTTACTCTATCTATACCCCTTATAATCTTATACACCTCTATTAGATCCCCTCTAAGCCGACGTCTTTCAAGGGAAAACAACCCCAGTCTATTTAATCGTTCCTCATAAGACAGTCCTTCCATACCAGGCAGCATCCTGGTAAACCTCCTCTGCACTCTCTCCAAGGACTCCACATCCTTCCGATAGTACAGCAATCAGAACTGGACGCAGTATTCCAAGTGAGGCCTAACCAAAATTCTATACAATTGCAACATCAAACTCCTACTCTTCTATTCTATACCCTTTTCTATGAAAGCTAACATACTATACGCTTTCTTCATCACCTTCTCCACCTGTGAAGACACCTTCAGAGACTTGTGAACCTGCACCCCCAAGTCTCTCTGCATCTCTATACTCCGAATAGTTTTACCTTTTATCCTATAACTCTCTTCTACATTTTTCTGGCCAAAATGCATCACCTCGCATTTATCCGGATTAAATTCCATTTGCCATCTATCTGCCCAGTCTACCAACCTATCTATGTCCTGTTGTATTGCCTGGCACTGCTCCTCTGTACCCGCCAATCCAAGCATCTTAGTGTCATCAGCAAATTTGCTGATCTCACCACCTACCCCAAATTCCAAGTCGTTTATGTAGACCACAAATAGAAGAGGACCAGTCGGAAAAAGAGCCTTCCACTACTACCCTCTGTCTTCTCCTCCCGAGCCAGTTCTCGACCCATCTACATACCTGACCCTGTATCCCATGCGCCTTCATCTTCTCTATCAGTCTACCATGAGGAACCTTGTCAAACGCCTTACTGAAATCCATGTAGACGACATCAACAGCATGTCCTTCATCAACTGTTTTTGTCACTTCTTCAAAAAATTCCACTAGATTTGTAAGACAAGACTTCCCCTTGACGAAGCCATGTTGCGTATCCCTGATCAGATCGCAGCGCTCCAGATGCTCATACATTCTGTCCCTGAGGATCCTCTCCATTAGCTTACCTATAACTGAAGTCAAGCTCACCGGCCTATAGTTCCCTCGGTGATCCCTCTGACCTTTTTTAAACAACGGTACTACATTTGCTATCCTCCAGTCCTCTGGGACCTCACCTGTGCCCAAGGAAGAGACAAAGATTTGCGTCAGAGGCCCAGCTAGGTCTTCCCTCAACTCCCTTAGCGGCCTGGGGTAAATGCCATCAGGCCCCGGAGCCTTATATGTCTTTAAGCTGCCTAACAGCCCCAACACCTCTTTCCTCGTAATCTTTATTTCCCTCAACCGATCCTCAACTTTGTCAACATCAGCAACAGACATCTGGCCAGTCACCTGCGTGAATACCGACGCAAAGTATTCATTCAGGATGTCCCCCATTCCCTGAGGCTCTAAGCATAGATCCCCTCCTCTGTCCCTGAGAGGTCCAATCTTGCCTCTAACCATCCTTTTGCTCCTTACATACGAGTAAAATGCCTTAGGATTTTCCTTAATCCTACCTGCCAGAGCCACTTCGTGGCCCCTTTTTGCCTTTCTAACACCCCTTTTAAGATCCCGTCTACACTCTCTATAAGCTTCCAGGGCTGTCTCAGTCCCCAGTTGCCTTGATCTAATGTAAGCCTCTTGCTTCTTCCTGATCAAGTCCTCAATATCCCTGGTAAGCTACGGTTCTCTAATCCTACCTTTCCCATCCTTCCTCCTTGCCGGCACATATCTTTCCTGCAGAGAGTTTAGTTTTCCCTTGAAAGACTCCCACGTGTACCTCGTCGACCTGCCCTCGAAATGCTTATCCCAGTCGGTATCTTTAAGATCTTGCCTAATCTGGCTGTATCTAGCCCTCCCCCAGTTAAATACCTTCCCTTTTGGGCAGGTCTCGTCATTTTCCATTAATATCCTAAAGCAGACAGAGTTGTGATCACTATTTGAGACATGCTCTCCTACCTCGACGTCAACCACCTGCCCTGGCTCATTCCCCAGAACCAAATCCAGTATAGCCCCCTCTCTAGTCGGGCCATCCACATACTCGTCCAAGGACCCTTCCAAAACACAATGTACAAATTCCTCCCCGTCCACTCCTACAGCTCTGGGCACTCTCCAATCTACTCCAGGGAAATTGAAATCTCCCACTACTACTACCCTATTTTTCCTACACTTATCTAAAATGTCCCTGCATATCCCTTCTTCCACGGCCCGCGGGCTGTTGGGCGGTCTGTAGTAAACACCCAACAGAGTAACCACTCCCTTCCTATTCCTCAACTCCACCCATAGAGACTCAATTCCTAAATCATTCATACCTCCCTCCCTCTGCACTGCTATGATGTTGTCCTTAACTAATAAAGCCACTCCCCTGCCTCTCCTCACACCAACTGTGTCATGCCTGAAACACTTATATCCTGGAATATTCAATTGCCAGTCTTGTCCCTCCTTCAACCACGTCTCGGTCACCGCCACCACATCTAAACTCCTTGTGAACATTATTGCCTTCAGTTCATCTGTTTTGCCAGTCACACTCCTCGCATTAAAACACATGTACTGAAGACCCTCAGCTCTCAGATATTCCTTTCTACCTTCTGGTGTTACCCTATCATCCCTCTCTCTCCCACTCCCAGTTCCCTCTCTCTCCCCACCCTCCCTCCCTATTAGTTTAAACACTTCTGAAACACTCCAGCTAACCTCCCAGCTAAAATATGTGTTCCCCTCCCAGTCAACTGATCCCTATCCCTCTTGAATAGATGACCCTCCCTCCTGAAGACTTCCCAATGATCAATGAATATGAAGCCTTCTAACCTACACCAATCCCTCATCCATGCATTTAGTTGTAGTGTCTCATTTGTTTTTACCCAATCGGTCCCGGGCACAGGCAGCAGCCCAGAGAACGCCACCCTGGAGGCCCTATCTTTCAGTTGAGCCCCCAACTCCCTAAACTGCCTATGTATGACCCCCTACGCTTTCTTCCTACATCTTTCTGTCCCATGTGAAATATTACATTTGCCTTAGACCCTTCTCCCTTCAAAATTCCCTCTACCCTCTCTGAAACATCCTGGACCCCTGCTCCAGGGAGGCAGACTACCATCCTGGAGTCTCTCTTTTGCCCACAGAAACGCCTATCGATCCCTTTAACCATCCCATCCCCCCCAATATCTCACTTCCTGCTTTCCTGCTGTTCTCTGTGGCATTCTGTTCCCCTTCACTTGCCCTCTCCATCACAGCTTTTACCCCTTCCTTGGTTTTCTGGGAATCCTCCTTTGAGATGGCCTTTGTGCCTTGATTTTTATTCTTGTTCCTTGTATCTATAACCAGCCCGTCCCTATTACTAGATCCTGGGGTCCCCGCAGGACTACCTTCCCTATTCATTGTAACTTCATTTTCACTCACTAGACACATGTCCTCCAAGCGCAGCTCCAGCTTCCTCACCCTAGCTCTTAAACGTTGCAATTCTAAACATTTTGCGCATATGTGGGTCTTCGGGAGACGTGATGCCTCCAAGAAGGTCCACATATGGCAGCGTACACAGTGGACGCGTTTGGCCAAGTATCCTGGCATTTTGTACACCCCCTTTAAAGGTGTTGGGAAAAGAGTGTTGAATAGATAGGAATCAAGTTACTCGCCGCGTCCAAGCCTGCGCTCACCCAAGCCCAGTGAGCTTAAGCCCTTATTGCTCTCACTCTAATTCGCGTCTCACTCCACTGCCTGCTCCCGACGGTGCCCGCTGTCTACCTTGGCCTTCCTTTTATACTCCCGCACTTCCTAACCCTGCAGCCCCCCGCGCCTATCTCCCACTACGGAGCACCGAAATACACACTCTAAGAACTAAAGTGAAAGACATAAATCGCAAATCAGGAGTCTCACCAGCCACTCTTCAAAAAACTCTGCTCCGGAGAACAGTACTTCCTTAAGTACTCCAGGATGATGATTATCAGGAACTTGAAATTTATCCACCTTCAATCCCATCATTTTCCCCATTCTCGACAAATTCAATTCCCTTCAGCTTCTCTCTAAAACATGTTTCTCTCTGAACTTTGATGTGTTATTCATGTCTTCCTTTCTGAAGATTGAAGCAATGTACAATTTAATTCCTCAGCTATTACTTTGTTTCCCATTATGGGATCTCCCATATCTGACTGCAAAGGTCCTATTTTGTCAATCTGCTTCTCTTTATATACCAATAGATGTCTTTTGAAGTCAGTTGTTCTGTTCCACTATAGATTACTTTCGTCCTCTATTTTCTTTCCTTAATCAATTCCTTGCTCCTACCAAATAGTTGGATTGTTAAATAGCATTTCTATGCCTGAGGGTGAGTCTATGATGTATTTTAGCTTTTCACCAATTCAGACCTCCAATTGTGTTTCAAATCTGGCTGCTCCCACATTGTAGTGTGATTGTGGGATCTTGATGTGCAGGATGAGCAGCGGGATTTCTGAAATGACACAGGAAAATTTTATTTTCCTCAGAGATCTTCTAACCTTATGGCTGCTGACTTTAATCTACATCCTTCAACATTGACTCCTCTGCTAAGGGGAAGAGGTTTCTTCTTAATTATCCTATTCATGTCCCTCGTAATTTTGAACACTTCAATGGTGTCCATTCTCCATATTCATTGTTCTAATGGAAACAACCCCCCAGCCTAACCAGCCTGTCTTCACTGCAGAAACACTGCAGACCAGGCAACATCCTGTGAATTTCCTTTGTGTTCCTTCCACAGCAATCACATCCTTCTCTGGTGAGGCCAACAGGACTCCTCACAATACTCGAGCTGAAAATAAATGATTGTTTCTTACATCTCCATCATGACCTCCCTGCTCAATCTTTTATACATCAGCTGGTAAAGAAAATTGTCATGTCTCCTTCTATAGCAGCTGTTCATCAGAAGTGACCTACTGGAGTGAAAAACAATGGAAGGTTTATGTTATTTGATGAGTTTAAATAGAAATTAAATTAAAAAATAAAATCCAAAGAACAGTTATCCAGTCACAACCTCAACAGAAAAAGTACTTCAAAAGAGTAAAAAAAATGTCAAGTAACACAAGTTATGACAAAGAACATTCAGCGCCTATTCCAAAATTACGATCATTCACAAAAAACAAAGAACAATACAGCATGGGAAACAGGCCCTTCAGCCCAATGAGCCGACGCCATCATTTTAACATTGTGAGTGCCCTCTTCTATCTATGACCTTTGTCTACGCCTTTAGGGAATGATTGAGGGAAGACTAATTTAGGGACAATCTGTTAATACCAATCAGCCTAAGAGCACGTTTTTGGTGTGTGGGAGGAAACCGGACCACCCGGAGAAAACCCATGCAAGCATGGAGAGAATGTGTAAACTCCTGCAGACACTACCCAGGTCCATGTATCTGCACAGCTAACAGTGATAGTCACTGATCTGTCATGTTGCCCATCAGTTGGTCCAGTTTAAGCATACGCAAACGACACGAATCACTAGGCAAATCTCGACGCAACATCCAAGGGCAGCCCGCACGTATCCCGTCATGTGTATGCGCTTTGTTAGACAACAAGGCGGACCGAATCACCCGTGAATTAAAAGAAAATATATCAATAAAAATGTATGACTTAGGCAAACATTTATGGAATCCCCAGAAGCTCAGAAGTAAGACAAGTGAGCCATTAAATGCGTTGAAAGGTCCATAGGAATCAATTGATTCCCAGGGATCTCCCCAGCCTCCTGATCTTTATTTAAAGCAGTCTCCTGTATCCCTCCATCTCAATTCTGCTCATGTGCCTATCTAAGTAAACCTTAAACAACTCAAGCATGCTGCCTCCACCACCCTACTTGGCAGCACATTCCAGGACCCCACCACCCTATGTGTAAAAAACTTCTCTTAACATCCAAATTATACCTTGTTCCCCCATCTCTTCACTGTAAGCCCATGGCCTCTCGTAATTTTTGTATCCATCCTAAGAGAAAGCTTATCACTGTTCAATCTATCTATACCCTTCATAATGTGGTATACCTCTATTAGATCTCCCCTCATTCTCTGCCTTTCTAAGTAGAAGAGCTCCAATTTGCCCAATCTGGCTTCATAGTTCAGCCCCTCCATACCAGGCAGCATCCTGGTAAACCTCCTTTGCGCTCTCTCCAGGGTCTCCATGTCCTTCCAGTAGTAAGGTGAACAGAACTGGATGCAGTACTCCAAATGCAGGTGAAACAACATTCTATACAACTGCAACTTTAGACGCTGGATGTTATACTCTATACGTCACACTATAAAGGCAAGCAAACCATGGGCCATCTTCACCACCTTCTCTACCTGTACTGCCATCTTAAAGGACTTGTGAACTTGCACTCCCAGGCCCATCTGCGTTTCTATAGTCTTACTAGGCCTACCTTTTGTATGTAATTCCCTCTACATTATTTCTTCCAAAATACATTGCCTCGCATTTATCTGGATTAAATTCCACCTGCCATTTCTCTGCCCAATATACCAGCCTATCTATATCCTTCTGTATTCTTGACAAATTTCATGGAATAATTTTATCAGTGATATGGTCAATGTCCGACCCATGGTGTTTCAGATGCTTTCAGTGAGTTAACACATCATAGACTTCAGTAATCTCAGGGCAAGTGGAGTTAGAGGACTAGCAGCAGAATGACTAGAAGGTGGTTACAAAGACACAACCCGGGAAGTAAGATTTAAATGGAATTTCTGTGATTACTGGAAAGTGGGAAATCATTTCCCACAAGGATCAGCGCTGGGATTGCTATCCTTCACCATTTACATCAACAACCTGGAATCAGGAAACAAAATTACATTTGCAAAATTCACCAACCCATCCAAACTCAGAATGCGAGTGAGCAGAAAGAAAGAATGTCTGAACCTATTTCATTTCAACACAAAGCCGAGGTCGGAAAATATTCACATCACATTTAACAGAAATACCATTAAAATATTCCCTGCAATACTTATTCACTGGGTGTGAGGTGATCCATTCTGGTTAGTGATCCACAATCAAATTTTGATGACATTATTACTCCCACCAAACATTATTTCAGAGAGATTACCTTCACTGATGTCAATCTTATAATACATAAGATTGAGTAGTTCACTCTTCGATACATGAATTTCATTGAGTCGTGAACCCATGCGTAACACACAGAGGCTCACTGTTAGTTGATGAAAAAAATTAAAATAAATCGGTTGGATCTAAAATTGGTGTAGCCAGACTCTTACAAGGATTAAAACCACAGAGATATTTCAAGCCATCTGATTGAAGGAAATTACATCGTTCACCTGGCGTCTGTGTAACAGCGAAAATGAGATCAGCATGTCATTCAGAGTTTAAAATCAGAGAGCCGTTCACACACAGATTACAGAACCTGAATGTTTAGAGTCACTCACCAGAAACACCAATAATGGGAATGATTGGGTAGAATATTTTCTCAGCTATCTCAACTGGATAATGCATCTTCAGTATGAGGTGATGTCCTCTTCGAGCTGCTGGCAGTCCCTCTGTGTTAAACTCTGAGATTATATGTTCCCAAAGCCTTCAATTTATACAGTGTAAATTCACCTCTGGGACGTGACAGTAACCTGGTTTGAAGTTGTTTTTAAGTGCATTAACAAACAGATTATGGCATTGAGTTCAATGATGCAAACTGTTTGTTTTTAGGCTTGACTTACTTCTTTCCAAACATTGGATTCTGCTGACAATTTATCAACTAATTTATCAACTATTTATCAACTAACAATAACAGAGAAGATGCTGTCCACTCCAACACTATTCAGTGTATTGTGGGAAAGGCAGATGAGCTGAAGGCGTGGATTGACACTACAGCCTTCTATACATAATATGACTTTATAGCCATTAATGAAACTTGCCATAACAAGGGGCAGGAAGAGCAGTCTCATCTCTAGATCCCAGATAGTTTCAGTGATATCTGCCACTGGACTGCGACATTCTGTAATTGAGTTTCAATTGTTACAGAGTCTCTCTATGAGGTCTTTAACTTAGGACATTCTGTAATATAATTTAAATGGGTTAGAGTTCAGCATAAATTGTAAAATTCTGTTGATTAATAATTTGGAACTATTTAGACTGCAAAGAAATTTGTTATTTTAATCCCGAAATCTAATGCAGCTCCTCAAACTGAGAAAAATACTTAGAAACAATGGAACATCTCAGAAAATTGAGGCCCTGTAGCAGAAACAAACACATCACCTCTTAGAGCAATAAAATAACCAATTTAACTGAACAGCAGTGCAGCGGCTCCAAATGACACTAGACGCACATCGAATACAGTGTTCAGAAACGTGCTCAGATGTGGAAGTACTCAGATGGGATAAGCACGAGAGAGAGAGGGAGGCGACTTGTGGGATGGGCTAAATCTAGACAGGGTGTGAATCTGTTAAAATGAAGTGAGATAAGAGTGAGAGAGAAAGACACTGAGCGAGTGGAAGTGAAAAGGAGGAATTGAGGAAGATAGTTGAGGCGAGAGTGAGGGTGTGATGAAGGGGGAAGCTGTTATTGTGAGAGTTATAACAGTAAGTTAACTTAGAGAGAAGTCAACAATAGTCCCAACACTGATCCCTGTGGCACTCCACTAGTCATAGGCCTCCACTCAGAGAAGCAATCCTCCACAACCACTCTCTGGTTTCTTCCATTGAGCCAGTGTCTAATCCAATTTACAACCTCCTCATCTATGCCTAGTGACTAAACCTTCCTCACTAATCTCCCGTTAGGGACCTTGTCAAAGGCCTTGCTGAAATCCAGGTAGACAACATCCACTGCCTTCCCTTCATCCACTTTTCTGGTGTCCTCCTCAAAAAACTGGAAGCGATTGGTCAAACATGACACACAAAGCCATGTTGTCTCTCCCTAATAAGTCCCTGTCCATCCAAATATTTGTAGATCCCATCCCTTATCACATCTTCCAATAACTTGCCAACAACCAACATCAATTTTACTGGCCTGTAATTTCCCAGATTTCCTTTGGAACCTTTTTTAAACAATGGAGCAACATAAGTCACTCTCCAATCATCCACACCTCCCTGTGCATACTGACATTTTAAATATGTCTGCCAGGGTCCCTGTAAGTTCAACATGAGCTTCCCTCAAGGTCCATGGGAATATCCTCTCTGGTTCTGGGGATTTTTCCACTCTAATTTGCTTCAAGACAGCCAGCACCTCCTCTTCTTTAATCTATAAAAGTTCCATGACCTCCCTACCAGTTTGCCCAATTTCCATAAACTCCATGTCCATTTCCTCAGTAAATTTGGATGCAAAAAAACGCATTTAGTATTTCCCCCATCTCTTTTGGTTCCATACACAATCTACCGTTCTGGTCTTCAAGAGGACCAATTTTATCCCTCCCTATCCTTTTGCTCCTAACATAACTATGGAAGCTCTTTGGATTTTCCTTCATTCTGTCTACCAAAACAATCTCATGCTTTCTTTTAGCCCTCCTGATTTCCCTCTTAAGTAGCTTTTTGCATTTTTTATACTCCTCGAGCATCTGATTCGTTCCTTATTGCCTGTACATTTCACACAACTCTCTTTTCCTCTTAATCAGTGTTACAGTCTCCCTCGAGAACCAAGTTTCCTGTTCCCTATTCACTTTGCTTTAAACCTGGGGTCCAGGATGTTTTGGAGAGGGTGGAGGGAATTTTGAAGGGTGGAAGGGCTAAGGCTAATGTAATAGTTCACGTAAGAGAGAAGGATGTAGGAACAAAGTGCAGGGGGGACATACGTAGGCAGTTCAGGGAGTTGGGGGCTCGGCTGAAGTGTAGGACCTCCAGGGTGGCATTCTCTGGGCTGCTGCCGATGCCCGGGACTGACAGGGTTAGAAATAATGATGTACTCGAACTAAATACGTGGTTGAAGGATTGGTGTAGGGCAGAGGGTTTCAGATTCATAGGCCATTGGGAAGTCTTCATGAGGGAGGGGCATCTATACAAGAGGGACGGGGAACAGTTGTCTGGGAAGGCCACCCATATTTTAGCTGGGAGGTTAGGTGGAGTGTTTCGGCAGGGTTTAAAGTAATATGGAGGGGGTGGGGTGAGGAGGCAGAGGGAACTGGGAGTGGGAGAGAGATGGGTGACAGGGTAAGTTCTGAGGGTAGGAAGGAGGATCACAGAGTGCCTGAGGGTCTTCAGTGCATGTGTTTTAATGCGAGGAGTGTGACTGGCAAAACAGATGAACTGAAGGCAATAATGTTCACAAGGAAGTTAGAAGTGGTGGCGGTGACTGAGACGTGGTTAAAGGAGGGGCAGGACTGGCAATTGAATATTCCAGGGTATAAGTGTTTTAGGCATGACATAGGTGGTTTGAAAAGAGGAGGGGGAGTGTCGTTATTAGGTAAGGATCACATCATAGCAGTGCAGTGGGAGGGTGGTATGGATGATTTAGGAATTGAGTCGCTATGGGTTGAGTTGAGGAATAGGAAGGGAGATGTTACTATGTTGGGTGTGTACTATAGACCGCCCAACAGCCCGCGGCTGTGGAAGAAGGGATATGCAGGGACATTTTAGATAAGTGTAGGAAGAATAGGGTGGTTGTAGTGGGAGATTTCAATTTCCCTGGGGTAGATTGGAAGGTGCCGAGAGCGGAAGGTGCGGACGGGGAGGAATTTGTACAGTGTGTTTTGGAAGGGTCCTTGGAGCAGTATGTGGATAGCCCGACTAGAGAGGGGGCTATACTGGATTTGGTTCTGGGGAATGAGCCAGGGCAGGTGGTTGACGTTGTAGTAGGAGAGCATGTGTCAAATAGTGACCACAACTCTGTCTGCTTTAGGGTATTAATGGAAAAAGATGAAGCCTGCCCTAAGGGGAGGGTGTTTAACTGGGGGAGGGCTAGATACAGCCAGATTAGGCAGGACCTTAAGGATACCGACTGGAATAAGCTGTTCGAGGGTAGGTCGACGCTGTACATGTGGGAGTCTTTCAAGGGAAAACTAAAATCTTTGCAGGAAACACATGTGCCGGTAAGGAGGAAGGATGGGAAAGGTAGGATTAGAGACCCGTGGGTTACCAGGGATATTGAGGACTTGGTCAGGAAGAAGCGGGTGCCACCTGAATCCCAGGGGGACTAATATCTTGGTGGGAAGACTGGCTAGTGCTATTGGGGGGACTTTAAACTAGAAAGGTTAGGGGAAGGGAATAGCGATGTGGAGACTGGGAGCAAGGAAGTTAGCTCCCAGATAGGGAAGGACTCTAGGCAGGATGAGAGGCAGGTTAGACGAGTGAGGGAGAAGGGAAATGTCCAGTCTGAGGGGCTGAGGTGTGTCTATTTTTATGCCAGGAGTGTAGTAAATAAGGTGGATGAACTTAGGGCGTGGATTGCTGCTTGGGATTGTGATGTGGTGGCCATTACAGAGACTTGGATGTCTCAGGGACAGTACTGGGTTGTACAGGTCCCGGGATTCAGATCCTTCAGGAAGGACAGGGAGGGAGGCAAAAGAGGTGGTGGAGTGGCACTGTTGATCAGGGACAGTGTCATGGCTGCAGAGAAGGTGGATACCGAGGAGGGAATGTCTACAGAGTCTCTGTGGGTGGAAGTTAGGAATAGCAAATGGTTGGTGACATTGCTTGGTGTATTCTGTAGGCCGTCCAATAGTGACAGGGAAGTTGAGGTGCAGATAGGGAAACAGATACTGGAGACATGTAGAACTAACAGAGTTGTTGCGATGGGAGACTTCAATTTCCCAAACATCGACTGGAATATCCCGAGGGTAAGGGGTTTGGATGGGTAGGAGTTTGTTAGGTGTGTTCAGGAGGGTTTCCTGACACAGCACGTGGACAAGCCTATGAGAAGAGCGACTGTACTGGACCTTGTACTAGCTAATGAACCAGGACAGGTGATGGATCTCTCGGTAGGAGAGCATCTTGGGGATGGAGATCATAGTTCTATCTTCTTCACCCTTGCATTGGAAAAGGACAGGATCATGCAGGCTAGGATGGTGTTTGTCTGGAATAAGGGGAAATATGAAGACATCAGGCAGATGTTGGAGCGAATGAAATGGAAGGAGGTGTTCTTGGGAAAAAGCACAGAAGGATGGTGGCAGATATTCAAGGATTGCTTGTCTGGAGCTCTGCACGACAAAGTTCCGGTGAGACAAGGAGGTTTCAGTAGGTCGAGGGAATCGTGGTGCACGAAGGCTGTGGTGAACCTAGTCAGGAAGAAAAGAAAGGTGTATAAAAGGGTCAGAGAGCTAGGAGATGTTGGGGATCTAGAGAAGTATAAGGCTTATAGAAGAGAGCTTAAAAAGGAAAATAGGAGAGCCAGAAGGGGTCATGAGAAGGCCTTGGCTGGTAGGATTAAGGAAAATCCCAAGGCCTTCTACAAATATGAGAAAAGTAAAAGGATGAGAAGAGAAGGGATAGGACCTACAAAAAACGAAGGGGGAAAAGTCTGTGTGGAACCGGAAGAAAAGGCAGAGGTGCTTAATGAGTACTTTGCCTCAGTATTCACGGTGGAAAGTGATCTGGGAGGATGCACTACAAGTTTGCGGCAGACTGAAAAGATTGAGTATGTAGCTATTAAGGAAGCGGATGTGTTAGAACTTTTAAATGCTTTCAAGATAGACAAGTCTCTGGGACCAGATGGGATGTACCCCAGGTTAGTGTGGGAGGTGAGGGATGTCATTGCAGAGCCCCTGGCGATGATCTTTGCGTCGTCGATGGAGACGGGAGAGGGTCCGGAGGATTGGAGGATTGCGAATGTGGTCCCTATTTTCAAGAAAGGGAACAGGGATAGTCCTGGAAATTACCGACCGGTGAGTCTGACCTCAGTGGTTGGTAAGCTGATGGAGAGGCTACTGAGGGACAAGATTTACGAGCATTTGGAGAATTTTTGGTTGATTAGAAATAATCATCATGGTTTTGTAAAAGGCAGGTCGTGCCTTACGAGCTTAATTGAGTTCTTCGAAAATGTGACTGAACACATTGACGAAGGAAGAACAGTGTACGTGGTGTACATGGACTTCAGCAAGGCATTTGACAAGGTCCCCCATGCAAGACTTCTTGAGAAGGTGAGACGGCATGGGATCCAAGAGGCTTTGGACTTGTGGATCCAGAACTGGCTTGCCTGCAGAAGGCAGAGGGTGGTTGTGGATGGCTCTTTTTCTGCATGGAGGTCAATCACCAGTGAAGTGCCCCAGGGATCTGTTCTAGGACCCTTGCTGTTTGTCATTTTCATAAATGACCTGGATGAGGAAGTGGAGGGATGGGTGAGTAAGTTCGCCGATGACACGAAGGTCGGTGGTGTTGTGGATGATCTGGAGGGATGTCAAAAGTTGCAGCAGGACATCGACAGGATGCAAGACTGGGCGGAGAAGTGGCAGATGGACTTCAACGCGGATAAATGTGTTGTGGTCCATTTTGGCAGATCCAACGGGATGAATGAGTACACTATCAAAGGTAGGAGTCTTAGCTGTGTGGAAGAGCAGAGGGATCTTGGGGTCCGGGTCCATAAGACTCTCAAATCGGCCTCCCAGGTGGAGGATGTGGTTAAGAAAGCTTACGGTGTACTGGCCTTCATTCATCGAGGGATTGAGTTCAGGAGTCAGGAGGTAATGCTGCAGCTTTATAGGACCCTTGTCAGACCACACTTGGAGTACTGTGCGCAGTTCTGGTCGCCTCACTATAGGAAGGACGTGGAAGGTATTGAAAGGGTGCAGAGGAGATTTACAAGGATGTTGCCTGGATTGGGAGGCATGCCTTATGAAGACAGGTTGAGGGAGCTGGGACTGTTCTCCCTGGAGAGACGAAGGTTGAGAGGCGACCTGATAGAGGTTTACAAGATGTTGAGAGGAATAGATAGGGTGGACTCTCAGAGACTATTTCCCAGGGCTGAAATGGTTGCGACGAGAGGGCACAGATTTAAGGTGCAGGGAAGCAAGTACAGAGGGGATGCTAGAGGAAAGTTTTTCACTCAGAGGGTGGTGAGTGAATGGAATCGGCTGCCATCGGTGGTGGTCGAGGCGAACTCGCTGGGGTCTTTTAAAAGACTTCTGGATGAGTATATGGGATCCAGTGGGATTGGGGGTTATAGATAGGTCTATGCTGCGTAGGTTTTGATGTGTTCGGCACAACTTGTGGGCCGAAGGGCCTGTTTGTGCTGTCGTGTTCTATGTTCTAAGCGGGAGGCGTACGTTAGATCTAGGCAACTGGGGACAGAGACAGCGCTGGAAGAATATAGAGAGTGTAGACGGGATCTTAAAAGGGGTGTCAGAAAGGCAAAAAGGGGCCACAAAATGGCTTTGGCAGGTAGGATTAAGGAAAATCCTAAGGCATTTTACTCCTATGTAAGGAGCAAAAGGATGGTTAGAGGGAAGATTGGACCTCTCAGCGACAGAGGAGGGGAACTATGCTTAGAGCCTGAGGGAATAGGGGAGATCCTGAATGAATACTTTGCGTCGGTATTCACGCGGGAGAGGGGCCTGATGTCTTGTGCCGGCTTTAAGGAATTTGAGGACCCGTTAAAGGAAATAATCATTACGAGGGAAGAGGTGTTGGGGCTTTTAGGCAGCATAAAGACTTATAAAGCTCCGGGGCCTGATGGCATTTAGCCAAGGCTGCTAAGGGAGGTGAGAGATGACATTGCTGGGCCTCTGACGCAAATCTTTGTTTCTTCTTTGGGCACAGGTGAGGTCCAAGAGGACTGGAGGATAACAAATGTAGTACCGTTGTTTAAAAAGGGTCAAAGGGGTAACCCAAGGAACTATAGGCCGGTGAGCTTGACTTCAGTTATAGATAAGCTAATGGAAAGGATCCTCAGGGACAGGATGTATGAGCATCTGGAACGCTGCGATCTGATGAGGGATACGCAGCATGGCTTCGTGAAGGGGAGGTCACGAATCTTATGAATCTAGTGGAATTTTTTGAAGAGGTGACAAAAAGGGTGGAAGAAGGACAAGCCGTTGATGTCGTCTGCATGGATTTCTGTAAGGCGTTTGACAAGGTTCCTCATGGTAGGCTGATAGAAAAGGTGAAGGCGCATAGGATACAGGGCCAGGTATGTAGATAGGTTGAGAACTGGCTTGGGAGGAGGAGACAGCGGGTAGTAGTAGAAGGCTCTTTTTCCAACTGGAGGTCTGTCACTAGTGGTGTGCCACAGGGCTCTGTACTAGGACCTCTTCTATTTATGATGTATATAAATGACTTGGAAGAGGGGGTAGGTGGTGTGATCAGAAAATTTGCTGATGACACTAAGATGATTGGATTGGCGGGTACTGAGGAGCAGTGCCAGGCAATACAACAGGACATAGATAGGCTGGTAGATTGGGCAGATAGATGGCAAATGGAACTCAATCCGGATAAATGCGAGGTGATGCATTTTGGCCGAAATAATGTAGAGGGGAGTTATAGGATAAAAGGTAAAACTATCCGGAGTATAGAGATGCAGAGAGACCTGGGGGTGCAAGTTCACAAATCTCTGAAGGTGTCAGTACAGGTGGAGAATGTGGTAAAGAAAGCGTATGATATGTTAGCCTTCATAGGAAGGGGTATAGAATACAAGAATAGGAGTCTGATGTTGCAGGTGTATAGAACGTTGGTTCGGCCTGACTTGGAGTACTGCGTCCAGTTCTGGTCGCCGTACTACCGAAAGGATGTAGAGGCACTGGAGAGAGTGCAGAGGAGATTTACAAGGATGCTGCCTGGTATGGAAAGGCTGTCTTACGAGGAAAGGTTGAACACACTGGGGTTGTTTTCCCTTGAAAGACGTCGGCTGAGAGGGGATTTATTAGAGGTATATAAGATTATGAGAGGTATAGATAGAGTAAATGGTGGTAAGCTCTTCCCACCATTAGAAATGGATAGAACGAGGGGTCACGGGCTTAAGGCTATGTATAAGACGAATATTAGAGGGCAGTTTTTCACACAAAGGGTAGTGGGGGTGTGGAATGCACTGCCGAGTGAGGTGGTGGGAGCAGGCACGCTAGGGTTGTTTAAAGGTCTCTTGGACAGCCACATGAGCGGTCTGCAGATAGAGGGATATAGAAGGACTGTCTAAATATCTTATTTGTTCCCACAGGCAATTCGGTCACCTTGTTGACCACAAGGTGCATGCATTCGGCAGAGGGTCGTGTGAGGGCTGCTCTTGGATGTTGCTTCAGGAGTTGCCTAGGCTTCACGTCGTTAGTGTATGCCTTAACAACTGGACCATCAGCTGGGCACATACTGCTCAGAGACTATCGCTGTTGTGTGCAGACAATGGATTGGCCTGTGTCTGCGGGACGTTTGCGCGTTTCCTGTGGTTGTGTGGGTTTTATCCAGGTGCTCCGGTTCTCCACATCCCACAAATGTTGCTGTAGGGCTGATGGGTAACAAATGTCCCTATATTGGTCCCTATAGGGAATCTTCCACAGTAGGCATAGCCTAAAAATCATGGATATGTCATTAAAACGTTAGGACGGCGCCGCGCGGCTCGTTGGGCCGAAGGGCCTGTACCGTGCTGTGTTGCTCTTTGTTTCTTTGTTAATCTGACAGGAAACATACAAACTCTGCACTCTCAAAATTTCTCCTTTAAAGGCACCCACTTTCCATTTATTCATTACCAGATGTAAATACCAGCCCCATCCAATTCACACTTCCCAGATGGCTTTCTCATTTCATCAAGGTTTGCGTCTTTTCCCAGCTCAGAACTTCAAGCCGAGGACCAGATCTATACTTATCCATGTTCAGGTTGAAACTAATGGCATTATGATCACTGGATCCAAAGTGTTTCCTCACGCTCACATCCATTGTCCACGCATATCCACTCACTGCCCTTACTCATTGCCCAATAGGAGGTCACATATCGAAGTGTCTCTAGTTGGCACCGCTATATACTGATGTAGAAAAATTTCCTGAACACTTTTAACAAATCTATCCCGTCTAAACCTTTAACAGTATGTGAATCCCAATCTATATTTGGAAAATTAAAGTTCCCTACTATCACAACTTAGTGTTTTTTCGCAGTTGTCAGGTATCGCTCTGCTGATTTGCTCCTCCAATTCTCACTGACTATTGGGTGGTCTATAATACAACCCTATTAATGTGGTCATACCTTACCTGTTTCTCAGCTCCATCCATAGGGCCGCTGCAGACAAGCTCCCTAATCTATCCTGCTCGACTACGCTGCAACATTTTCCCTGACCAACGATGCCACCTTTTATCCCTCTGCTTCTATGACGACTGAAACATTGCAACCCTGGAACATGGAGCTGCCAGTCTTGCCCCTCGTCATAGCCAAGTTTCACTCATGCCTATAATGTCATATTGTGTATAATGGCTACAGTGTCAATCCACGCCTTCATCTGCCTTTCTCACAATACCGCTGGCATTGAAATAGGCACACCTCAAAAGATTATTTCCACCACACTCAACTCTTCCATTTGTGATTCTGCTTGAACTAATCTGTCTTTTTACCACCCTCCCGCTTCCACTATCTACTCTGGTTCCTATCCCCTTGCAAATCTATTTTAAACTCTCCCCATAACACGAGCAAACTTCCCTGCAAGTATGTTGGTCCCCTTGTAATTAATGTGTTACCCGTCTCTCTTGTAGAGGTCCCACCTGCTTCAGAAGAAGTTCCAATGATCCAAGAATCGGAAACCCTGCCCCATACACCAGTTCCTCATCCGCATGTTCATCTGCCCAAGCATCCTACTCTTAGCCTCACTGGCACGTGGCACAGGTAGCAATCCTGAGATTATTACTCTCAGGGTTCTGCCTTTTAATTTCATTCCAAGCTCTCTATACTCTCTCTTTAGGACCTCCTCACTTTTCCTACCTACGTCATTGGTACCAGTGTGTCCCACGACATCTCCCTGATCACCTTCCCACTTTCGAACACTGTGCACGCAATCAGAGACACCCCTGACCTTGGCACCCGGGAGGCAACAAATCATGTGGGAGTGTCTATCCTGACCACAGAATGTCCTATCCATGCCTCTGACCATTGTGTCCTCTATCACTACCGCTCTCCTCTTCTTCCTGCAACCCTTAGACACTGACAGGCACACGCATAGTGTTGTACCTGTTAATTCTCAGATATTTTTGATTAGTTTGCTTACTGCAAGGTTTTGCACAGGTGCCCTTACTAACAAGACGGACAAACACAAATAAAGGTTCAACAAATTTATTAATAATACAATCAACCCTTCAATTACCCACAGAAAACAAGATACCCCAGATATAAGTACTCTAACTACAAAGATGGTTTGGTTAAAAGTGCATGCTCGATTTCTCTGACTGTCTTGGCCTGTTGTCTCAAAGGTGAGTCTTGATGGCAGGTTCTTCCTTCCGTCCCTTCTCTGGTCAGTCTTCCGAATGGTCTAGGTCGTTCCCCCTCATTGAATCTTCATTGCTGGCGTCTAAAATGTGTCCCTTTACTGCCTGTCTGCTTGCCTTTCCAGAAACTTCTTTGAGTTCCGGCCAATGAAGTCAAGGAGGGGGTTCCAATACCAAGTGGGTTTCTTGATGTCTGCCTCACAGCATATCAGGGTTTCCCCCCCATCCCCCATCCCCAGTGTCCATCTCTATGCTGTTGCTTACATGTAACCTGTTATCAGATAAGCTGACTGCAGTAACTCTTGGTGACAGAAAGTCTGACCCATTCTGGGCCTCTAGCGATAGGCTGGTGCATTTCAGTTGGGTGCAATTGTCTTCTGCTAAGTATCAGTAAGGTGCAACAACCTTTGATAGGTGAATGATGAATCGTGCCCAGTCATGTTTGTTTATTGTACAATTGGCCTGCCCGAGGTTTGATGTTTTGATTTCAATATGCCCAATTCTTTAACTTAGGATATCCATTTTTATGAGCCTTAAAACTAGGCCCTAGTTATATTAATATAGTTACAGACAGACACACGCATAGGCAGTAATAGACACTCATAAAGACTCAGACAGACACACACACATAGACATTGTCTGTCAGTCTTGTGTGTGTGTGTGTGTGAGAGAGAGAGAGAGTCTGTGTGCATATTTGTGTGTGTGTGTGTGTGTGTGTGTGTGTTAGTCAGACTCTAACAGACACACATACATAGACACTGACAGACACACAGACGCAGACATTGACAGACACACACAGACACTAACAGACACGCATACGCACACTGACTCAGCTACACACACAGACAGAAACCAACATAGACTCTGACAGACACACAGATATTGACAGGCATACACACAGATACTGACAGACACACAGCGACACTGACAGACACACAGTCATAGACATTGACAGACACATACAAACACTGACAGATACACACAGACTCCAACAGACACACAGATCCACACTGATATACACCCACACAGACTCTGAAAGACACAGGCACACACACAGTCAGACACCAACATAGACTTTGACAGACACACAAACAGATACTGACAGACACACAGACATAGGCATTGACAGACACACACAGACTCTAACAGACACACACATTCACACTGACATCCATACACAGAGTCTGAAAGACACAGGCACACACACAGACACCAACACGCACACAAAATCTGACAGATGCGTGCACATAGATACTGACAAACTTACAGTGACACAGGCATGCACAAACACAGACACTGACAGACACACACATTCAGACACTGATAGACACATATACACAGATTCTGACAGATACATGCACACACATGCACAGGTACAGAAGACAAACAAACAGATTCTGAAAGACACACACATATACACACACAATGACAGAAAGACACACATAGACAATGACAGACACACACATACCCATAGACACTGACAGATACACATACATACTCTGACAGACAGACAGACAGACACACACACACACACACACAGACATCCACAGGCATTGATAGACAGACACACTCATATAGACACTGACAGATACACATACATACTCTGACAGACACACACACAGACTTAGACACTGATAGACACATATACACAGATTCTGACAGATACATGCACATATACACAGGTACTGAAGACAAACAAACAGATTCTGAAAGACACACACACACACCCACACAGACACTGACAGACACACAAACAATGACAGAAAGACACACCCAGACGCTGACAGACTCACATATACAATGAGAGAAAGACACACACACAGACACTGACAGACACACACATACACATAGACAATGACAGATACACATACACAGTCTGATAGACAAGACAGACACACACACATACACGACACAAAAGCGTCTGACAGGCATCTGCAGGCACTTATAGAGAGACATACATACAGAGACTGACACAGACACACACATAGACACTTAGAGACACTGTTGTTCATCCATCATCAACGATGAAGACCTGAATACCATTAGTCATTTTGAGGCTGGTTGCAGTATGTCTGAAGATGACTGATCAGGCCAATTGGAGCACGGAATGTGCTCACACATATTGGAACGACTTGGGTAGACACTAGTTGTTGCGGTGGTGGCTGTGGATTTGTGCAGCTCACAATTAAGTTGTGCTTCAGCAATACACCTTGCTTCGTGAGCTTGACACCTTTGTGGATGAGGCAGTGCCAAGTATGGTGGTTTTGTGCCAGCGTTTCCCAGGTTTTCATGTCAATGTCAAACCACTTCAGGGAGTATTTGAGTTTGTCTTTGAAATGTTTCTTCTGCCCTCCATGTGAGTGTCTTCCAGATGTGAGTTCCCCAAAAAGGAGCTGCTTGGGTATGCACTCATCTGACGTATGGATGACATGACCTGCCCAACGTGTCTGCGCTCTCATCAGCAGTGTGTGGTCTGAAGGTAGACTTGCTCTAGAGAGAACTTCAAGACACACACACACACACACACACACACACACATACACACGCCGTCTGACAGCCATCCACACACACTGACAGACACATACACAGATACTGACAGGCACACACAGACTCTGAGAGAGACAAACACATAGACACTGACAAATACACATACATATTCTGATATACATACACACAGACTCTGACAGACTTGTACATACACACACACACACACACACACACACACACACACACACAGAAAGAGTCTGAAAGCCATCCACAGATACTGATAGACAGACACACATTCACACATAGATACATGCACACTCATACCCACACACAGACACTGACACATAGACACAAAGACTCTGACAGACACATACACACATATACACTTAGAGACACTGTAGTTCATCCATCGTCATCAATGAAAACCTCAACACCCTTAGTATTTTGAGGCTGGTTGTGGTGTGTTCGAAAATGACTGATCAGGCCAATTCGGGCACGGAGCCTGCTGGCACATATTGGGCAGATTTGTGTAGACATTGTATTTGTTGTGCTGGTAGTTCTGGACTTGCACAGCTCATGCTTAAGTTGTGCTTCAGCGATACACCTTGCTTTGTGAGCTTGGCAGCCAGGTATGGTGGTTTTGTGCCAGCATTTCCCCGTTGGTCATATTGATGTCGAGCGACTTCAGGGAGGCTTTGAGTGTGTCTTTGAAATGTTTCTTCTGCCCACCATGCGAGTGTCTTCCAGCAGAGAGTTTCCCAAAAAGAAGGTGTTTGGGTATGCGCTCATCTGACATATGGATGAGATGAACTGCTCACCGTGTCTGCACTCTCATCAGCAGTGTGTGGATTGATGGTAGATTTTTTATAGAGAGATCTTCAAAACACACACACACACACACACACACACACAGGCTGTTGCAGATGCGCACACAGACGCTGACAGACATACTCAGACTCTGACAGATGCACACTCATAGGGCACACAGACACAGACACACAGACTCTGGCATACACACACACACACACACACAGACATTGACAAACACTCACACAAATTCTGATAGACAGACAGACACACACACACAAACACCCACACACACTCTGACAGACACACTTTGACAGCTTCTGACAGACACACAAACACATAGACACTGACAGGCGCACATACAGAATCTGACATACAGACGCAGAGGCACTGACAGACACAAACACTGATATTGACAGACAGACAGACACACACACACACACATAGTCACTAGCAGACACACATACATTTTCTGACACACACACACATACATGTACGCTGAGAGACACACAGACACTGACATTCATACACAGACTCTGACAGACCCACACACTGACTGTCAGACACACAAACAGATACTCGCATACACACACTGACAGACACATACACCATATACCCACATAATAATACAAACAAACACACATCAATTTCCTGATTGGTTGAAGAGTCTGTCACTCAGCTAATGGAGCTCCCGGATTTCTTCTTGGGCGAGCTGTTAATTGCTAGTGTCCTGATTGGCTAACATGGCTGTCAGTCAGAAAGCTCAGCCTCTGATTGCTCATCTGCTGTCAAAGGGCGGGGAGACCAATTATTGTTGATTCAGCTTTCTGGAAGCAAATGGCAACTCTGGCTGATACAGGCAATCATCAGTCTGGCCTCTGATTGGCTGAGGTGGTCAGCTAGGAATCCAGTTACTGATTGGCTGAGGCAGGAGAAGTAGTTAACAATCCCGTCTCTGATTGTCCAGAGCAGTCACGAAGCATTGAGTCTCTGATTGGCACAGCCAGTGAGTAGCAATCCATCTCTGAATGGTCAGCAATCCAGTCTCTGATTGGCTGAGGCCGTCAGTGAGTGAAGCTAATCTCTGATTGGCTGTCAGTCACTTTTGTTTCTTCATTAATTGAATAATTGATGTAACTGGATATTTCAGCGTGATTCTGACCTGCTCCCTAAATTTGGATTGAGTCACCATGTAAATAAGTGTGTTTGTACAGCAATTTAAATTACATAACATTGATCCGACTTGTTGAAATGTATATTGTGGAAGAGTGATAAAAATTATTCCTATCACTCTGGAATAGATAAAAAATATAATATACACTGCCCACAGGAGAATGAAAGCTCCAGATATGCTGAAGAGTAAAATTATTGACTTCTTTCTGCTCTCCATCTCGGGATCTCTGCGATTCTCTCCCTGAGTGTGAGCCCTCAGTCCCTTCCGGACTCGACTGGCCACTAAAATGTGTCTGACTGTCAGAGCGTTGATCAACAGGATTAAACTGAATGGAAGCAATGGTATGGAAATTGTATCAAACAAATCGTATACAAACCACCCAGGGTCAGTCCAATAGTTTGCCTTTGTCTCACAGAACCATTGGACATTGTCGATTATACTTCCAGGTTCAAATGCAAAGAAGAAGGGAATGTTTTTTACACAGAGCAGAATGCCAGTTGTTGCCAGAACCACAGCTGCAGTTTTCCTGGTGCAATATTTAGTTTTCAGTTTCTGGCAGCCAATGGCCACAAATCGATCAAAGGAGAAAGTGACAGTGAACCAGACAGAACAGTCTGTGGCTGTAGCCAGCAGGACACCTCGAACACGACACACAGAGGTGAGGGACAGGAAATTCATAGGGAAATAATAATCATTTATTATGGTGAGAATTGGTTCAATGATGATGAATAGTAGATCTGCTGTTGTCATTGCTACCAGGTAGCGAGTGGTGCAGGATGAGAGTCCACAATTTTCCTGACTCAGGATCACAATTCCCAGCAAATTAACTACCAGAGAAAAACAGGACAACAGCTGAGAAATTAGTAAATGGACATTCTCCATGCGTGAACACATAGTAAGGAGAGGATTTCAGCATCAATCCAATTGACAGGTGTTCCCGAGATGTTGTGTTGTTGGAGGAGTTGTATGCGAGATTAACATTTCAGAATGGAAAGTAGCCAATGTAACACCACTGGTAAAGTAGGGACTGGGGGACAGACAAGTCTGAATTATACATCTCTTACTTTGATGGAAGAAATCTGCAATTTCTGATCATTCACATATTTCAGAGAGAGATTGCATTCTTCATCTGACCTGTTTTATAGGATCAACTCAGACTGTTAGGCCCAAAGTGGACAGAGAATGGCAATCGAATCATCAATCCCTTCCTGCACCCACCCAGGATTGTACACTTGCCTGGACTGAAGAGCGGATAGAGTTGGAAATCAGTTCAGAATTTTTCAAATTAACTTCCCTTCTCCAAATTTCTCCCCATTCTCACACTTATCTGCATTTTTTTTCTGCTTCTAATTTTCTGATTATATTCTCTGTCTGTATTTCTTCTTTCTTTTCTCTCCCTCTCTCTATGCCTTCTCATTCGCTTCGATATCTGTTGCTAAACACTTCTTCTCTCTGACTAGCTTTATTCTCCTGCATTTCTCTCTTATCCAGTGCACTTTCATTCTTCGTTCTCATTATAGTTTTACCCCTCATATTGCTATCACTCTCCAGTTGTTCTCTCTCTCCTCCTGCATCTCCCCACAACTCTCTATCGCACCACAGTATTGCTCTCTCCATCTTGTGTTCTCACCATTTCTGTTCATCTCCCTTCCGAATGTCTCCCTTTCCCTTTCCAGCTTCCTTTGCAGGGCTTTTAATTACAGCATCATCCATGGCCAGCATTGTGACAATATCATTGTGACAAAAGTGTGAGTTAATGCACTATGGCAGAAATAATAAATGTGTAGAGTATAGGGCAAATGGTAGGATTCTTAGTAGTCTAGATGAACAGAGGGATCTTGGTGTTTATGTGCATAGATCCCTGAAAGTAGGCAGTCGGGTCGAGAAGGTTGTTAGGAAGGCATTTGGAGTCTTGGCTTTTATTGGTAGAGGGATTGAATTTCGGAGCCGCAACGTCATGTTGCAACTGTACAAAACTCTAGTGCGGCCGCACTTGGAGTATTGTGTGCAGTTCTGGTCCCCACATTATAAGAAAGATGTGGAGGCATTGGAGAGGGTACAGAGGAGGTTTACCAGGATGTTGCCTGGTATGGAGGGCAGGTCTTATGAAGAGAGGCTGAGGGATTTGAGGTTGTTTTCGTTAGAAAGGAGGCGGCTAAGAGGGGACCTTATTGAAACATATAAGATGATTAGAGGTTTAGATAGGGTGGACAGTGATAGCCTTTTTCCTAGAATGGAGAAAGCTAGCACGAGGGGACACAGCTTTAAATTAAGGGGTGATAGTTATAGGACGGATATCAGAGGCAGGTTCTTTACCCAAAGGGTGGTTCGTGAGTGGAATGCCCTGCCTGCAGCAGTTGTATATGTGCCAAGTTTGGTGGCGTTTAAGAGGTTAGTTGATAAGTATATGGAAGAGAAGGGAATGATTTAGTTTGGTGGGGCATTGCTTTTTATATTGGTCGGCGCAACATCGAAGGCCGAAGGGCCTGTTCTGTGCTGTAATGTTCTATGTTCTATGCTTTATCCAGACAGGAAAGATTGGGTGGGAGGAGACATTTCATTCCCCCAGCTTTGTGCTTGGTGTAATTCTCCACCCAGCACTATGTGAATTCTGTGTTTGGATACATATCCCCTTAGTTGATGGACTTTAGTAAGGCGTTTGATAAGGTGGCCTATGGAAGACTTCTGCAGAAAATGCAGATGTATGGGATAGACGGTGATTCAGCTAATTGGATTGGAATTGGCTAGCAGATAGAAGACAGAGGGTGGTGGTTGATGGGAGATATTCATCGTGGAGTTTGGTGACAAGTGGTGTACCTCAGGGGTCTGTTTTGGGGCCCCTGCTGTTTGTAATTTTTATTAATGATCTGGATGAGGGTATTGAAGGATGGATTAGTAAATTTGCAGATGACACTAAAGTCGGTGGAGTGGTAGCTATTAAAGAGGGATGTTATAGTCTGTAGAAATACTTGGACAAGTTGCAAAGCTGGGCCGAGAGGTGGCAAATGGAGTTTTATATGGAAAAGTGTGAGGTAATGCACTTTGGCAGGAATAATAAATGTGTAGAGTATAGGGCTAATGGTAGAATTCTTAATAGTGTTGATGAACAGAGGGTTCTTAGTGTATTTGTGCATAGTTCCCTGAAAGTAGGCAGTCAAGTCGAGAAGGCTGTTAAGAAGGCATATGGAGTCTTGGCTTTTATTGGTAGGGGGATTGAATTTGGGAGCCGCAACGTCATGTTGCAACTGTACAACACTCTAGTGCGGCCGCACTTGGAGTATTGTGTGCAGTTCTGGTCCCAACATTATAAGGAAGATGTGGAGGCATTGGAGAGGGTACAGAGGAGGTTTACCAGGATGTTGCCTGGTATGGAGGGCAGGTCTTATGAAGAGAGGCTGAGGGATTTGAGGTTGTTTTCGTTAGAAAGGAGGCGGCAAAGAGGGGACCTTATTGAAACATATAAGATGATTAGAGGTTCAGATAGGGTGGACAGTGATAGCCTTTTTCCTAGGATGGAGAAAGCTAGCACGAGGGGAAACAGCTTTAAATTAAGGGGTGATAGTTATAGGACGGATATCAGAGGTAGGTTCTTTACCCAAAGGGTGGTTCGGGAGTGGAATGCCCTGCCTGCAGCAGTTGTAGATGCGCCAAGTTTGGTGGCGTTTAAGAGGTTAGTTGATAAGTATATGGAAGAGAAGGGAATGGTTTAGTTTGGAGGCTCATTGCTTTTTATATTGGTCGGCGCAACATCGAAGGCCGAAGGGCCTGTTCTGTGCTGTAATGTTCTATGTTCTAGTGACAGAAATAGACAACCACCACTCTTTAAACTGGGAACAAGATGACCCAATTCTCTTGGTATGCGTTTTCATTTAAATGAGCCTCCCAGTAGTTATTAATTAATCAATTAATTGATTTCTTGAACCAATAATTGATTTCTGGGAATACGGAATCTCAGTGGCTCTGACTGAAGATATTCTTCAGAGACAGGGAGCTGGGTGCTGATCCCTAAATGGATGTGAATCTTCCCATCCTCTCACAGCAATATGTTTTGTGGTTATTGGCAATGTGAGTCAGAAATATTGCATCACTCCTTTCAACACAGTGCACATGAGAGTGAGGGAAAGAAGTAGAGATATGGACAGAAATAAGAAGGTGGAAGGAGAGATGGAGTAAGAGATGGTAGGTTTGGTTGCAAAGACCTGGGCCTAGATAAATATATCCATCTTTACAATGAGGGAGAGCGATGAGAAAAGAAAAGGAAGGGGATGAACAGAGACAGCAGGAGGCCCGAGGGAAGTGGAAGGTCAAAAGCAGAGATGGGCATTTGAGAAAGAGAGACAGGACGTGAAGGTCTCTACTGTGTAGGCATGAGCTGCAGCTCCACTCAAATGCTATCAGGTGGTCTGACTTGTGATAAAATCAATTAAGAGGATTGAAAGAAGTGTCCTGAAGGAATCAGCAGCCCTTCCCAAACTGAAAGAGGGAGTTGAGCAGATTTGAGTGACTGAGAAGCAATAGGTTGTGGGCAGTTTGGAGCTGGTCTGGTCTTTTATTTCCAGTGTAGAAGATTCTCTTTCTGGATCTCTCTGTTTCTCCATTTCAGTGTTTCTGTCTGATTGGATGAAATGAAGGGAAGGAAAGAGTGTGAGAGAATGAGGAGAACCAAGGATTAAAGGTATAGAATAGTAGAAGCATACAGTGCACAAGAGGCACTTCAGTCCATCAAATTCACACCAACGCATTAGACACACAAAAGATCCCACCTAACCCCATCTTCCAGCACTCGGTCCATAGCCCTGAATGTTATGATGTGGCAAGTGCTCATCCAGACACCTTTTAAAGGATATGACACAACTCACCTTCACTACTCTCCCAGGCATCACTATCCTGTGGGTAAAAAAGTATTTTCTCACATTCCCCCCGGAACCTTCTTGCTCTCATCGTGAATCCATGTCCCCTAATGACTGACACTTCAGATAAAAAACAAGGAAAATAGGAATATAGTATCAAGGGTAGGAGTCCTGGCAGTGTTGAGGAGCAGAAGGATCTTGGGGTCTGGGTCCATAGGACTCTTAAATCTGCCCTGCAAGTGGAGAATGTGGTCAAGAAGGCGTATGGTGTAGTGGCCTTCATTAATAGAGGGATTGAGTTTAGGTATCGGGAGGTAATGCTGCAATTTTTAAGACCCTTTTCAGACCCGACTTGCAGTACGATGTGCTGTCCTGGTCACCTCACTATAGGAAGGATGTGGAAACTATTGAGAGGATGCAGAAGAGATTGACTAGGATGTTGCGTGTATTGGGAGGCATGCCTTATGAAGATAGGTTGAGAGAGCTAGGTCTGTTCTCCTTTGAGAGACGAAGGTTGAGAGGCGACCTAATAGAGGTTTATAAGATGTTGAGAGGAATAGATAGGATGGATTTTCGGAGGCTATTTCCCAGGGCTGATGGACCAAAGTACCTGTAGGATGAAACAAATACATAAGGGGGACAGTTTCTCCTTTACACTCTGTCCACCTCCCTCATGATCATGTACACCTTGATCAGGTCACTCCTCAGTGTTCTCTGCTAAAATGTTAAGGACCAAGCTCATGCACCCTCTTTTCGTAATGTCAATTTTTCATTCAAGGCACCATCCTGGTGAATCTCCTCCACTGCAATCACATTCGTCCTATAATGTGGCAACCAGACTCTACACAATACTCTAGCTGACACCTCACCAAAGTTCTGTACAACTCCAACGTTATTTCCCTGTTTTGGTAATCCGTGCCTCAATTGATGAAATCAAGTGTTCCAAATGCCATTTTCACCACCCTACTAACATGCCCTTCTGCATTCAAAGATCTGTGGTCAAATACACTAAGCTCACATTCTGCCATAGATCTTCCTGGAGTTCGAACATTCATTGAGCACTTCCTTGTCAAATTAATCCTTCCAAAGTGTATCAGCTCACACTTTTCAGGGTTACATATCATTAAACGATGTAAAAAACACTTCACTCTGCTCACAGCACCTTGTACAATCTTGCTACAGGACTTCTTTTAAAAGATTCTCTCATTGTTAACAGAGAGTTTCATCTTTCCGGGGAAACGAAAGGAATTCTCCAGATTTGGGACAACGTACACACACACAGAGTGCCAGGTTGGGTAGGCCTTTTTATTGGGTGCAGTGATGGATGGATCACAGAGAAGATGTGCTGATGGAGGCAGGGGAATGTCTGTGTGTCATTCGATTAGTTTCACAATGCAGCTGCTATTGGATTTTGTTGTGCATGCACTATCCTGGGACTTTTTATCTGCCTTGCAAAAAATAATGATCATCCTTTTTGAAAATAGTTCACTAACTGCAAATAAATATATATATTACTGGAATATATGTATGTGTAAAAAAAAGCTTAAACTTGATAAATGGGTCTGAGGGAGTTCATGAACATTTCAACATAGAACACTACACCACAAACAGGCCCTTTGGCCCACAAGTTGCACCGATCATATGCATACGTTTCAGGCCTATCTATAACTCTCGATCCCATTAAATCCCATGTACTCATCCAGAAGTCTCTTAAAAGACTCCAGCGATTTCACATTTACCACCACTGACGGCATTCGATTCCACTCACTCATCACCCTCAGAGTCAAAAACTTACCCCTGACATCTCCTCTGTACCTGCTCTTCAGCACCTTAAACCTGTGTATTCTCGTAGCGACCATTTCAGCCCTGGGAAATAGTCTCCAAGAATCCACCCTATCGATTTCTCTCAACATCTTATAAACCTCTATCAGGTCGCTTTTCAACCTTTGTCTCTCCAGCGAGAAGAGACCTAGCTCTCTCAACCTATTTTCTACAGAGGACATTCAGCCAATATCACATTGCTGCGTGGGATCTTACTATGCGGCCAATATTCTAGCCTCAGGTTGTATATTAAAACAACATACACATCCATACACAGAAAACTGTCATAAAAAGTTTCGAAACTGCCTCTGTGCTTTGAATCTTCCTGTGCACAGACATCTCTAATTTCACACCAGTGAAGTCAGATTAAAAATTAATCTCATCACTGTGAATAATTCTTGATGGCCTGGACTAAAAGATGCTTAACTTAATGCAGGTATAATTGTGGAATTATGTCTGAGACAGAGAGATAAATTTGAGGCTTAAATGAAATGCACAAGATTCCAACTGAATACAGTTTGTTGTGGTGTTGATTGTTGGAGCTTTCGCTCTGACTGATGTTGCGAAGCTGAGTTTGTGATGTGTGGTCCTTTAGAAGCTGGTTTTGTGTCAATGTTTGAGGCTTAAAATACAGGTACCAAGACTGCACGATTTGTCGCAAAGACCAAGCAACAAGGTTGTCTTTGTACCAGACTTTGCAGGCTATTGAATTTTAAGTTCAGCCAATCACTTCAAAGAAGACACTCAACTATCAGGAAGCAATTAATAAGAGGCTGAAATGGTCGCTACAAGAGGACACAGGTTTCAGGTGCTGGAGAGGAAGTACAGAGGAGATGTCAGAGCTACGTTTTTTCACTGTTGAATGAGTGGAATCGGCTGCCATCGGTGGTGGTGGTGGTGGCGAACTTATTGGGGTCGTTTAAGAGACTTCTGGATGAGTACATGGGTTTTAATGGGATTGAGGGTTATAGATAAGCCTATTAGGTAAGGATATGATCAACACAACTTGTGGGCTGAAAAGTCTGTTTGTGCTATAGCTTTTTATTTCTAATTAAATGTTAATTTATTGTTGTGGACAAGATCAGGTCAATCCTGGTGCAGAAAAATTCATAGGTCATCACAGTTATAAAAATAGCACATCAACTAAATGTCTATGGTTCAACTCAAGGGCTGCCACTCTCAAAGCCGAGAATGCGAAAGAACAGCTCTCCCTAGCTTTGAATATCACTTAATAGAGCTCACCATTTATCTATCTGAGTCAGAATTAACTTGCAGGCAATGAAATAGAAAGACAAACTCCAAACGGTTTCCAAAGTCACAAAACCTAGTTGTATGCATTTTTGCAAGTGACTAAATTATGTTTTTTTCTTTGTTAGTGAATAGTCCCTACATTTATTTGAGCAGCATTCCAGTAGAATCTTAATTTAATCACAATGCTACTTCTTTAACTAAAGTTCCCTGCCGGTTAAGTAAATAAATTGACAATTGTTCACTTAAAGTGAGTGTCAGATATTTCTGTTAGTTAACCACTAAATATTAATGAAGAACATTTCACATCTTCTCACACACATTTCACAGATTACAAAACAAGGTGTTCCTCTTCAGGAATTTGGCGTGAATTTGCTAGCACGAGGGGACACAGCTTTAAATTAAGGGGCATGAGTTATAGGACGGATATCAGAGGTAGGTTCTTTACTCAAAGAGTGATTAGGGAGTGGAATGCCCTGCCTGCAGCTGTTGTAGATGCGCCAAGTTTGGTGGCGTTTAAGAGGTTAATTGATAAGTATATGGAAGAGAAGGGAATGGTTTAGTTTGGAGGGGCATTGCTTTTTATTTTGGTCGGCACAACATCGAAGGCCGAACGGCCTGTTCTGTGCTGTATTGTTCTATGTTCTATGTTCTATGTTCTATCTCCATTGTGTGGCTTGTGAGAGAGATGGAGTGAGAGAGTGGGGAGAAAGGCTGAGGAAGGGCTGATGTTACAGAATGTGGGAGTGAGAGAGAAAAGGAAGGATCAGGTTAAACATGGGGAGAGATAACTAAACATTGTGAAGTTGGGGTGGAGGGTGAAGTGGGAAAAGGTTTAATGAATTTTGTACCTAGAATATATCACAAACATAACCCTCCATTATAATTGATCTTCTCAAACTTATGCTTTTCCTGACAGTAATATAAGCTTTTTGTTCGTATATGACATGTTTTAACTCTCATTTTTATAAAGATAGATAGTTAAATGTGACTGTTATTTTGTACACTTTGCAAGTTTTCTGTATTTGTGTTAGTCACCTGTTTAGTCAGTTAGATCATTACATAAATGGTAGTTTACATACCAGCATTTAGCTGCTGATGACAGATCGTGATACCAGTTTTTAACAGGAAGAATCTGCTGGGGAAGCTGCAACTCCACAAGTAACTTCGAAGACTGAGATGCTGGTACTGTTGTGGAACGGTTTTGTACTGTGACCAGATTGAAGCCTTGGTCATGGCTGCAGCTGCCAGCTAGAGTGTAATTCCTGATTAAATCTGGGGCTGAATTACAACCAATGAAGACCCAGAGTTTTGGTCGGAATTGGGAATTTGTACCGTGCTTGATACTAAGACTCAAAGTATATAAATGATGGCTTGCATTGGTGATCTGTGAGAACTCTGGTAGTCTACTGTTAGAAAACAGCTCCTCCCAAATTTCAGGAATAAAAGACAGAGTTTTGAAATAAAAACTACTGTACTTCAGGCTCACTAACAATCTCAGAGGTATTATTTTACCACAGAAAATGACATAGGAATTGGGGATAGAGGTTTTCCTTTGTGCAGCCTTTGGCTTTGTTAAGGGCAGATCGTGCCTTACGAGCCTAGTTGAATTCTTCGAAAATGTGACTGAACATATTGACGAAGAAAGAGCAGTGGACATAGTTTACATGGATTTCAGCAAGGCATTTGATAACGTCCCCAATGCAAGACTTCTTGAGAAGTTGAGAGGGCATGGGATCCAAGGGGCTTTGGACTTGTGGATCCAGAACTGGCTTGCCTGCAGAAGGCAGAGAGTAGTTGTGGATGGGTCGTCTGCATCGAGGTCAGTCACCAGTGGAGTGCCCCACGGCTCTGTTCTAGGACCTTTGCTGTTTGTCATTTTTATAAATGACCTGAATGAGGAAGTGGAGGGATGGGTTAGTAAGTTCGCCGACAATACGAAGGTTACTTAGAACATTACAGCGCAGAACAGGCCCTTCGGCCTTCGATGTTGTGCCGACCAATTAAGAAAAAATGGTGGTGTTGTGGATAGTCTGGAGGGATGTCTGAAGTTGCAGTGAGATATAGATAAGATGCAAGACTGGGCGGAGAAGTGGCAGATGGACTTCAACATGGATAAATGTGTGATGGTCCATTTTGGCAGGACCAATGGGATGAAGGAATATAATATCAAGGGAAGGAGTGGTGGCAGTGTTGAGGAGCAGAAGGATCTTGGGGCTTGGGTCCATAGGTCTCTTAAATCTGCACAGCTAGTGGAGGATGAGGTCAAAAAGGCATATGGTGTATTGCCCTTCATTAATAGAGGAATTGAGTTTAGGAGTCGGGAGGTAATGCTGCAACTTTATAAGATCCTTGTCAGACCCGAATTGGAGTATTGCGTGCAGTTCTGGTCTCCTCACTATAGGAACGATGTGGAAGCTATTGAGAGGGTGCAGAGGAGATTTACAAGGATGTTGCCTGGATTTGGGGGCATGCCTTACGAGGAAAGGTTGAGAGAGCTAGGTCTCTTTTCCCTGGAGAGACGAAGGTTGAGAGGTGAGAGGTTTATAAGATGTTGAGAGGAATAGATAGGGTGCACTCTCAGAGGCTCTTTCCCAGGGCTGAAATGGTCACTACGAGAGGACACAGGTTTAAGGTGCTGGGGGTAAGTACAGAGGAGATGTTAAAGGTAGGTTTTTAACTCAGAAGGTGGTGAGTGAATGGAATCGGTAGCCATCAGTGGTGATAGGGGCAAACTCGCTGGGGACTTTTAAGAAACTTCAGGATGAGTACATGGGATTTAATGGGATTGGGAGTTACAGATAGTTCTATGGCCTGATAAGTATCGATATGATTGGCACAACTTGTGGGCTGAAGGGTCTGTTTGTGCTTTAGTGTTCTATGTTCTATGTTGAGTCACTGCTGATGTCCCTGTTGCATCGTTCCAGAAGGTGTGATTTTCAAACACTCCAATCCTGAAATAGTCTGTAATGCATCTTGAGGAAATGAACATGTTCCCAGTTCAGATTTGAGCCACTTGCCTACTAGTTTGAGTGGTGTAGAAACATTGCTGCCCATGGGATTTTAATGTGTATCAACGACCTGCAGCATAGATGGAACTGCAAATGGTGTCTACACAACTTGAAAGGCAAATTAGCTCAATGACGATGAGGGAAGAGGGGATAAAAATTAAACCCCTGGCCTTGATAAATGCTTGTTCTCAATGACTATGTCTTGTTTGAGTTTTTAGACAGAGTGATGTGAGTTGGAGGATTTATTTTGTGAGGGGAGTGGGTAGGGAAAAGGGTTCAGTATTTCAGTCTCTGCCACCACTTCATGTCTTGCTCCATCCATTTGCTTCAATATTGCATCCTGTAATTAATGGAAAATAAAATCCTCTGGCGTTTTGTATTAATGTTGTGGGATGCCTGAGGGGTGTGCAGATGGACAGATTGTGGGGAACCGTTGTTTTCTTTTCCCTCTTGCTCCTTCCATCTGTGTGGATTTTTTTTTAGGTGGAAAGGACAGTTACATAGACCAGAAATCATAGAACACCGCAGCACAAACAGGCCTTTCTTTCTACAAGTTGCTCCAATCATATCCCTACCTATCAGGCCTATCTATAACTCTCAATCCCATTATAAAACATGTATTCATCCAGAAGTCTCTTAAAAGACCACAACGAGTTTGCCTCGGCCACCACCGATGGCAGCCAATTCCTCTCACTCACCAGTGAAAAACTTACCTCTGACATCTTCTCTGTACCTACTCCCCAGCACTTTAAACCTGTGTCCTTTCATAGCGACTATTTCAGCCCTGGGAAATACCCTCTGAGATTCCACCCTATCTTTACCTCTCAACATCTTATAAACCTCTATCAAGTTACCTCTCATCTTTTGTCTCTCCAGGGAGAAAAGATATAGCTCCCTCAACCTATCCTCATAAGGCATATCACCCAATCTATGCAACATCGTTGTAAATCTCCTCTGCACCCCTTCAATAGCTTCCACATCCTTCTTGTAGTGAGGTGACTAGAGCTGCACTTTGTACTCCAAGTTGGGCCTGACAAGCGGTTATAAAGTTGCAGAATTATCTCCCGACTCCAAAACTCAATTGCTCGATTAATGAAGGCTCGTATACCGTACACCTTCTTGACTACATCCTCCACCTGTGAGGCTGATTTAAGAGTTCCACGGACCCAGACACCAAGGTCCTTCTGAATCTATACACTGCTAAGATATTATACTCCTGGTTCTATTTCTCTGGGGTGGGGAGAATAATGTTCTTTGTCTCCAAGGTTTATTGAACTGTCTGTGACAAGGCCTCATTTCAAGGCCTAATCCCAAGGGCCTCAGGATACTTTTTTCCATTCGCTTCATTCCATACAGTTACTGTGTTTAATTTTATGAGATCAATTGTAAAAGAAAACTGCAGCAGACACATCGATTCATTTCACTCAGGATGCAATTGCCAGTTTTCCAACTCTCTCACCCAACATTCTCATCAGATTGTGTTATCAGTGAGGGAGAGAGAAGAAGAAGGTGTAAAAGAGAAAGAGAAGCCCTAGAGGAAGGGTGAGGTGAGAAGATAAATTATTGGGGATGGTGCTGTGGGAGAGGAGAGGGAATGTGTTTAGGGCATTCTCCACTGTTTTATTCCAGCTGAGCCCTCCAGTCATTGAAACATATAAACTAGAAGCATGAGTATGGGCCTGCATCACCATTTATTTTCATTGTGGCTGTTCATCAAATGTAATAACTTGATTCAATCTTAACCCAAATCCTTTGATCCCTTTAGCCACTAGAACTATATCTAATTTAGTTTTTGAAATTACAGGTTGCCTGTGAACGGCACACATTCAACACATTCTAATTGAAGAAATTTCTCCTCCCCTCAGGTCAAAAAAAAAAATCCCTTATCATCAAACTATAACACATAGTTGTGGACTCCCTCACCATGGGTAACATTCTTTCTGAATCAACCCTATCAAATCCTGTTTGAATTTTATAATTCATCTCAATGACATTCCCTCTCTCTATTCTGAATGAATTTGCCTCAACAACATTGTTGTTGAGGCAAATTCCACACATTCACCACCCTCTGACTGAAGAAATTTATTCTCACCTCAATGCTAAAAGGTATGTCCTTAATCCTAAAACTGTGACCCCTAATTCTCAACTCCATCCCCAGTGGTAACATTTCTTTTTCTGAATCGACTCTTCCTCATTCTGTTAGAATTTAATATGTTTCTGTGAGGATTATATTCAATTTACATTGAATATAATCCTAACCAGTCTAATCTCTCCTCAAATGACACACGTGCCATCCTAGGAATCGGCCCGGTAAACCGTTGCTGTACTTATCGCTATAGCAGGGACATTCTTCCTCAAATAGGGATACCAAAACAATACACAAATCTCCAGGTGTGGCCTTACCAATGTTCTATAAATTGCAGCAAATCATCTCTATCCCGAAATAGGAATCATCTCGCTGTGAATGCTTGCACACCATTTGGCTCCATGCAGTGAATGATGCATGAGGAGACCAAAGTTTTGATGAGTATCCCCTCTCTCAATTTACATCAATTCAACTAATAACTTGTCTTCTTCATATTCCTGTCAGAGTCAATATCCTCACAGTGATCCACATTAAACTGCATCTGCCATGCGTATGGTCACACACTTAATCTATCCTCACATCTCACCCTCCCACCTAGCTTTGTATCATTTGCAAATTAACGATAATGCATTCAGTTCCTCCAAATGGATGCTAAATAAACCACATCCATGTGTTCCCCTAGGACAACTAGACTTGTTCCATCCTCAAACAATTCCAAGATATGCCAATCATGATTTCCCTTTTATAAATCAATGCTGACTTTGCCTAATTATGGCACTGCCTTCCAAATGCCGAGTTATGAAATCTTTGAAATTTGACTCTTCCACATTCCTCAGCACCAACATTAGGTTCACTAGTTTGTAGTTCACTGCTTTATCACTACATCCATGTCTGAATACCAGGCTTGTGTTAGATACCGTCAAATCTGTAGAAACCAGCACAGAGTCCAATAAAATTGGAAAAGATTGGGTCTACTATTCCCAGAAAGACTTCCTTAAGTATTCTGGGATGAAGATTATCAGGAGCTAGAGGTTTATGCACTTTCAATCCCATCATTTTCCCCATTCTCTACAAATTCAAATTTCCTTGAACTTCTCTGGGGTGCGGAGAATTCTGTTCTTTGTCTAAAACACGTTTCTCTCTGAACTTTTGATATGTTATTCATTTCTTCCTTTCCGAAGATTGAAATAATGTACAATTTAATTCTTCAGCTATTACTTTGTTTCCTGTTATGTGATCTCCCATTTCTGACTGCAAAGGTCCTAGTAAGTCACTCTGCTTCTCTTTACATACCAATAGAAATCTTTTGAAGACAGTTGTTATGTTCCACTATAGATTACTTTCATCCTCTATTTTTCTTTCTTTAATCAATCCCTTCAAGCTTCCAAAAGTTCGGATTGTTAAACATTTCTATCCCTGAGGGTTTTCGCCTTTCACCAATTCAGATCTACAATTGTGTTTCAAATCTGCATGCTCCCACATTGCAGTATGTTTGTGGGATCTTGATGTGCAGATTGAGCAGCGGGATTTCTGAAATGACACAGCAAAATTTTACTTTCCTCAGAGACCTTCTAACCCTATGGCTGCTGACCTTAATCCACATCCTTTGACATTTACTCCTCTGCTAAGAGGAAAACGCTTCTTCTTCATTATCTTATCCACATCCCTCATAATTTTGAACACATCAACGGTATCTAGCCTCCATTTTCATTGTTGTAATGGAAACAACCCCAGCCTAAACAGCCTGTCTTCACTGCAGAAACACTGCAGACCAGGCAACATCCTGTGAATCTCCTTTTGTGTTTCTTCCAGAGCAATCACATCCTTCTCTGGTGAGGCCAACAGAACTCCTCACAATACTCGAACTGAAATTAAATGAAAGTTTCACACATCTCCATCATGACTTCCCTAATCTATCTTCTATACATCAGCTAGTAAATCAAATTGTCATGTCTCCCTTCTCAAGCAGCCAGTCATCAGAAGTTAGCCACTGCAATGGAAAACAATGGAAGGTTTATGTTTTTTGACATTTTTAAGCAGAAATTAAATTAAAACAAAATCCAAAGAGCAGTTGTCCCGCCACAACATCAACAGAAAAAAAAATAACTAACTCCAAATGAGTAAAAAAAAAGTCAAGCAACACAGATTATGATAAAGAGCATTTGGCGCATATTCTGAAATTACAAATATTCTTGACAAATTGTATGGAATAATTGTAGCAATTATTGGGAATGATATGGTCAATGTCTGACATATGCTTCCAGATGCTTTCAGTAAGTTAACGCATAATAGACTTCAGTAATCTCAGGGCAAGTGGAGTGAGAGGACCAGCAGCAGAATGACTAGAAGCTGGTTACAAAGACACGACCTGGGGATTGAGAGCTAAATGGAATTTCTCTGATTACTGGAAGGTGGGAAGTGGTTTTCCAGAAGACAGCGCTGGGATTGCCGTCCTTCACCAACTACATCAACAATAAGGAATCAAGAAACAAAATTATATTTGCAAAATTCACCAACTGATCCAAACTCAGAATGGGAGTAAGCAGAGAGAAAGACTAGCTGAAACCTATTTCTTTTCAACACAAATCCAAGATACGGAAAAAAATGCACAACACACTGACCACAAACACCATTAAAGACAAATTCCTCCTGTTTTCAACATATTGCAAAGCTAAAAGACTTAGACAGCTCCATGATACGGACATCTTACTCACTAAATTTAAATATTATATATTTTAAATTGAACCAATGTATTTCATGCCAATTCTTTTCATAAACACAATACAATTCTGCATGGACAGATACTGCCAGATATAATGGAGAGTTAATTCAGATATTCTACTCAGATGAAAGAACCACAATCACTACAATTTTATTGATTTTACTGCGTGGCACAGTAGCACAGTGGTTAGCACTGCTGTTTCACAGCTCCAGAAGACTAGGTTCGATTTCCGTCTATTGTCATTGTGCAAAGTCCATACAGACATTATCCTCATGTCTGCGTGGGTTCCTCTGGCCACTCCAGTTTCTTCCACAGTCCAAAGATGTGCAAGTTAGGTCGATTGGCCTTGCTAGAAAATTGTCCCTTAGTATCCTGGGATGCATAGAACATAGAACATAGAACATTACAGCGCAGAACAGGCCCTTCGGCCCTCGATGGTGCGCCGACAAATTATGAAAAAAGCAATGACCCTCCTGTGTAAACCATTCCCTTCTCTTCCATAAACTTATCAACTAACCTCTTAAACGCCACCAAACTTGGTGCATCTAGAACTGCCGCAGGCAACGCATTCCATACCCTTACCACCCTCTTGGGAAAGAACCGACCTCTGACATCTGTCCTAAAACCACCACCCCTTAATTTAAAGCTATGTCCCCTCGTGCTAACTTTCTCCATCCTAGGAAAAAGGCTATCACTGTCCACCCTATCTAAACCTCTAATCATCTTATATGTTTCAATAAGGTCTCCTCTTAGCCGCGTTCTTTCTAACGAAAACAACCTCAAATCCCTCAGCCTCTCTTCATAAGACCTGCCCTCCATACCAGGCAACATCCTGGTAACCTCCTCTGTACCCTCTCCAATGCCTCCACATCTTTCTTATAATGCGGGGACCAGAACTGCACACAATACTCCAAGTGTGGCCACACTAGAGTTTTGTACAGTTGCAACATGACGTTGCGGCTCCGAAATTCAATCCCCCTACCAATAAAAGCTAAGACTCCGTATGCCTTCTTAACAACCTTATCGACTTGATTGCCAACTTTCAGGGATCTATGTACATATACACCAAGATACCTCTGTTCATCAACACTATTAAGAGTTCTACCATTAGCCCTATACTCTACACATTTGTTATTCCTGCCAAAGTGAATTACCTCACACTTTTCCACATTAAACTCCATTTGCCACCTCTCGGCCCAGCTCTGCAACTTGTCCAAGTCTCTCTGCCAACTAGAATACCCCTCTTCACTATCTACCACTCCTCCGACTTTGGTGTCATCCACAAATTTACTAATCCATCCTTCAATACCCTCATCCAGATCATTTATAAAAATTACAAACAGCAGGGGCCCCAAAACAGACCCCTGAGGTACACCACTTGTCACCGAACTCCACGATGAATATCTCCATCAACCACCACCCTCTGTCTTCTATCTGCTAGCCAATTCCTAACCCAATTAGCTGAATCACCCTCTATCCCATACATCTGCATTTTCTGCAGAAGTCTTCCATGGGCCACCTTATCAAACGCCTTACTAAAGTCCATATATACCACATCAACCGCCTTACCCCCATCCACCTCTTTGGTCACTTTTTCAAAACACTCAATGAGGTTAGTAAGGCACGACCTACCCTTCACAAAACCATGCTGACTATCCCCAATCAATTCATTTCTCTCTAAATAACTATAAATCCTATCCCTAATAATTCTCTCCAATACTTTGCCCACAACAGAAGTAAGACTCACCAGCCTATAATTCCTCGGAAAGTCTCTCTTCCCCTTCTTGAACAATAGGGGAATACGCATAGGTTAGAGGGATTAAATATGTAGGGATATAGGGGTAGGGCCTTGGTGAGGTTGTGCTCAATGCAGACTCGATGGGCAGAAGGGCCTCTTTCTGCACTGTAGGGTTTGTTGATTCTCTGATAATCTTTACACTGACAACTATACCCTGCAATACTGTTTACTGGGTGTCAGTTAATCCATTCTGGTTAGTGATCCACACTCAAATTTTGATTACATTCTTAGTCCCACCAAACATTATTTCAGAGAGATTACAAAGAACAAAACAGTACGGGAAACAGGCCCTTTGGCCCAACGAGCCCACGCCGCCACCCTGATGTTCCCACCACTACCCGCGATCCCTGTCCATGTTTGTGGATCCATGAATTGAAAAACAAATTTGAGACAATTTAGGGAGAATTTGTTTCGCCAATTAGCTTTTGGGATGTGGGAGGAAACCAGAGCACCCGGAGAAAACCCACGCAAACACGCGGAGAATGCGCAAACTCCCACAGACACAGGCCCAAATCCATGTATCTGCACAGCACAGCGATAGTCACTGAGCTGTCGTGTTGCCCATCAAATGGTCCAGGACAAGCATACACTAACGACATGAAGCACTAGGATGCTCTCGAAAAAAATCCAAGAGCAGCCCTCCCACGACCCATCGTGTGTATGCTCCTCGTTAGTTAACAAGGTGGACCAAAGCACCTGTTGGATAAAAACAAGTACATCAATATCATCATCTATTTACAAATTTCCCAGGCTCATGATCCCTATTTTAAATCAATTTTCTATACCCCTCCATTCCCATTCTGTTCATGTGCCCATCTAAGTATTTCTTGAATAACTCCAGAGTACCTGCCTCCACCACTTTACTTGGCAGTGCATTCCATACTCCCACCAACCTCTGTGTGAAAAAACTCCCTCTAGCATCCAAATTATACCTTACCCCCCTCACCCTAAGCCCGTGACCCCTCGTGCTATTCGAGTCCATCCTAGGAAAAAGCTTAACTTTGTTTACTCTATCTATACCCCTCATAAACTTGTATCATAATCTCATAATGTATTAGATCTCCTTGAAGTCTATGTCTTTCTAAGGAAAACAGTCCCAATTTGCCTAACCTCTCCTCGTAACTCAGACCTTCCATACCTGACAGCATCCTGGTGAACCTCCTCTGCATTCTCTCCAGACTCTCCACGTCCTTCCGGTAGTAGGGCGGCCAGAACTGGACGCAGTATTCCAAATGAGGTCTAACCAATGTTTTATACAACTGCAACATTAAAGGCCAATTCTTCTACTCTATAACCCTTCTTATAAAGGCTAACATGGTATATGCTTTCTTCACAACCTTCTCCACTTGCTCTGCCACCTTCAGAAACTTTTTCACCTGCACCCCCAGGTCCCTCTGCTGTTCTATACTCTTAATAGGTTTACCCTTTATCATATACCTCCCCGCTACATTCTTTCCCCCAAAATGCATCACCTCACATTTATCAGGATTGAATTCCATCTGACATCATTCTGCCCAAGCTACCATCCTATCTAGGTCCTGCTGCATCGCCTGACAATGCTCCTCACTATCCGCAAGTCCAGCCATCTTTGTATTGTCTGCAAACTTGCTGAGCATTCCACTTACTCCCTCTTACAAGTCATTTATATATATTACAAATAGAAGAGGTCCCAGTACCGAGACCTGCGGCACACCTCTAGTGACCTCTCTCCAGCTATAATACATAAGATTGGGTAGTTCACTATTCAATACATTATTATTTTTTGAGTCGTGAACCTGTGCGTAACACACAGAGGCTCACTGTCAGTTGATGAAAAGGATCAAAATGACAGAATTTTTCAAGCCGTCTGATTTAAGTAAGTTACATCATTTACCTGTAGTTTGTATAACAGTGACAATGAGATCAGCATGGAGCATTTTCATTCAGAGTTTAAAATCAGAGAGCCATTCATACACAGATTTACAAAACATTGAATGGTTAGAGTCACTTACCAGGAACACCAACAATAGCAATGATTGGGTAGAATATCTTCTCAGCTATCTCAATTGGCAAATCCATCTTCAATGTGAAGTGATGTCCTCTTCGAGCTGCTGGCAGTCCCTCTGTCTTAGACTCTGAGGTTATATGTTCCCAAAGCCTTTAATTTATACACTGTAAGTTCCCCTCTGAGATGTTGTGACAGTAATCTGGTTTGAAGTTTTTTTTTAAATGCATGAACAAACAGATTACGAGATTGAGTTCAGTGATGCAAACTGTTTATTTTTAGGCTTGACTTACTTCTTTCCAAACACTGGATTCTGCTGATCATGTTTATCAACTAATAATAACAGGGAAGACACTGTCCATTCCAATACCATCAGTCTCATCTCTGGATCCCAGATAGTTTCAGTGATATCTGTCACTGGGCTGTGACATTCAGTAATTTCAATTGCTACCGTGTCTCTGGGTGTGATCTTTAACTGTGGACATTTTGTGATACCATAGAAACCATAGAAAATTACAGCGTAAAAGCAGAGCTTTTGGCCTTCCAGTCTGTGCTGAACCATTTTTTTTGCCTCGGTCCACTGACCTGCACTTGGACTACATATCCCTCCGCACCCTCTCATGCATGTACCTGTCCAAATTTTTCTTAAATGTTAAAACTGACGCCACATTAACCACTTTATCCAGCAGCAAATTCCACATTCCCACCACTCTCTGCATGAATAAGCCCACCTTAATATTCCCTTTAAACTTTTCTCCTTTCACCCTGAACTCACACCGTCTGGTTTTTTAACTCCCCTAGCCTCAGTGGGAAAAGCCTGCTTGCATACTATACCCATCAAAATCTTATACACCTTTATCAAGTCTCCTCTCAATCTTCTACGCTCTAGGGAATAACGTCTTAACCTATTCAATCTCTCTCTTTTTCTGTAACTCAGCCTCTTAAGTCCCGGCAACATCCTTGTGAACCTTCTCTGCACTCGTTCAACCTTATTTACATCATGATGTGATTCAAATAGGTTCGAATTCAGCATAAATTACAAAATTCTGTTGATTAATAATTTGGAACTATTTAGTCTGCAAAGAAGATTTTTTAAATACCGAAATCTAATGCAGCTCCTCAAACTGAGAAAAAATACTCAGAAACAATGGGACATGTCGGAAAATTCAGGTCTTGTAACAGATACAAACATATCACCTCTTAAAGCAGTAAAATAACCAATTTCATTGTGACAAGCAATGCACAGGCTCCAAATGATACTGGATGCACATTGGATGCAGTTTTCAGAAACGTGCTCTGATGAGAGAGAGAGAGAGAAAACTTGTGGGATGGGCTAAATCTGGACTGAGTGTGAGGCTGGGAAAATGAATGGATACGAGTGAGAGAGGAAGACACTGAGCAAGTGAAAGTGAAAAGGAAGAAGTGAGAAAGTAGTCGGGACAAGAGTGAGGGCTTGATGAATGGAGAAGCTGTTATTGTGAGAGGAAAGGTAGTTATAACTGTAATTTAACTTAGAGAGAATTCAGCTCCATTGGCTATGAAGAAAGATTGAATAAACCAGGATTGTTTTCACCAGAAAGATAGGGGCTGAGAGGAGACCAGAGAGGCATCCACAAAATTGTGAGAGGCACAGACAGGGTGAATAGTCGGAGGCTTTTCTCTAAGGATGGAAGGTTCAATTACAAAAGGCGCAGGTTCAAGATGGCAGCAGAAAACATTAAGGGAGATTTGCGATGTGTTTCACACAGAGTTTGTTGGTGTCTGGAATGTGCTGCCAGGGCTAATGTGCCTGATTCCACCACCTGAAGGCACATTAGCAACATTTAAGAGAGATCTGGATTGAATAATTATTGTAAGTAAGAGGGATACAGACCAAGTAAGTGCAGAAGTTTTTTTTTAAATAGGGCATCATTATGGGAACAAGTTCGGAGAGAGTCGAAGGGCCTGTTCCTGTGCTGTCTGTTTATCTGCCCTTCGTTCTTTGAGAGTGTGCGTCAGGAAAGACGCAACTAGGGTAAGAGAGAGTTAGACAAATCAGATCACAAGACTGTGTCCTTACTATAATCTTACAGCAAAGTCTTTAGTGCGATGATCCATCAAATAAAGTCATGCAATGTTGGCCTGAGGAATTGAAAGATCTCCTCAGGGGCTGCTTAGAATCCATGGACCGGTCAGTATTTAAAAACAGCCTGAACGAGTGTGTCACTATGGTAACTAACTTCATTAGGAAATGTGTAGAAGACTGTGTGCCCAAAAACATACTGCATGTGCTTCACAACCAGAAACCATGGATGAACAGGGATATCCACTACTTGCTGAAGTCCAGGTCTGAGGCATTCAAGTTCGATGACCCTGATCTATACAAGATATGATGTACAGATGCCGGCGTTGGATTGGGGTGGTAAGAACTCAGTAAGAATTTAGCAACACCAATTTATAATCCAACCGATTTGTTTGATAGTAAAAAAGTGAGCTTTCGTCTCTTGTGTCTTCTTCAGGCAAATGCAGTGTTCTGGTCTGCAATTGCACACATCAGCACAGACAGTCAGAGATTGCTGATTAGAATGTGAATCCTTACATCTAACCTGCTACTGAAGTGTTAAAGTGGCGAACAATGTGTGTGAAGGGAATCCTGAGCATTGTTGGAGAATTGTGTACTTTCTCCAGACAGCACAGTAAGTGAGGTTTTTTGCTAACCCAGGCAAGTTACGGGGTTTAGATATAGTGTGTCATGATAGTGTGTCATTTGCCTGAAGAAGACACAAGAGTCGAAAGCTCACTTTTTTACTATCAAATAAATCGGTTGGATTATAAATTGGTGTTGCTAAATTCTTACTGAGTTCTATATAAGATAGCCAGATATGACTTACACAGATCCCTCAAAGATGAGATGCCAAAAGCCCGTACTGAACCAAGCTAACGCCTCATGTTAGCCATAGGGGCCTCCACCAAATATGCTAAGGTCTGCAAGACATAATAAACTCCACATCTGGAATGTGGAGCTTATTCAAGGAGCAGCTGCTGCGGGTCCTTGATAAGTATGTCCCTGTCAGGCAAGGAGGAAATGGTCGAGTAAGAGAACCTTGGTGTACAAAAAAAAGTTGGCTTGCTGGTTAAAAGGAAGAAGGAGGCTTATGTCATGATGAGGATTGAAGGCTCGGTTAGTGCAATGGATAGCTATAGATTAGCCAGGAAGGAGCTAAAGAGGGAATTGAGGAGAGCAAAGAGAGGACATGAGAAGACTTTGGCTGATAGGATTAGGGAGAATCCTAAAGCTTTCTTTAGATATGTTAAGACTAGAAGATTGGTTAGGACAAGACTAGGGCCAGTCATAGACAGCAGTGGGAAGTTGTGCGTGGAGCCTGAGGAGATTGGAGAGGTACTGAATAAATATTTCTCTTCGGTATTCACGCAGGGTGATGTAAATGTAGTTATGGAGAACACTGAGGTACAGGGTAGCAAACTGGAAGGTATCGAAGTAGATAGGGAGGATGTGCTAGATATTCTCGAGGGTTTGAAGTTGGATAAGTCCCCTGGGCCGGACGGGATTTACCCTAGGATTCTCTGGGAGGCAAGAGAGGAGATTGCAGAGCCTCTGGCTCTGATCTTCAGGTCGTCGTTGGTTACGGGTGTGGTTCCGGAGGACTGGAGGATAGCGAATGTGGTCCCGTTGTTCAAGAAGGGGAAGGGAGACCTTCCAGGGAATTATAGGCCAGTGAGTCTTACTTCTGTGGTGGACAAAGTGTTGGAGAGAATAATTAGGGATAGGATTTATAGTTATTTAGAGAGTAATGAATTGATTGGAGATAGTCAGCATGGTTTTGTGAAGGGTAGGTCGTGCCTTACTAACCTCATTGAGTTTTTTGAAAAAGTGACTAAAGAGGTGGATGGGGGTAAGGCGGTTGATGTGGTATATATGGACTTTAGTAAGGCGTTTGATAAGGTGGCCCATGGAAGACTTCTGCAGAAAATGCAGATGTATGGGATAGAGGGTGATTTAGCTAATTGGGTTAGGAATTGGCTAGCAGATAGAAGACAGAGGGTGGTGGTTGATGGGAGATATTCATCTTGGAGTTCGGTGACAAGTGGTGTACCTCAGGGGTCTGTTTTGGGGCCCCTGCTGTTTGTAATTTTTATAAATGATCTGGATGAGGGTATTGAGGGATGGATTAGTAAATTTGCAGATGACACTAAAGTCGGTGGAGTGGTAGATAGTGAAGAGGGGTGTTATAGTTTGCAGAGGGACTTGGACAAGTTGCAGAGCTGGGCCGAGAGGTGGCAAATGGAGTTTAATGTGGAAAAGTGTGAGGTAATGCACTATGGCAGAAATAATAAATGTGTAGAGTATAGGGCTAATGGTAGGATTCTTAGTAGTCTTGATGAACAGAGGGATCTTGGTGTGTATGTGCATAGATCCCTGAAAGTAGGCAGTCAAGTCGAGAAGGTTGTTAAGAAGGCATATGGAGTCTTAGCTTTTATTGGTAGGGGGATTGAATTTCGGAGCCGCAACGTCATGTTGCAACTGTACAAAACTCTAGTGCGGCCGCACTTGGAGTATTGTGTGCAGTTCTGGTCCCCACATTATAAGAAAGATGTGGAGGCATTGGAGAGGGTACAGAGGAGGTTTACCAGGATGTTGCCTGGTATGGAGGGCAGGTCTTATGAAGAGAGGCTGAGGGATTTGAGGTTGTTTTCGTTAGAAAGGAGGCGGCTAAGAGGGGACCTTATCGAAACATATAAGATGATTAGAGGTTTAGATAGGGTGGACAGTGATAGCCTTTTTCCTAGGATGGAGAAAGCTAGCACGAGGGGACACAGCTTTAAATTAAGGGGTGATAGTTATAGGACGGATATCAGAGGTAGGTTCTTTACCCAAAGGGTGGTTCGGGAGTGGAATGCCCTGCCTGCAGCAGTTGTAGATGCGCCAAGTTTGGTGGCGTTTAAGAGGTTAGTTGATAAGTATATGGAAGAGAAGGGAATGATTTAGTTTGGAGGGGCATTGCTTTTTATATTGGTCGGCGCAACATCGAAGGCCTAAGGGCCTGTTCTGTGCTGTAATGTTCTATGTAATGTTCTATAATAGGCTACATGGTGAACGCATGTAAAATCACTGGCTTCAATGCACCCATTTGTAATGAGCTCAATGCCCATGTTAACTATGAGGTCAGCAAGTGCATGCCCTCCACCTTCGGATGAAGCTGTGTCTGAGGTCACCATTGCAGATGTCAGAACAGCCTACTCAAAAGTCATCTCATGGAAAGCGATTGTCCTGGATTCGGTACACGATGTGGAGATTTTGGCGTTGACAGTGCAGGATCGCTGAGCAGAAACTGATAGTCATGTTCTGCACACATGCGGACAGCCTCAACCTGGATCTCGGGTTCGTGTTATACAATTTTTAATTGCCAAAACTTGCCTGGGCTTGCTACATCTCACTTACTGACCTGTCTGGAGACAATAAACATCTCTTTAACCTATGATTAATGCTATCTCCACTCACAAGGTCTGCATTTTTAAGATTTGATTAGCTGACTAGCTGTTAAAACTTGCATTCTAACTGGTATTCTCTAAACTGTGTGTGCTTTTACATGATCGGAACTCTGTTTGTGATCAGAACTCTCCACTCACCTGGCCAAGGGGCAGAGCTTCAAAATCTTGTGGTGTTTACTATCTGTTGGACGTTAACCTGGTGTTGTGAGACTTCTTACCGGATGGGAAATCCAGGCATAAACTCACATCCTGTGGGAATCAGCTGGCAGAGGTATTAGCAATCATCTTCAAACTTTCTTTACAACAATCTGAGTTACCTATCTGCATCAAGAAGATGATCATCATCCCAATACCAAAGTAAAAAACAAGTAGCATGTCTTCATGACGATCTTCTGCTGTCTCTGACATCCATCGAAGTAGTATGGGTCGAGAGCTTGAAGTTTTTATGTGCCCAGATTAGCACCTGCCCTTGTACCCCCATGCCAACACTATAGTTAAGAAAGTCCACCAATGCTTCTACTCTTTAGAAAACTAAGGAATTTGGAATGTCAGCTTTTACACCACCTTTTACAGAAGCACTATAGGAAACATTTTTTTCTGGCTGTATCACAGCTCGGTATGACTCTTGCTCTGCCCATGACTGCAAGAAACCACAAAATGTTATGACTGGTTTAACTAACACATAACAGTGAACCCAATAACGTGGTCTGAGGAACACTACTGTTCACAGGCTTTCAGAGAAAATAACAACACTCTAAAACAACTCTCCGACTTCTTTCATCAAATCAGTTTTGCATCAATTTGGCTACCTCACTCTGGATCCCGTGGGACTGAACCTTATTCAAGACCTACCATGTGCCCCCTTGTCAAATGTTTTGATAATGTCCACACCGTCGTCTGAACTGCCCTCTTCTGCCTTCTAGGTTACCCTTCAAAAACATCAATCAAATTTGTGGCTCGTGTATGCTTCCCTTTTCCCGCTTTCTATCAATTTTAACTCCTCCCCCTCCCCCCCAGCCCCACTTTTCATCTGTCCCAATTTACCCTCTGATTTCTGGTTCTTGGCTATTTACACCTCCTATTCCCTCTATGGACTGCCATTAGGAGCCTTTCCCCTGCTTTTGTGGCTATCACTCACTTTCATTCCCTGACCCCACATTATCAATATAACTCACAGGGATATGCCTTTGACATTGACAAAGGGTCACCTGGATTCAAAAACGTCAGCTCTTTTCTCTCCTTACAGACGCTGCCAGTCCTGCTGAGATTTTCCAACATTTTCTCTTTTGGTTTCATATTCCGGAATCTGCAGTGATTTGCGTTTATGAAGGTACCCCAAGTGTTTGGACACAGAGCAACATGGCAGCTACTGTTCAATGACCCAATCTAACACTGCCGGGTCAGGCAAAGTACATTGTCATTTGCAGAATAACATTTCTTCTACAGCATATATGAATAGAACAATTAGTTGGACATTCTCGTGTCTGCTTCTCTAGTGGATTAAATTATGCTCAATTACTACGTTTCCCTCCCTTACCCCTGTGAATATTCACTCTTCATCTTCCTATTCAATTTCCTTTTGAAGTCCATGATAGATTTCACTTCTACCTCATGGTCAAGCACTGAATTCCAGATGCTGCCCACTCACCATATTACAAGCACTTCCACATGTTGCTTCTGTCTCCAAACACCTTAAACCAGCATTGTCTGGTTGAAGGAAATGTGTGCAGCTTGTAAGAGATGGGTTGCAGTTACAGCCAGGTGCGGGGGGTGGGGACAGTTGTGTTGTAATGAACAGTGTGAAAGTGAGAGGGGTAGTATTGAGGTGAAGGGCGAGTTTTGACTTGGGACGGAGGAGTGTTGATGTGAGAAGATGTGCATTTTGTTGAGATGGGAGTGTTGATCTGTAGAGGAAAGTATTGAGATGAGATGAATGAGCGTTGATTTGTGAGAGGGTTGGTGTTGAGGTTGGTGGGGTGGTGTCAAGAGTGGGGGATTTTTTGAGGTGAAAAGGGGATGGGAGAGGCGTGTTGAGATGAGAGGGATGTGTTAATGTGAAGGGGAGCATTGTGGTGAGAGAGGGAGAATATGGATTTGTATCACAATATACTTGTCCCCCTCTCACTCCCAAGGTGTTTGCAACAGGGGTTAGGTGCAAAGCTGTCTCTTCAACCTCAACACCCTCACTCTCTCAAATCAACACACTCATTTAATCTCAATTATGAGAAAATCTCAAAAAATTGATCGCAGTCTTTTAAGAAACTTCTGGATGAGTACATGGGACTTAATAGGATTGAGAGTTATAGGTAAGCCTAGTAGATAGCGATATGATTGGCACAACTTGTGGGCCGAATGGCCTGTTTGTACTTTAGTTTATCTAAGTTCTATGTTCTAATTTGGTAATAGCTCAGTACCACATGCAGGGTAGTACGGTGATAACTCAGTGTAGCACACAGGATAGTACGGTAATAACTCAGCACAGGGTAATACGGTGTCTCTTCAGAATACTGTAGAAAGTGTGGAGGGCAGGAGGAGCTCTGTTATACACAGAACAAATTCCATCTGCACCATTGCACACCACACTCAGTTATTAATGTGTCAGAGTATTTCCCATACACCAGAACCCCACACATTTCAAACTGTACAGCCTGGAATAAGAAGCTGGTAAAATATAGGTTCAAAATAGAGAGGATTAGTCATGGGTCCATCAATTACCCACAAGCTTATACCCATCTAACTTTTTACAAGGTTATGCTGCCTCTACACTGTCCCATCAAACACCCTGATTGTAGGTGCAGCACATCTGATACACACAGCAAGTATCTTCTACTGCCCTGTCAAATACCAGTAGTGTAAATGCAGCACAGTCTGAGATGCACAGGAAATCTTCCTCCATACTGTCTCATCAAATACCTTGAGTACAGATGCAGCACCAGCTGTGATACACAGAAAAAGTTCCTCGACAATCAATAAACTTCACATCAGATACAGCACACAGTGAGATAGGCAGAACATGTCCCCCTACACTTAGAACTCCAGTGCAAATGTAACACAACATTGTATACAGTTCTGAGCTCCCTGTGCAGTGCCACAACACCCTCCCAGTATGGGTGAACCACAGTTCAGTACAGATACACCTCAACTCAACACTTCCCCTTGAAACATCGTGATGTAGAGATGCCAGTGTTGGACTGGGGTAGTAAGAAATCAGTAAGAATATGGCAACACCAAATTTAAGACCAACCGATTTATTTGATAGTAAATTTGCGAGGTGTCAACACTCTGTGTCTTTGACAGGCAAATGCAGTGTTCTGGTCAGCAATAGTACACATATCAACACAGACAGTCACAGATTGCTGATTAGAATGTGAATCCTTACATCTAACCTGCTATTCGAGTGTTAAAGTGGCCAACAGTGTGTGTGAAGGTAATCCAGAGCATTGGTTAGAGAATTGTGTATTTTCTCCAGACAGCACAGTAAGTGTGGTTTTTTGCTAACCCAGGCAAGTTATGGGGGTTACAAATAGTGTGCCATGAAGCTAAGATCTCTATTAAGACCTTCCTCATGTGTGCGGAACTTGGCTATGAGTCTCTGCTCAGCGATTCTGCGCTGTCATGTGTCACGAAGGCCCCCTTGAAGAACATTTACCCACAGGTCGGAGGCTGAATGCCCATGTCTGCTGAAGTGTTCGCCCACAGGAAGGGAACTGTTTTGCCTGGTGATCGTTGAGCGATGCTCATTCATCCGCTGTCGTAGTGTCTGCATTGTCTCCCCAATGTACCCTGCTTCAGGACATCCTTTCTTGCAACGTATTAGGTAGACAACGTTGGCCGAGTTGCAAGAGTATGTACCATGTACCTGGTGAATGGTATCCTCACGTTTGATGATGTCGTCCATGTCTATGATCTGCATGTCTTGCAGAGGTTGCTGTGGCAGGGTTGTGTGGTATTGTGGTCACTGTTCTCCTGAAAGTTGGGTAGTTTGCTGGGAACAATGATCTGTCTGAGGTTGTTCGGTTGTCTGAAAGCAAGAAGTGGAGGGGTTGGCAATGGCCCTAGCGAGATGTTCATCGTCATCAATGATATGTTGAAGACTCTGGAGAAGATGTCGTAGCTTCTCTGCTCCGGGGGAGTACTAGACAACAAAGGGTTCTCTGTCCACCGTGTCCCGTGCTCGTCTTCTGAGGAGGTCAGTGCGGTTTATCGCTGTGACACGTAGGAACTGTCGATCGATGAGTCGAGTACCATGAGTTCTCACAAGGGCAACCTTCAGCGTCTGGAGGTGTCTGTCACGATCCTCCTCATCTGATCAAATTCTGTGTATACGGAGGGCTTGTCCATAGGGAATGGCTTCTTTAACGTGCCTAGGGTGTAAGGTGGAGAAGTGGAGCATTGTGAGGTTGTCTGTCGGTTTGCAGTACAGTGAGCTGCTGAGGTGTCCAAGAATGCAACTGATTCTGGAGAATAGTCCATGGTGAGTCTGATGGTGGGTTGGAACTTGTTGATATCATCATACAGTTTTTTCAATGATTCTTCACCATGAGTCCAAAGGAAAAATATGTCATCAATGTATCTAGTATATAACCTTGGGTGAAGATCTCGTGTGGTGAAGAAGTCTTCTTCGAACCTGTGCATGAAGATGTTGGCATACTGAGGTGCGAATTTGGTTCCCATGGCTGTTCCGTGTGTCTGGATGAAAATCTGATTGTTGAAGGTGAAGACATTGGGGTCCAAGATGAAGCGGATGAGTTGTAAAATTGCATCTGGAAACTGGCAGTTGTTGGCATTGAGTACTGAGCCAGTTGCAGCATTACCATCATCGTGGGGGATGTTGGTGTAGAGCACCGAGACATCCATTGTGACAAGGAGTGTCCCAGGTTCAACTGCTCCATGTGTGCTGAGTTTCTGTAGGAAGTCCGCAGTGTCAAGACAGAAGCTGGGGGTTCTTTGTGCAATGGGTTTAAGGATGCCCTCGATATAGCTGGAGAGGTTCTCACACAGGGTCCCATTGCCCGATAGGATGGGACGGCCGGGTATGTTTGCCTTGTGTATCTTTGGGAGGCAGTAAGAAGTACTCCTCCAATGCGGGGAGTACGTGGAATGAGAGCACGGAGGGTGTTCTGAAGGTCTGGATCAAAGGTTTTGATCAGAGTGTTGAGTTGATGAGTGTGTTCTTTGGTCCGATCTGCTGGTAACTGTCTGTAGTGTTTCACATTGTTTAGTTGTCGGTACACTTCTTCACAGGAATCCGTTCTGTTCAGTATGACGGAGGCGCCTACTTTGTCTGCTGGTTTGATGACAACGTTGCGGTTGTTCTTGAGAGTACGGATGGCCTTGCTTTGTGCTTGGAGGATACCATTCACCAGGTACAAGGTACATAATCTTGCAACTCGGCCAACGTTGTCTACCTAATACGTTGCAAAGAAAGGATGTCCCAAAGCATGGTACATTGGGGAGACAATGCAGACACTACGACAGCGGATGTTTGAGCATCGCTCAACAATCACCAGGCAAAACAGTTCCCTTCCTGTGGGCGAACACTTCAGAAGTTACGGGCATTCAGCCTCCGACCTGTGGGTAAATGTTCTTCAAGGGGGCCTTCGTGACACTCGATAGTGCAGAGTTGCTGAGCAGAGACTGATAGCCAAGTTCCTATGAGGAAGGTCTTAATAGTGATCTTGGCTTAATGACACACTACCTGTAACCCCCGTAATCTGCCTGGGAGAGCAAAAAACCTCACTTACTGTGTTTTCTGGAGAAAATACACAATTCTCTAACCAATGCTCAGGATTCCCTTCACACACATTGTTAGCCACTTTAACACTTGAATAGCAGGTTAGATGTAAGGATTCGCATTCTAATCAGCAATCTGTGACTGTCTGCGTTGATATGTGTACTATTGCAGACCAGAACACTGCATTTGCCTGACAAAGGCACAGAGTGTCGAAAGCTCGCAAATTTATTATCAAATAAATCTTTGAAACATCGCCAGAGCAGGGATTGTTAATAGACTACACACTATTCAGCATAACCCCGCTGAATATTTCACTCCAAAATGTTTTTACTTTGATTCAAACCTTTCTTTCTGAGTGTTCAATGGAGGCGTTTTAAATTAAACATCACTTGAACTATTCTAATGAGTGGTAGAATGCAAACTTGTTCTGCACTGTCAAATCAACCTGTCCGAATCAATTGCAAAGTACCTTCGTTATTGAACAAATTTCCATCAATGCCCATTAAATTGTCCCAGCGCTGAAGAAATGTCTTCATGCAGAGAGTCGTGGATCGGTGGAATTCACTATAACAGAATGATTGAGGCCAAAACTTTGTCTTGTTCGTCAAAAAAAAATAGACATATCTCTTGGGGCTAAAGAGATGAAGAGATTTGGGGGAAAAGGTGATCAGGATATTGAATTTCATGACCTGCCATGATCAAAATGGATGGCAGGGAAGCTTGAAAGACCAAATGTCCTATTGCTGCTTCTAGTTATTTGTGTTCTACACAAATGTTGACTGGCTCTGCAATGTGGTTTTACAGGCATTACAAGATGTTATAAAGAAACAAATAGATGGAGAGAGGGAGAGAAATCTGGAGTGACAGAGATAGACATTGAACCTGCACACTGCCCACCACCAGAAACCCTGCAAATTGTCCAAACCCAGGGGTTCTGAATTTCATCCGCCCAATGTGGTTGTTGTTATAAGGCAGGTAAAAGCCCCAGTCCAGTGAGTTCACAGCAAGATCCGATAGTAGCTGCACTATAAACCTATTCAGATGAGATAAAATCTTTCCCTGTCACCACCTTCATACCTGCTGTAAGTCTATTCCCACACTGCACCAACTAACACAACTAACACACAGTGTCTGCTTTGCCCCAAGTCTGAAGATGTCCCTTCAGTCCTCTGAAAAGGTGAAGCTTCCTTTTAAAACTTAAGTAATATTTTTGAAACCAATTTCCACAGCAAATTCCCACAAGATGATGTTTGCATTATGGAGTGATTGTTTTACTTTGAAAAAATGTGTATACAGAGAATGGGGAGGCGGGGTTCAAACAATAAAAGTTTCCCTCCTGAGGCCCTCAGACTCTTTTTTTTAAAAAAAAGCTATATCCCATTTAAGGCTCCCAAGTCACAATCAGACTCCCGAGTCTAACCCACCATCTACACCTATTTCAAACTTCCCCCCTCATTTTCTCTCTCTCTGTCACACAATTTTCCACTCATCTTTTTTGCAATATTGTTTTCATATAGGAAGCCACACACGGTTGTGTGCAAACAAAGCAAGGTCTCACAAGCTGCTGAGAGCTAAATATTCCGCCTCCTTTAGATCCCCCAGAAAGGGTGAATTAACTCCTCCCTTAAGTCCCAGAGAGGTGGAAAATGAAAGAGTGAGGGATAGACGGACAGGGAGAGAGATGAGACAGGATGAGGGAGGGAAAGAAGGGGCAAAGAAGAAAAAAACGGAGTGAGGGAGAGATAGTGAGATGTGAAGGATGGAGAGACGCAGTGAAGGAGGACGTTTCGTGGTGACTCTACGAAAAGTTGTGAGAAGCTGAGAAACTCAGCGAGGGAATGAGAATTAGGGCGAAATACAGGGCTCTCTTATTGGAGATGGGGGAAGCTGGGAGCTGTGGGTGTTTGCTGGATGTTTATGCCGGGCTCTGAGAGCCTCATCTCCCCATCATTCAGAGGAAAGTTATTGGAACAGGAGCACCAAGTGCACTCGGTGGTGCTGCCAATGAAAGAAATATCAAGAAGCCGTTTGAGGTGCTGCCCAACTGGAAGAGAAAGCGGGATGATGTGAATATTGCCCTTGCCGCTTTTTGCTGACTGGGAATGTCCCCCGATGAGGCTGAACCCTCAGCAAGCTGCTGCTTCATCACAATCTGCCTGGGTGGATAAACTGGCTGTCAGTCATTCTGGTGGGAAGTTTCTGTTGGCTACCTTCATCTGACTGACAGCATCCTACGCCAATGAAAAGTGAGAATGCACTTCGGTGCCGCCCACTGAGTGACGCGGCAGCGAATCGCGCTCATGTGGCACGACCGTTAACGTTTTCTCCTCGCGGCTGGGGCGAGGGGTCTGAACTCACTCTCTGCCCACTAAACGTCATCGCATTTTGACCAATACGCGAGCGGGAAACCCGCAGCCCCAGCACCACGTGCGCCTTCGCGGGACCGCTTTCCACTGCGCGCAAGCGCACTGCTGCTTGACGATTTCTAAGTGGCGGGAAGGCGGAATTTGTGAATGAGGGTAAGAAATTAAATAGAGAAAGTGTCTCAGCAATCCCGGGATGGTGTTATAAATTAGAATACTGGTTTCAGAAATCATCCTGCAACCCAATTTCCTTTCTGTTCTCATCAATGGTCTCAGCAGTTTGTTTCAATTGAATGTAAATGTGATCAACAGCACTGTGCTGCAGATGTTCATCTATTAGGCTGATAGCAATGTTCGATTGTTTAGTGTTATATTGCTCAAAATCATTACCTAAAGTTCATCTATTAGTAAATATCAACTCATGTTCATTATGTATTTGAAACAATTCAATCTAGCTTGTTCTTGCTGGTTTATGTGGAGTATGGGTGTGATATTATAAATTAGAGCTCCAGACTGATAATGGTTCAATGGAAATGGTCCTGCAATATTCACCCTTTCCTTTATCAGCTGCTTTAGTGATGCCTCTGTCCAGATTATGAACTTCCATAACACAATTTAGATCTTCATCAACTTTAAACCCTCAAAAAGCTTATTCGTTTGAACATGTTGGGATCTGGACAATTATGCTTCCTGATTGTTGGCATTCCTTTAAAGGAATACCACCGATTTTCCCCTCTCTTTCTGCAATGTAAAGTAGGACATATCATATCAGATCCATAGAACAGAGAAAAAACTCCAGCATAACAAGGCTCTTTGGCCCACTCATTGTGCCAAACCTGTCCCTATCTACTAGGCTTACCTATAACCCTCTATCTTACTGAGTCCTGTGTACTTATTCAAAAGTATCTTTAACGACGGTGCAGGGAGTCAGGGGTAGGGTGTTAGACTGGACAGAGTATTGGTTGCCTAACAGGAAGCAGAGGGTGGGTATTAATGCGTTCTATTCTGACTGGCAGCTGGTGACGTAGAATGCCCCAGGGGTTCAGTGCTGAGGCCTCAACTCTTTACCATTTATATAGATGATCTGGAGGAAGGGGCTGAGTGCAGGGAGATGAAATTTGCTGATGACACCAAGATGAGTGGAAAAGCAAATTGCGTGGAGAGTGTGGAAAGTCTGCAGAGGGATCTGGATAGGTTGAGTGAGTGGGCGAGGACCTGGCAGACTGAGGTTATCCACTTTGGTAGGAACAATGATAGGATAGCTTACTATTTAAATGGCGAAAAGGTGCAGCATGCGATGGTGCAGAGAGACCTGGTGGTCCTGGTGCATGAATTGCAAAAACATGCATGTGCAGCAGGTGATTATAAGAAGGCAAATGCAATGTCGGCTTTTATAGCTATGGGGATAGAATGTAGGAAGATACTGTTGCAGCTGTATAGGGTACTGGTAAGATCACAGCTGGAGTACTGTGTGCAGTTTTGGTTGATACATTCGAGAAAGTATATATTGGCTTTGGAGGGGTGCAGAGAAGGTTTACTAGACTGATGCTGGATATGAGGGCGTTGGATTATGAGGAGAAACTGAACAGGCTAGGTTCATAGTCTTTGGAGTTTAGAATGCTGAGAGGGGATCTTATAGAGATGTATAAGATAATGAAGGGAATGGATAGGGTAGAGTTGAGAGACTCTTCCCACTTTGCAAAGATAGCAGGACTAGAGGGCACAGCCTCCACATTACGGTAGGTGGGCGGAGGGGGGGAGGTGGTTCAGATCAGAGTTTGCGGTGGAGTTTCATCACACAAAGCGTGGTGAATCTTTGGAATTCTCTGCCCGATGAGGTGGTGGAGGCTTCCTCACTGAATATGTTCAAGTCAAGAGTGGACAGGTTTTTGATTGACAAGGGAATTTAAGGGTTATGGGGAGAAAGCGGGAAAGTGGTACTAAACCACTACAGATCAGCCATGATCTTTTTGAATGGCGGGACAGGCTCGAGAGGCTGGATGGCCTACTCCTGCTCCTATTTCTTATGTTCTTATGACCCTATTGAATCTGCCTCCACCACCACTGACGGCAGCCTATTCCACTCACCCATCACCCTCTGAGTGGAAAAACTTACCTCTGACATCTCCTCTGTACCTACTCCCTAGCACCTTAAACCTGTGTCCTCTTGTATCAACCATTTCAACCCTGGGGAAAAAAAAAACTCTGAGAATCCCTCCGATCTATACCTCTCAAAATCTTGTAAACTTCTATCAGGTCAGCTCTTATCCTTTGTCTCTCCAAAAAGAAAAGACTGAGCTCCCTCAACCTATCCACATAAGGAATGCTGACAGGAAATTGGCAGTTTAGAGATCACTCACGATGTTACATTTTGCAATTCATCTTGCTTTTCACCATTGCAAAATGATCTGTCAACCTGCAGTCCCTTCACTGAACTGCCTATGGCAAGATATAAGTTTCGTGGTTGGATTTGATAGCAATCAGGCAACATCCTTGTAAATCTCCTCTGTATCTGAGGTTTCTCCTCTGAGGTTTATAAAATGTTGAGAGGAATAGATAGGGTGGACTCTCAGAGACTATTTCCCCGAGCGGAAATTGTCAATACGAGAGGACACAGATTTAAGGTGCAGGGAAGCAAATATAAAGGAGATGAAAGGGGTAGGTTTTTCACTCAGAGGGTGGTGAGTGAATGGAAGCGACTGCCGTCGGAGGTTGTTGAGGCAAACTCACTGGGGTCTTTTAAGAGACTTCTGGATGAATATATTGAAAAGAATAGGATAGGGGGTTATAGATAGGTCTATGGATTGGTAAATGTGATCGGCGCAACTCGTGGGCCGAAGGGCCTGTTTGTGCTCTCTTGTTCTATGTTCTGTGTATCCTTTCAATAGCTTCCACATCCCTCCTGTAATGAGGCGACCAGAACTGAGCACAGTAGTCCAAGACGGGTCTGATTAGGGTCTTATAAAGCTGCAACATTATCTACAAACTCTTAAACTCAATCCCTTGATTGATGAAGTACACCATATGCCTTCTTAATCACATCCTCTACCTGCGAGGCCGATTTAAGAGTCCTCTGGACCCGGATCTGAAATATTTAAATGAAACATGGAGTCAGACTGGCCCCGGTTAAAAATCAAAGCCCATTGGAGCAGCAGAGATGTATAAAGGTAGAACTCATCTAAGTGTTTTTGTTATGTTTTTTATTCATATGTGGGATATAGGTGTCATTCACATTTATTGCCCATTGTTAATTGTCCTTGAGAAGCTGGTGGTGAGTTGCCTTCTTGCAGTCCACTTGCTGTTGGTTAACCAGCAATGCCATTAGGGAGGGGTTTCCAGGATTTGGACTCAGCGACTGCGAAGGAACAGAAATAAATTTTCAACTCAGGATGGTGAATGGCTTGGAGAGGAACTTTCGCGTGGTGGTGTTCCCACATGTATCTGCTGCCATTGTTGTTCTAGGTAGAAGTGATCGAGGGTTTGGAAGGTGCTTTCTAAGGATCGTTGGTGAATTGCTGCAGTGCACTTGCAAATGACATGCACTATTGCTACTGAGTTTCGGTGATGGAGGGAGTGGGTGTTTGTGGAAGGGGTGTCAATCACGTGCGCTGCTTTGTCCTGGATGGACATTCTTGAATGTTGTTGGAGCTGCAGCCATCCATGGAAGTGGGGGATATTTCATCACATTCCTGATCTGTGCCTTGTAAATGATGAACAGGCTTTGGGGTGTTAAGAGATGAGTACTTACCACAGTATTCTTAGCCTCTGACCCACTCCAGTCACCATGGTTTTTATGTGGTGAATGACAACACTTGTTTAAGAGTATGGAAATTTCCCATCATGCTCTCAGAGTGGCGTCTCACCCACAGAGAGAAAATGCCAGATATTCTGACACCCACTACGTGTGCTTTTGGATACTTAAGATATTCAATGTGAGACTCAGGGTATAACTTCCTGCCAAAAGTCAGAAAATTACTGTTATGTATTAAAAAGAGAGCAATATCAATCAATATGCTAACAGCATGATATACAATGTGAAGAGCACTATCCCTTCCATAATTATGCCAATGTTCTGAACCTCTGATACTTTCCATTAGAATCCATACTATTAATCCTAAAGCCTTATATAACATTCCACCACAATTATTCTCAAATCAAACCTCGGCGAATTGTCAAAACTGTGTCAGGTCGCATTCGGATTTCTTTGTCCGCGATTTAGATAATCTAATTATAAATCTTCCCCTGATTAGCTTGTCCGAAATTCTCTCTCAAATATTCGATCATCCAATTCCCGTGGACGCGACACAAGATTTTATTCTGTTATTTCCCATCATTAATTGCCTTGTTTTTAATAGTTTGATTAATGCTTTGAGCATGCATTTATTTGTAATGCAGTCACCATATATTGAGTAACAAGTTGTAGGAACAGTGATGATGAACAGTATTCTGGTGATGATGATTATTATTATTATTAACCTCAGCGTTTACCGGTTGGGATAATGTTTGAAGTTTAAGATTTAGTTGTACCAAATCAAGAGTGTGAACAATGAACGCTGCTTCACGGTAAACAGCTGCTAAATCATTAATTCAGCACCTGCCCTGGAAACCTTTGGAATCACCTCCTTTGTCAGTTCTTGACTTCACAAACGCTGTGTCAAATGAAGATATAATTCTCTCAGTTGAAAAGGGACACCAATCTTGGAAATGAGTTTTCATGAAATTAATACAACTGCTAATACAATTCACATAATTCATTATATGTTCATTCAGTTCATTCTAATACAATTCATTCTAATTCAATTCATAACAAATATTATCATATGGCATTGTGTTTGTATTTATTATAACTAAAGCATTTTGATGTGTAAGAGTATTCATAGGACACAAATAATTCATTGGTGGAGATGAGGGAGCAGAGTAAAATTCAGATTCAGATGTACAATGTGCAAGAAAGATACTGAAGGTGTAGGTTTAACTAACTAATGTGCTAACCCTCTGACAGTGTGGCAGTCCCTCAGCACTGACCATCTGACAGTGTGGCACCCCTTCAGCATTGACAGTGTGGAAATTCTTCAGAACTGATCCTCTGATAGTGCAGCACTCCCTCAGCACTGACCCTCTGACAGTGCAGCACTCCCTCAGCACTGACCCTCTGACAGTGCAGCACTCCCTCAGCACTGACCCTCTGACAGTGCAGCACTCCCTCAGCACTGACCCTCTGACAGTGCAGCACTCCCTCAGCACTGACCCTCTGACAGTGCAGCACTCCCTCAGCACTGACCCTCTGACAGTGCAGCACTCCCTCAGCACTGACCCTCTGCAGTGCAGCACTCCCTCAGCACTGACCCTCTGGCAGTGCAGCACTCCCTCAGCACTGACCCTCTGGCAGTGCAGCACTCCCTCAGCACTGACCCCTGGCAGTGCAGCACTCCCTCAGCACTGACCCTCTGGCAGTGCAGCACTCCCTCAGCACTGACCCTCTGGCAGTGAGCCTCCCCAGCACTGACCCCTGGCAGTGCAGCACTCCCTCAGCACTGACCCTCTGGCAGTGCACACTCCTCAGCACTGACCCTCTGGCAGTGCAGCACTCCCTCAGCACTGACCCTCTGGCAGTGCAGCACTCCTCAGCATGACCCTCTGGCAGTGCAGCACTCCCTCAGCACTGACCCTCTGGCAGTGCAGCACTCCCTCAGCACTGACCCTCTGGCAGTGCAGCACTCCCTCAGCACTGACCCTCTGGCAGTGCAGCACTCCCTCAGCACTGACCCTCTGGCAGTGCAGCACTCCCTCAGCACTGACCCTCTGGCAGTGCAGCACTCCCTCAGCACTGACCCTCTGGCAGTGCGCCTTCAGTAGTGCACCAGTGTTAATCCCAAGTGTTCTGTGTTCACAGTGCCAATTTTCCAAAATATTAGGCCATAATGTTAATGGTCACGAACCTCAAACTTCCTATGGGCCATTGTATACCCACAATCACTTTAACATTGGTGAATCTTTCCCTACATCTCTCTGTGTGTCTACCTTCATTAACACTGGTCAATTTGTCTTTTGCTTTCTCTCTGACATTGCCACTGTCTCCCATGCAGAGGTCTCGCCCTGAAACACACAACTTCTCACAGACATATTTCCTCACATTATCTCACACAGATAATCACACAGTCAGTAAATTTTACACACTCTCTCTCACACACACACGCACACACTCACATATTCTCTCGCACTACCTCACAGAATCACACAGTAAATCTAACACTCACACTTACAGATACTCACCTGCCCTAACTCATTTCCTGATAGGAGATTCAGTATTGCACCCTCTCCAGTTGGCACCTCTATGTACTGATGTAGAAAATTTTCCAGAACACATTTAACAAACTCTACTACATCTAAACTTTTAACAGTATGCGAGTCTCAATCTATGTGGGGAAAATTAAAATCCCTTACTATCACAACTTCGCAGTTGTCAGCTATCTCTCTGCTGATTTGCTCCTCCAATTCTCGCTGACTATTGGATGGTCTATAATACAACCCCATTAATGTGGTCATACTCTTCCTGTTTCTCAGCTCCACCCATAGGGCCTCTGTCGAGAAACTTCCTAATCTATCCTGCCTGAACAATGCCACCCACTCACTCCCTCCCTCCACCACACCCACCCCAATCCCACCTTTTATTCCACTGCCTCTACAACACCTGAAACATTGGAATCCTGGAACATTGAGCTGCCAGTCCTGTCCCTCGTTGTAGCCAAGTTTCACTAATGGCTATAATGTCATATTTCCACGTGTCAATCCACATCTTCAGGTCATCTGCCTTCCCCACAATATTCCTGGCAATGAAATAGACACACCTCAAAAGATTATTTCTGCCAAACTCAAACCTTCCATTTGTGATTTTGCGAGAAATAACCTGTCTTTTTACCCCCACTCAGCTCTGGTACTCTGTTTCCTATCCCCCTACAAATCTAGTTTTAACGGTCCCAATAACACAAGCAAACTTCCCTGCACGTATATTGGTCCCCTTGTAATTTAGGTGTAACCCGTCTCTCTTGCATAGATCTCACCTGCCACAGAATGATCCAAGAATTGGAAACCCTGCCCCTGACACCAATTTCTCAGCCACGTGTTCACCTGCCCAAGCATCCTACTCTTACCCTCACTGGCATGTGGTACAGATAGCAATCCTGAGATTACTATCCTAAGGGTCCTGTTTTTTAACTTCCTTCCAAGCTCTCCATACTCTCTCCTTAGAACCTCCTCAGTTTTCCTACCTACGTCATTTGTATCAATGTGTACCTCAACATCTGTCTGATCACCTTTTCGCTTTAGGGCGCTGTGCACGCGATGACAGACATCCCTGACCTGGCACCTGGGAGGCAACAAACCATGCGGGGTCACTATCTCGACCACAGGACTTCTGTCTGTGCCTCTGTCCATTGTGTCCCCTATCACTACCACTCTCCTCTTCTTCCTGCCACCCTTAGACACTGAGAGGTACACACACCTTGTGTTGTACCTGTTAATTCTCAGATATTTTCGAATCAGTTTGCTTACTGCAAAGTTTTACACAGGTGCCCTTACTAGCAAGATGGACAAAGGACAAACACAAATAAATGTTCACAGGTTTATTAATAATAACACTATCAACCCTTAAATTACCTACAGAAAACAAGAAGATACCTCAGGTTTAAGTACTTGCAAAGGTAGTTTGGTTAAAACTGCAGGCTCGATTCTCTGAGTCCTTCTGGTCCGTCATCGCAAAGGTGAGTCTTGATTGGCAGCTTCTTCCTTCCTTCCTTCCCTTCTCTGGTCAGTTTTCCGAATAGTCAAGGTCATTGCTCCTCATTCAGTCTTTGATGCTGGTGTCTGAAAATCTGTCCCTTTATCACGTGCCTGCTTGCCTTTCCAGCAACTTCTTTGCGTTCTGGCCAATGAAGTACTCTGTGTGCCTGCTTGCCTGCTTGCCTTTCCAGCAACTTCTTTGCGTTCTGGCCAATGAAGTACTCCACGATATTCATCGTGGAGTTCGGTGACGAGTGGTGTGCCTCAGGGGTCTGTTTTGGGGCCCCTGCTGTTTGTAATTTTTATAAATGATCTGGATGAGGGTATTGAGGGATGGATCAGTAAATTTGCAGATGATACTAAAGTTGGTGGTGTGGTAGATAGTGAAGAGGGGTGTTTTAGTTTACAGAGTGACTTGGACAAGTTGCAGAGCTGGGCCGAGAGGTGGCAAATGGAGTTTAATGTGGAAAAGTGTGAGGTAATGCACTTTGGCAGGAACAATAAATGTGTAGAGTATAGGGCTAATGGTAGGGCTCTTAATAGTGTTGAGGAACAGAAGGATCTTGGTGTATGTGTCAATAGATCCCTGAAAGTAGGCAGTCAAGTGGATAAAGTTGTTAAGAAGGCTTATGGAGTCTTAGCTTTTATTGGTAGGGGGATTGAATTTAGGAGCCGCAGCATCATGTTGCAGCTGTACAAAACTCTAGTGCGGCCGCACTTGGAGTATTGTGTGCAGTTCTGGTCGCCACATTATAAGAAAGATGTGGAGGCATTGGAGAGGGTACAGAGGAGGTTTACCAGGATGTTGCCTGGTATGGAGGGCAGGTCCTATGAAGAGAGGTTGAAGGATTTGAGGTTGTTTTCGTTAGAAAGGAGGCGGCTAAGAGGGGATCTTATTGAAGCATATAAGATGATTAGAGGTTTAGATAGGGTGGACAGTGATAGCCTTTTTCCTAGGATGGAGAAAGCTAGCACGAGGGGACACAGCTTTAAATTAAGGGGTATGAGTTATAGGACGGATATCAGAGGTAGGTTCTTTACTCAAAGAGTGATTAGGGAGTGGAATGCCCTGCCTGCAGCTGTTGTAGATGCGCCAAGTTTGGTGGCGTTTAAGAGGTTAGTTGATAAGTATATGGATGAGAAGGGAATGGTTTAGTTAGGAGGGGCATTGCTTTTTATTTTGGTCGGCACAACATCGAAGGCCGAAGGGCCTGTTCTGTGCTGTATTGTTCTATGTTCTATGTTCTAAGTCCGAGGAAGGGGTTCCAATACCCAGTGGGTTTCTTGACGTCTGCCTGAAAGGACATCAGGGTCCGCTCCCAGGTGTCCATCTCCATGCTGTTGCTTACATGTAACCTGTTACCAGATAAGCTAACTGCAGTCACTCTCGGTGACAGAAAGTCTGGCCCGATCTGTGCCTCTAACAATAGGCTGGTGCATTTCAGTTGGGTGCAATGATCTTCTGTTAAGTTTCAGCAGTGTGCAACGACCTTTGATAGGTGATTGATGAATCAGGCCCAGTCATGTTTATGTATTGTACAATTGGCCTGTCCGAGATTTGACATTTTGATTTTATTATGCCCAATTCTTTAACTTAGCATATCCAATTTTATCAGCTTTAAAACTAGGCCTTGGTTGTATTAATATTGATACAGACAGACACATACATAGATTCTGACAGACACACACATAGGCACTGATAGATACATACACAGACTAAGATGGACACACACATAGAGATACACACACACACACACACACAGAGAAATATGCACACAGACTCTGACAGACGCACACAGACACTGACAGACACACACAGACATAAACATTGATAGACACACAAAGACACTGACAGACATGCACACAGACTCTGAGAGAAACACACACAAACACTGACCGACACACACACTCTGACAGACACACAAAGACAAAGACTGACAGAGAGACACACATACACACAGTCAGGCATAGCCACACTGACACACACACACACACACACACACACACACACACACACACACACACACACACACACACACACACACACACACACAGACTGACAGAGACACACACACAGACTGACAGAGACACACATAGACACTGACATACACACACGCTCTGAAAGACACAGACCAGCACGTACACAGACACATCAACACAGACTCTGACAGACACACACATAGACGTAGACACTAACAAACATGAGCACAAACTCTGACAGACACACACATACTCTTAAAGACACACAGACACAGACACACGTAGACTCTGACAGACAATTACACAGATGTAGACACTAACAGACACGTACACAGGCTCTGACTGATACACACACAGAGACCCTGACAGACACATACACAGATACTGACAGAGTTACACACACATGACACTGACAAACACACACACGGAATCTGATAGACAAACACATAGATACTGACAAACATACAGGGACACAGGCATGCAAACACACACTGATAGACACATATGCACAGACTCTGACAGACTCATGCACACACGTACACAGGTACCGATCGACAAACAAAGAGTCTGACACACACACACACACACACACACACACAAACAGACAGAAAAAGTCTGAAAGGCATCCACAGGCACTCATTGGTAGACATACAGACACTGACGGACACGCACACACAGACACAGACACACACACACACACACACACACACACACACACACACACACACACACACACACACACACACACACACACACTCTGACGGACACCCTTAGAAATGTGTCTTTGAAGTGTTTCTTCTGCCCTCAATGCGAGCGTCTTCCAGAAGAGAGTTCCCCAAAAAGGAGCTGCTTGGCTATGCGCTTGTCTGACATACGGATGACATGACTTGCCCACTGTGTCTCGCTCTCATCAGCAATGTGTAACTGATGGTAGACTTGCTCTAGAGAGAACTTCAAGACACACAAACACACACAGAAACACATACGGACTCTTGCAGATGCACACAAGAACTCACAGACACTGCTCATAGACTCTGATAGACACACACTCATAGGCACTGACAGACACACACTCAGGGGGCCTGATAGACAGACCACACACACACACACACACACACACACACACACACACACACACACACACACACACACACACTTTTTCCTAGGATGGAGGTGGACAGTAATAGCCTTTTTCCTAGGATGGAGAAAGCTAGCATGAGGGGACCCCAAAAAGAAGTTGTTGGTTATGGGGTGTCTGACATACGGATGCAGGACTTGCCCAGTGTCTCGCCTCTCAGCAGTTGTAGATGCGCCAAGTTTGGTGGCGTTTAAGAGGTTAGTTGATGAGTATATGGAAGAGAAGGGAATGGTTTAGTTTGGAGGGGCATTGCTTTTTATATTGGTCTGCGCAACATCGAAGGCCGAAGGGCCTGTTCTATGCTGTAATTGCAGGTTCTATGTACATAGGCACACACTGACACTCACTCACACACACACACACACACACACACACACACACACAGTCACAGCAGACACACAAACAGACTCTGACAGACAGACACACACATACAGTCTGACGCTAACTGTCAGACACACAGACACAGTCACTCACTCACTCACTCTCTCATGCACATGCACATACACACACAGACACTGACAGACACATACACGCATATACTTACATACTGGTACAAACAAACACGCATCAACTTTCTGATTGGTTGAAGTGTTTGTCACTCAGCAAATGGAGCTCCTGGATTTCTTCTTGGGCGGTTGTTCACTGCCGGTGTTCTGATTGACTGACATGGCTGTCAGTCAGAAAGCTCAGCCCCTGATTGGCTCATCCGCAGTCAAAGTGTGGAGACCAGTCATTGATGGGCTTGGCTGTCAGGAAGTGAGTGGCAACTCTGGCTGGTTCATGCAATCGTTTGTCTGGTCTATGGCTGAGGCAGTCAATTAGCAATCCAATCTCTGATTGGCTGAGGCCATCAATGTGTGATTTCGGTCTCTGGCTGTCAGTCACTTTTGTTTCTTCATTAATTGAATAATTGATGAACTGGGTATTTCAGTATGATTCTGACCTGCTCCCTGAATTTGGATTGAGTCACCATGTAAATAAATGTATTTGTGCAGCAATTTAAATTATACAGCATTGATCCGACTTGTTGAAATGTATATTCTGGAAGAGTGATAGAAACTAATCCTTTCACTTTGGAATAGATAAAAAAATATAATATACACGGCCCAGAGGAGAATGAAAGCTCCGGATATGCTGAAGAGTAAAATCATTGATTTCTTCCTGTTATCCATCTCAGGGTCTCTGCGATTCTCTCCCTGAGTGTGAGTCCTCAGTCCCTTCCGGACTCGACTCACCACTAAAATATGTCTGACTGTCAGAGCATTGATCAATAGGATTAAACTGAATGGGAGCAATGGTGTTAAAATCCGATCAAACCAGGAATATCCAACCCACCCAGGATCAGTCCAATAGTTATCCTTTGTCTGACACAACCACTGGACATTATCAATTATCTTTCCTGGTTCATGTATAAAGTAGAAAGGGATATTTTTCACAGAGAGCAGGATGCCGGTTGTTACCAGAACCACAGCCGCAGTTTTCCCGGTGCAATATTTAGTTTTCAGTTTCTGGCAGCCAATGGCCACAAATCGATCAAAGGAGAAAGTGACAGTGAACCAGACAGAACAGTCTGTGGCTGTAGACAGCACGATACCTATAACAGGACACACAGAGGTGAGGGACAGGAAATTTGTGGGTAAATAATAATCATTTATCATGGTGAAAATTGGTTCAGTGATGATAAACAGTAGATCTGCTATTGCCATTGCTACCAGGTAGCGAGTGGTACACGACGAAAGGCCACAATTTCTCGAACTCAGGATCACAATTCCCAGTAAATTAACTGCCAGAGACAAAAGGACAAGAGTGAGAAATTAGTGAATAAGCATTCTCCATGTATGAACAGACATTAGGTAGAGGATTTCAGCATCAATCCAATGGACAGGTGTTCCTGAGATGTGGTTAGAACATAGAACATTACAGCGCAGAATAGGCCCTTCGGCCTTCGATGTTGCACTGACCAATTAGGAAAACGCAATGACCGTCTTGGAGGAGTTGTGTGCCAGATTAACATTTCAGATTGGAAAGCAGCAAATGTAACACCACTGGTAAAGTAGGGACTGGGGGACAGACAGGTTCGAATTACACATCTCTCACTTTGATGGAGCAAATCTGCAATTTCGGATCATTCAAATATTTCAGAGAGAGATTGCATTTTTCATCTGACCTGTTTTATAGGATCAATTCAGATTGTTAGGCCCAAAGTGGACACAGATACACCAAAGAATGGCAATTAAATCTGCAATCCCTTCCTGCACCCAGTTGTCAGAGCGCACCCCAGATTGAACACTCCCCTGGACTGGACAGCTGATGGAGTTGGAATTCAATTCAGGATTTTTCAATTTAACTTCCCCTCTCCAAATTTTCCCCCAAATTCCCACACTCATTTGCAGTTTTTTCAGATTATATTCTCTGTCTGTCTCTATTTTTCCTTTGTTTTTCGATCTCTTTCTCTCTGTGCCTTCTCCTTTGCTTCCATCTTTACCTGTTGCTAAACTTTTCTTCTCTCTGACCAGCTTTATTCCCCTGGATTTCTCTATTATCCAGTTTTTCCTTCTCATTATGGTTTTAATCCTTATATCGCTATCACTCTACAATTGTTCTCTCTTCCTCCTGTTTCTCCCCATATCTCTCTCTCTATCTCACCCCAGTATTGCTCTTTCCATCTCGCATCCTCACCATTTCTGTTCATCTCCCTTCAGAATCTCTCCTTTTTCCTTTCCAGCTTCTTTGTGGGGCTTTTAAGGAAAGCGTGATCCCATGGGCAGCACTGTGACAATATCAAGACAGGGAAAAGTTGGCAGGAGGGCATTTCATTCCCCTAGTCGCGCGCTTGGTGTAATTCTCCACCCGACGACATGTGAATTCTACATTTGGATACATATCCCCTCAGTGACAGAAATAGATAAACTCCCCTCTTTAAACTGCGAACAGGATGAGCCCATTCCCTTGGTATACTTTTTTTTTAAATGAGCCTCCCAGTAATTATTCATTAATAAATTAATTGATGTATTGATTTATTGATCTGCTGATTGATTTCTGGGAATAAGAAATCTCAGTGGCTCTGACTGAGGCCATTCTTTAGAGACAGGGAGTAGGATGCTAATCCCTAAAAAAGAGATTTCCAAATAATGCAGATCTTCCCATCCCCTCACAGCAATATGATTTGTGGTTATTGGCAACGTGAGTCAGAAATATTGCATCACTTCTTTCAACACAGTGCACTAGAGAGAGGGAAAGAAGCAGAGATATGGAGAAATAAGAAGTTGGAAAGAGAGATGGAGTAAGAGGTGGTAGGTGTGTTGCAAAGACCCGGACCTAGATAAGAATATCCATCTTTTCAATGAGAGTGAGCAGTGAATAAAAGAGAAGGAAGGAGATGAACAGAGTCAGTGGGAGGCCCGAGGGAAGTGGAAGGTCAAAGCAGAATTGGTGATGAAAGGTGAGCATTTGAAACAGAGAGACAGGATTTGAGGATTTCCACTGTGTAGGCACTAGCTGCAGCTCCACTCAAACACTATTAGGTCGTCTGACTTGTGATAAAATCACCTGGGAGGATTGAAAAAGTGTCCTGAAGGAATCAGAAACCCTTTGCAAACTAAAAGGGTTCTACTGACTGAGAAGGTACTGGGACCTCTTCTATTTGTAATATATGTAAATGACTTGGAAGAGGGAGTAAGTGGTGTGATCAACAAGTTTGCAGACGATACAACGATGGCTGGACTCGCGGATAGTGAGGCGCATTGTCAGGCAATACAGCAGGACATCGATAGGCTAGTAGCTTGGGCAGAAAGATCGCAGTTGGAATTCAATCCTGATAAATGTGAGATGATGCATTTCAGGAGAAAGAATGTAGCGGGGAGGTATATGATAAAGGGTAGACCTATTGTGAGTATAGAAATGCAGAGGGACCTGGGGGTGCAGGTGCACACGTCTCTGAAGGTGGCAGAATAAAATGGAGAAGTTTGTGAAGAAAGCATATGGTATGCCAGCCTTTATAGGAAGGGGTATAGTGTACAAGAGCTGGCCTTTAATGTTGCAGTTGTATAAAACGTTGGTTAGAGCTCATTTGGAATACTGTGTTCATTTCTGGTCACCTTACTACCAGAAGGACGTGGAGATTCTGGAGAGAGTTTACCAGGATGCTGCCTGGTATGGAACGTCTGAGTTACAAGGAGTGGTTGGGCAAATTGGGGATGTTTTCCTTAGAAAGACGTAGACTTCTAGGAGATCTAATAGAGGTGTACGAGATTATGAACATAGAACATAGAACATTACAGCGCAGTACAGGCCCTTCGGCCCTCGATGTTGCGCTGGCCAGTGGACCCTCTAACCTAAACTATTCCAATATCATCCATATGACTATCCACCGACAATTTGAATGCCCCCAAAGTAGGCGACTCCACAACTGCTGTAGGCAGGGCATTCCACGCCGTCACCACGCTCTGTGTAAAGAACCTGCCTCTGACATCCATCCTATAACTACCACCTCTTAATTTAAAGTTATGTCGCCTCATGTTGGTCATCACCATCCGAGGAAAAAGGCTCTCACTATCCACCCTATCCAGTCCTTTGATCATCTTGTACGCCTCAATTAGCTCACCGCGTAACCTTCTTCTCTCTAATGAAAATAACCTCAGGTCCCTCAGCCTTTCTTCATAAGGCCTTCCCACCATACCAGGCAACATCCTGGTAAACATCCTCTGCACCCTTTCCAATGCTTCCACATCTTTCCTATGATGCGGCGACCAGAACTGTATGCAATACTCCAAGTGCGGCCGCACCAGAGTTTTGTATAGTTGTAACATAACCTCACTGCTCCTAAATTCAATCCCTCTACCAATAAAAGCTAACACACTGTACGCCTTCTTAACAACTTTATCAACCTGGGTGCCAACTTTAAAGAGCTATGTACTTGTACCCCAAGATCCCTCTGCTCGACAACATTATTAAGGGTCCTTCCATTAGCCCTATGTTTCATATGCCTGTTATTCCTACCAAAGTGAACCACCTCACACTTATCCGTATTGAATTCTATTTGCCAGCTCACGGCCCAGCTCTGCAACCTATCGATGTCCCTCTGCAAACTGTAACATCCTTCCTCGCTGTCTACAACTCCCCCCACTTTGGTATCGTCAGCAAATTTACTAATCCAACCCTCTACACCCTCATCTAGGTCATTTATAAAAATGACAAACAGCAGTGGCCCCAAAACTGATCCTTGAGGTACACCACTTGTAACTGCACTCCAGGTTGAATATTTCCCATCAACCACCACCCTCTGTCTTCTGTCAGCTAGCCAATTCCTAATACAAACTGCTAAATCACCTTCAATCCCATGCATCTGCACTTTCTGCAGTAGCCTACCATGGGGAACTTATCAAATGCTTTGCTAAAATCCATATACACTACATCAATAGGATTTCTATCTATACCCATCATTATGAGGAGTATAGATAGAATAAACAGGGTTAAGCTTTTTCCTAGAATGGACTCGAATAGAACAACAGGTCACGGGCTTAGGGTGAGGGGGGTAAGGTATAATTTGGATGCTAGAGGGAGCTTTTCACACAGAGGGTGGTGGGGGTATGGAATGCGCTGCCAAGTAAAGTGGTGGAGGCAGGCAGTCTGGAGTTATTTAAGAAATACTTAGATGGGCACATGAACAGAAAGGGCATGGAAGGATATAGAAAACTCATTTAAAATAGGGATCATGAGCCTTGGGAGTTCCCTGGGAAGTGTGTAAATTGTCGATGATATTGATGTATTTGCTTTATCCTACAGGTACTTCGGTCCGCCTTGTTGTCTCACAAGGGGCATACATGCGATGGATCGTGGGAGGGCTGCTCTTGAATTTTTTGTGAGTATCCAAGTGCTTCACGTCATTAGTGTACGCTTGATCTGGACCATTTGATGGGCAACATAACAGCTCAGTGACCATTGCTGTGCTGTGCAGATACATGGATTTAGGCCTGTGTGTGTGGGAGTTTGCAGAATCTCCCCGTGCTTGCGTGGGTTTTCTCCGGGTGCTCTGATTTCCTCTCACATCCCAAAGATGTTCTCTTAGGCTCATTGGCTGAACAAATTCTCTCTAAATTGTCTCAATTTTGGTTCTAATGCATTGATCTATAATCATAGACAGGGATGTCAGGGATCATGGGTAAAAGTGGGAACATCGATGTGGCGGTGCGGGCTTGTTAAGCCGAAGGGCTTGTTTCCCGTGCCGTTTTGTTCTTTGTTCTTAATCCTACAACTATGACCCCTAATTCTCATTGCCACCACGCCTGGTAACATTTTTTTTTCCTGAATCAACCCCTCCTCATTCTGTTAGAATTTAATATGTTTCTGTGAGATCCCTTCTCACTCTACAAATTTCCATTGAATATAATCCTAACCAATTTAATCTCTCCTCAGATGACAGACCTGCCATCTCAGGAATCAGCCTGGTAAACCGTCGCTGTACTTCCACTATAGCAGGGACATTCTTCCTCAGATAGGAACATCAAAGCTGTACAAAAATCTCCAGGCGTGGCCTCACCAATGTTTTATAAATTGTAGCAATCATCCCTATCCCTAAATAGGAATGCTTACACACCATTTGGCTCCATTACTGCCTGCACAACCAGCCTGGTTCCTTGTAGTGAATGATGCATGAGGAGATCAAAGTTTTGATGAGTATCCCCTCTCTCAATTTACACCAATTCAACTAATACATTGTCTTCCTAATATTCCTGTCAGAGTCAATATCCTCACAGTGATCCGCATTAAACTGTCTCTTCCATGCATATGATCACACACTCAAGCTATCCAAATCACGCTAAATGTTCTTTTCATCCTCCTCACAACTCACCCTCCCACTTGGCTTTGTACCATCTGCAAATTAATAATGATGCATTCAGTTTGCCCTTCTGGATACTAAGTAAAACATATCCACTTGTTCTCCTAGGTGAACTCAACTAGTTCCATCCTCAAACAATTCCAAGATATTTCAATCATGATTTCCCTTCTGCATGCTGACTTAGTCTAATTATGACACTGCCTTCCAAATGCTGAGTTATGAAAGTCTTTGAATTTGACTCTTCCATCTTCCTCAGCACCAACATTAAGCTCACTAGTATATAGTTCACTGTTTTATCTCTACGTCCATGTCTCAATACCAGATTTGCATTAGCTACACTCCAATCTGTAGGAATCAGCATATAGTCCTATAAAATTGGAAAATAACTACCATCAGGTCTGCTAGTCCCAGGAAGACTTCCTTAAGTACTCTGGGATGAAGATTATCAGGAGCTAGACATTTATCCATCTTCAATTGCATCATTTCTCCCATTCTCTATAAATTCAAATTCAAGCTTCTCTTAAAATGTATTTCTCTCTGAACTTTTGAAATAGACATGATGTACAGATGCCGGCGTTGGATTGGGGTGGTAAGAACTCAGTAAGAATTTAGCAACACCAATTTATAATCCAACCGATTTATTTGATAGTAAAAAAGCGAGCTTTCGACTCTTGTGTCTTCTTCAGGCAAATGCAGTGTTCTGGTCTGCAATAGCACACATCAGCACAGACAGTCAGAGATTGCTGATTAGAATGCGATTCGCTTTCGAAAGCTTGCTTTTTTACTATCAAATAAATCGGTTGGATTATAAATTGGTGTTGCTAAATTCTTACTGAGCTTTTGAAATAGAACATAGAACATAGAACAATACAGTACAAACAGGCCCTTCGGCCCAAGAGTTGAGCCGATCACATCTACCAATCCACAGACCTATCTATAACCCCCTATCCTATTCTTTTCCATATACTCATCCAGAAGTCTCTTAAAAGACCCCAATGAGTTTGCCTCAACAACCTCTGACGGCAGTCGGTTCCATTCACTCACCACCCTCTGAGTGAAAAACCTACCCCTGACATCTCCTTTGTATTTGCTTCCCTGCATCTTAAATCTGTGTCCTCTCGTATTGACCATTTCCGCTCGGGGAAATAGTCTCTGAGAGTTCACCCTATCTATTCCTCTCAATATTTTATAAACCTCTATCAGGTCGCCTCTCAACCTACGTCTCTCCAGTGAGAAGAGTCCCAGCTCCCTCAACCTATCTTCATAAGGCCTGCCTCCCAATTCAGGCAGCATCCTTGTAAATCTCCTCTGAACTCTCTCAATAGCCTCTACATCCTTCCTATAATGAGGCGACCAGAACTGCGCACAATATTCCAACTGGGGTCTGACAAGATTCTTATAGAGCTGCATCATTACCTCCTGACTCCTAAACTCTATTTCTCGATTAATGAAGGCCAGTACACCATACGCCTTCTTGACCATTTCCTCCACCTGCGAGGCCGATTTAAGAGTCCTATGGACCCGGACCCTGAGATCCTTCTGCTCTACAACACAGCTAAGACTCCTACCCCTTATATTGTACTTCTTCATCCCATTATTCCTGCCAAAATGGACCACTACACATTTATCTGCATTGAAGTCCTTCTGCCACTTCTCCGCCCAGTCTTGCATCCTGTCTATGTCCCACTGCAACTTTTGGCATCCCTCCAGACCATCCACAACACCACCAATCTTTGTATCGTCGGCGAACTTGCTAACCCATCCCTCCACTTCCTCATCCAGGTCATTTATGAAAATTACAAACAGTAGGGATCCCAGAACAGATCCCTGGGGCACTCCACTGGTTACCGACCTCCATGCAGAACAAGACCCATCCACAACCACTCTCTGCCTTCTGCCGGCAAGCCAGTTGTGGATCCACGAGGCCAAAGCCCCTTGGATCCCATGCCCTCTCACCTTAGAACATAGAACATTACAGCGCAGAACAGGCCCTTCGGCCTTCGATGTTGTGCCGACCATTATAAAAAACAGTGACCCTCCAAACTAAACCATTCCCTTCTCTTCCATAAACTTATCAACTAACCTCTTAAACGCCACCAAATGTGGCGCATCTACAACTGCCGCAGACAGGGCATTCCACTCCCTAACCACCCTCTGGGTAAAGAAGCCTTCTCCAGAAGACTTGCATGTGGGACCTTATCAAACGCCTTACTAAAGTCCATGTACACTACGTCCACCGCCCTTCCTTCATCAATGTGTTCAGTCACATTTTCGAAGAACCCAACTAGGCTCGTAATGTTGTTCATTTCTTCTTTCCTGAAGATTGAAGCAATGTACAATTTAATTCTTCAGCTATAACTTTGTTTCATGTTATGGGATCTCCCATTTCTGACTGCAAAGGTCCTACTTTGTCAATCTGCTTCTCTTTATATACCGATAGACATTTTTTAATATCAGTTGCTATGTTCCAGTGTAGATTACTTTGATCCTCTATTTCTCTTTCCTTAATCAATCCCTTGCCACTCCCAAAAGATTGGATTGTTAAAGGCATTTCTATCCCTGAGAGTGAATCTATGATGTGTTTTAGTTTTTCACCAATTCAGACTTACAATTGTGTTTCAAATCTGGCTGCTCCCACATTGTAGTGTGATTCTTTGATCTTGCAGCAGGATTTCTGAAATGACACAGGAAAATTTTATTTTCCTCAGAGTCCTTCTAACCCTATGTCTACTGACCTTAATCTACATCCTTCAACATTGACTACTCTGCTAAGGGTAAAACGTTTCTTCTTAATTATCCTATCCATGTCCCTCAATGGCATCCATTCTCTGCATTCATTGTTCTAATGAAAACAATCCCAGCCTAACCAGCCTGTCTTCATTGCAGATACACTGCAACCAGGTTACATCCTGGGATTCTTCCAGAGCAATCACACCCTTGTCTAGTGAGGCCAACAGAATTGCTCGCAGTACTCGAGCTGAAAAGAAACGAATGCTTTATACATCTCGTCATGACCTTCCTGCTCAATCTTCTATACATCAGCTAGTAAAGAAAATTGTCATGTCTGCCTTCTTAAGCGACTGTTTATTAGAAGTGACTCACTAGAATGGAAAGCAATGAAAGGTTTATGTTTTTTGATGAGTTTAATCAGAAATTATATTTTTAAAAAATCCAAAGTCCAGTCAAACATAACTAACTTCAAAAGAGTAAAAAAAAGTCAAGTAACACTAAACTGTGATAAAGAGCATTCAGTGCATATTCCAAAATTATAATCATTCTTGACAAAGTTCATCGAATAATTTTAGCAATTATCAGGAGTGATATGGTCAATGTCCAACACATTGTTTTCTAGATGCTTTCAGTAAGTTAACGCATAATAGATTTCAGTAATCTCAGAGCAAGTGGAGTTAGAAGACTAGCAGCAGAATGACTAGAAGCTGGTTACAAAGACATGACATGGGAGTAAGAGTTAAATGGAATTTCTCTGATTACTGGAAGGTGGGAAGTGGTTTTTCACAAGGATCAGTGCTGGGATTGCTGTCCTTCACCATTCACATCAACAACATGGAATCAGGAAACAAAATTATATTTACAAAATTCACCACCTCATCCAAACTCAGAATGGGAGTGAGCAGAGAGGAAGAGTAGATGAAACCTATTTCTTTTCAACACGAAGCCAAAATATGGAAAACATTCACATCACACACTGATCACAAACACCATTAAAGTCAAAATCCACCTGTTTTCAACATATTCCACAGATAAAAAGACTTAGACGGCTCCACAGTATTGCCATCTCACTCACCAAATTTAAATAATACATATTTTAAATTGAACCAACTTATTTTATGCCAATTCTTTTCTTAAACACAATACAATTCTGCATGGTCAAATAGTGCGAGATATTAATGGAGAGTTCAATCAGATATTCCACTGAGATGAAAGAATCACAATCAATACAATTTTAGTGATTTTACTGGGTGGCACAGTCGCACAGTTTTTAGCACTGCTGCTTCACAGCTCTAGGGACCTGCGTTCGATTCCCATCTCTGGTCACTGTCTGTGTGGAGTTTGCATATTCTCCTCATGTCTGCGTGGGTTTCCTCCGAGCACTCTGGTTTCCATCCACAGTACAAAGATGTGCAGGTTAGGTTGATTGGCCTTGCTAGAAAATTGTCCCTTAGTGTCCAGGGATGCATAGGTTAGAGGGATTAGTGGGTAAAAGATGAAGGTATATCGGAGTAGGACTTGGGTGGGATTATGTTCAGTGCTAACTCAATGGGCCGAAGGGCCTCTTTCTGCACTGTAGGCTTTGATGATTCTATGATGATCTTTACATTAACAAATATACCCTGCAATACTTGTTCACTGGGTGTCAGGTAATCCAGCCTGGTTCGTGATCCACACTCAAATTTTAAATACATTATTACTCCCACCAAACATTATTTCAGAGATATTATCTTCACTGATGTCAACCTTAAAATAGATAAGATTGATAGATAAGACTTACTTCTTTCCAAACACTGGATTCTGCTGATCACGTTTATCAACTAATAATAACAGGGAAGACGCCGTCCACTCCAACGCCATCAGTCTCATCTCTAGATCCTAGATAGTTTCAGTGATATCTATCACTGGACAGTGACATTCAGTAATTGAGTTTCAATTGTTACCGTGTTTGTGAGTGTGATCTTTAATTCTGGACATTTTGTGATACCATAGAACCATAAAAAATAACAGCTCAGACACAGGCCTTTTGGCCCTTCTTGTCTGTGCCAAACCATTTTTTTTTGCCTTGTCCCACTGATCTGCACTTAAACCATGTCCCTCCATACCCTTCTCATCCATGAATTCATACAATTTTTTCTTAAATGTTAAAAGTGACCTCGCATTTACGTCTTTATCTGGCAGTTCATTCCACCCTTCCACCACTCTGTGTGAAGAAGCCCCGCCTAATATTCCCTTTAAACTTTTCTCCTTTCACCCTTAACCCATGCCCTCTGTTTTTTTTTTCCCTAACCTCAGTGGAAAAAGCCTGCTTGCATTTACTTTATCTATACCAATCAAAATCTTATACACTCTATAAATATCCCCTCATTCTTCTGCGCTCCAGGGAATAAGCTATTCAATTTGTCTCCATAACTCAGCTTCTCAAGTCCCGGCAATATCAGAGATTGAACCTTCTCTGCACTCTTTCAACCTTATTTAAATCATGATGTGATATAAATGGGTTAGAGTTTAGCATAAATTGCAGAATTCTGTTGATTAATAATTTGGAACTATTTAGTCTGCGAAGAAATTTGTTTTTGTTTTAATCCCGAAATCTAATGCAGCTCCTCAAACTGAGAAAAATACTCAGAAACAATGGAACATTTCAGAATATTCAGGCCCTGCAGCAGATACTAACATATAACCTCTTTGAGCAGTAAAATAACCAATTTAACTGTGACGAACAGTGCACAGGCTCCAAATGACACTGGATGCACATTGAATATAGTGTTCAGAAATGCATTCAGATGTGGAAGGAGAGGGATAAGCATGAGAGAGAGAGAGATGACTTGTGGGATGGACTGAACTTAGGGTGTGAAGCTGGTAAAATGAATAGGTAAGAGTGAGAGAGGAAGACACTGAGCGAGCGAAAGTGAAAAAGAGGAAGCAAGAAAGATAGTCGGGGCGAGAGTGAGGGCGTGATGAAGGGGGAAGCCATTATTGTGAGAGGAAAGGTACTTATAAACAGTACTTTAGCTTAGAGACAAGTCTGCTTTGTTGGCTGAGGGATTGAAGAAACCAGGATTGTTTTCACTGGAAAGAGAGAGGCTGAGGGGAGACCACAGAGAAGTCTACAAAATTGTGAGACACACAGGCAGGGTGGATAGTTGGAGGCTTTTCTCCAAGGGTGGAAGGTTCAATTACAAGGAGGCACATGTTCAAGATGGCAGGAGAAAACATTAAGGGAGATGTGCATGGGATATATTTCACACAGAGAGTGTTGGTGTCTGGAATGTGCTGCCAGGGCTAATATACTTGATTCCAGAACCTAATGGCACATTAATAGCATTTAAGAGACATCTGGATTGATACATTATTGGAAGTAAGAGGGATACAGACCAAGTAAGTGCAGAAGTTTTTTTTTAAATAGGGCATCATGATCAGCACAGGTTTGGAGAGAGTTGAAGGGTCTGTTCCTGTGCTGTTTGTTGATTTGCCCATCATCCTTTGAGAGTGTGCATCAGAAAGATGCAACGAGGGAGGAGAGAGTTAGACAAATCAGATCACAAGACTTACAGCAAAGGCTTAAGCAGGATGATCCATCAAATAAAGTCATGCAACGTTGGTCTGAGGAATCAAAAAGATCTTCTACGGGGCTGCTTAGAATCTGTGGACTGGTCAGTATTTAAAAACACTGTGACCAGCCTGAACGAGTGTTGTCATTAAAGTAACTATCTTCATTAGGAAATGTGTAGAAGATTGTGTGCCCAAGAAAATATTGCATGTGTTTCACAACCGGAAACCATGGATGAACAGGAATATCCTCTACTTGCTGAAGTCCAGGTCTGAAGCATTCAAGTTTGACGACCCTGACTGAAACAAGATAGCCAAAAATGATGTGCACAGATCCATCAAAGATGCCAAAAGCCAGTACTGAACCAAGTTAGTACCCCATGTTAGCCATAGGGGCCTCCACTGATGACGCTAAGGTCTGCAAGACATAGTAGGCTATAAGATGGAGGCATGTAAAATTGCTGGCTTCAATGCACCCATTTCCAATAAGCTCAATGCGTTATAAGGCATGTTGAGCATGAGGTCAGCAAGAGCATGCCCTCCATACTTGGATGAAGCTGTGACTGAGGTCACCATTGCAGCTGTCAGAACAGCCTACTCAAAAGTCAACCCATGGAAAGCAACTGGCCAGGATTGGATTAAGTGGAGATGACAGCGTACAATTGCTGAGCAGAAACTGATAGCCAGGTTCCGCACACATGAGGACAGCCTCAATTGGGATCTTGGATTCATGTCACACTATCTATAACCCCCATGACTTGCCTGGGCTTGCTACATCTCACTAACTGTCCTGTCTGGAGACAATACACATTTTTTTTAACCTATGCTTAATGCTATCTCCACTCACATGGTCTGCATCTTTAAGATTTGATTAGCTGACTAGCTGTTAAAACACACATTCTAATTGATATTCTGTGAACTATGTGTGCTGTTATATGATCGGAACTCTGTTTGAGATCAGAACTCTCCATTCACCTGACCAAGGGCAGAGCCTCAAAATCTTGTGTTTACTACCAAATAAGCTGTTGGACTTTAACCTGGTGTTGTGAGACTTCTTACCGGATGGGGAACCCAGGCATATACTCAAACCCTGCGGGAATCAGCTGGCAGCGGTATTTGCAATCATATTCAAACTTTCTTTACTACAATCTGAGTTTCCTATCTGCATCAAGAAGATGATTATCATCCCAGTACCAGAGAAAAACCAAGTAGTGCGCCTTAATGATAATTTTTTGCTGTCTCTGACATCCGTCGAAGTAGAACGGTCGAGAGCTTGAAGTTTTTATGAGTCCAGATTAGCAACAACCCGTCCTGGTCTCCCCAAGCCAACAAGGGTGGTTTGGGAGTGGAATACCCTGCCTGCAGCAGTTGTAGATGCGCCAAGTTTGGTGGCGTTTAAGAGGTTAGTTGATAAGTATATGGAAGAGAAGGGAATGGTTTAGTTTGGAGGGGCATTGCTTTTTATATTGGTCGGCGCAACATCGAGGGCCGAAGGGCCTGTTCTGTGCTGTAATGTTGTATGTTCTATGTTCTATAGTTAAGAAAGGCCACCAATGCTTCTACTTCCTCAGAAGACTAAGGAAATTTGGAATATCAGCTATGATTCTACAGATGCACTATAGAAAACATTTTTTTCTGGCTGTATTACAGCTTGATATGGCTCCTGCTCTGCCCAAGACTGCAAGAAACCACAGAAGATTGTAAATGGTTTAACTAACACTTAACAGTGAACCCGATAATATTGTCTGAGGAACACTACTGGTCACAAGCGTCCAGAGAGAATAACAACACTCTAAAACCATTCTCCGTCTTTTGTCATCAAGTCAGTTTTGTATCAATTTGGCTACCTCACTCTGAATGCCGTGCGACTAAACCTTATTCGAAACCTATGTATCCCCTTGTCAAAGGCTTTGTTACAAGAGGACAAGGGTAAGGTGCTGGGGAGGAGGTATAGAGGAGATGTCAGGGGTTAGTTTTTCACCCAGAGTGTGGTGAGTGGGTGAAATTGGCTGCCATTGGTGGTGGTAGAGGTGAACTCGCTCGGGTCTTTTAAGAAATTTCTGGATGAGCTCATGGGATTTAATGGGATTAAGAGTTATAGATAGGCCTGGCAGGTATGGATATGATCAGCGCAACTTGTGGGCCGAAGGCCCAGTTTGTGCTGTAGTATGTTCTAAGTTAACGTCCATGTAGACAACATCGTCTGAACTGCCCTCTTTTGCATTATTGGTTACCCTTCGAAAACATCAATCAAATTTGTGGCACATGATTGCTTCCCTTTGCCCACTTTCTGTCAATTTTAGCTCACTCCTCCCTCACCCTTCCCACACCCAACCCCCTCACCCTTCCCACACTCAACCCCCCCCCCCCCCCCCCCCCCCCCCACACACACACACACACCACACCACACACACACACACACACACACACACACACATTTTCATTTGTCTCAATTTACCCTCTGATTTCAGCTTCCCTGGCCCTTGGCCATTTATACCTTCTATTCCCACCATGGACTGCCATTAGGAAACTTTCCCCTGCTTGTGTGGCTATCATTCACCTTTCATTCCCTTAGCCCTCATCATCAAATTAACTCAAAGTATATGCCTTTGAGCTTTGACAAAGAGTTACCTGGACTCGAAAACGTGAGCTCTTTTCTCTCCTTACAGATGCTGCCAGTCATGCTGAGATTTTCCAGCATTTTCTCTTTTGATTTCACATTCCAGAATCCACAGTGATTTGTGTTTATGAAGGTACCCCAAGCGTTTGGACACAGAGCAACGTGCCAGCTACTCTTCAATGACCCAATCAAACACTGCCAGGTCAGGCAAAGTACATTATAATTTGCAGAATAACATTTCTTCTACAACATATACGAATAGAACAATTAGTTGGACACTTTCGTGTCTGCTTCTCCAGTCGATTAGATTATGGTCAATTAGTTGTGTTTGTCTCCCTTAACCCTGTGAGTATTCATCGTTCATCTTCCATTCAATTTCCTCTTGAAGTCCGCAGTAGATTTCACTTCTACCTCATGGTCAAGCACTAAATTCCAGATGCTGCCCACTCACCACATTACAAGCACTTCCACATGTTGCTTCTGTCTCCCACCTTAAACTAGCATCCTCTGGCTGAGAGAAAGGGTATGCAGCTTATAGGAGATGGATTGTAGTGAGAGCTGGGTGGGGTGTGGTAGGGGGAGTAGTGCTGTTGTAATGAGGAGTGTAAAGGTGAGAGGGGTAATATTGAGGTAAAGGGCAAGGTTTCCGTTGGGGAATGTTGATGTGAGAATAAATGCATTTTGTTGAGATGGGAGTGTTCTTCTGAAGGGAAGAGTATTGAGATGAGGTAGATGAGTGTTGATTTGTGGGAGGGATGGTGTTGAGGTTGGTGGGGGATTTTTGAGGTGAAACGAGGATGGGACAAGTGTGTTGAGGTGAGAAGGGTGTGTTAATGTGAAGGGGAGCATTGTGGTGAGAGAGGGAGAATATAGATTTATAACATGATACGCTTATCCACCAGTCACTTCCAGGGTGTTTGCAGCAAGGGTCAGGTGCAAAGGCTCTTCAGCCTTAACACCCTCACTCTCTCAAATCAACATTCACCCATCTCATCTCGATTATGAAAAAACCTCACAAATTCGATAGGAATCTTTTAAGAGACTTCTGGATGAGTACATGGGACTTAATAGGATTGAGAGTTATAGGGAAGCCTAGTAAGCAACAATATGATAGACACAATTCGTGGGCCGAAGGGCCTGATTGTGCGGTAGATTTTCCAAGTTCTATGTTCTAATACGGCAACAACTCAGTACCACACACAGGGTAATATGGTAACAACTCAGTACAGCACACGGGGTAATACAGTAATAACTCAGTACCACATGCAGGGTAACACGGTAATAACTCAGCACAGCGCACAGGGTAATACGGTAATTCTTCAGTATACTGTACAAAGTGTGGAGGGCAGGAAGAACGCCGTTATACACAGAACAAATTCTATCTGCACCATTGCACACCAAACGCAATTTTATTACCATGTCAGAGTATTTCCCACACACCAGAACCCCATCTACACACACTGTACACCCTGAAATAGGGAGCTGGTAAAGTATAAGTTCAAAATACAGAGAATTAGTCACGTATCTATAAAATACCCACAAGCTTATACCCATCTAACTTTTACAAGATTATGCTGCCTCAACACTGTCCAATCAAACACCTTGACTGTAGGTGCAGCACAGTCTGAGACAGACAGGAAATCTCCTTCTACATTTTCTATCAAATATCCTGATTGTAAATGCAACACAGTCTGATACACACAGGAAATATCCTCTACACTGTCCCGTCAAATACCAGTAATGTAAATGCAGTACAATCTGAGATGCACAGGAAATCTCCCTCCATACTGTCCCATCAAATACCTTGAGTACAGATGCAGCACCAGCTGTGAGACACAGAAAAAGTTCCTCTACAATCAATAAACTTCACATCAGATACAGCACATGGGGTTAGGCAGAAAATGTCCCCCTACACTAGGAACTCCAGTGCATATGTAGTACAACATTATATACAGTTCTGAGCTCCCTGTGCAGTGCCACAACACCCTGCCAATATGGGTGAACCACAGTTCAGTACAGATACACGTCATCTCGACACTGCCCTTTGAAACATGGCAGGAGCAGGAACTGTTTATAGAGTACATACTATTCTGCATTACCCCACTGAACAGTTGACTCTAAAATGTTTTTACTCTGATTCAAACATTTCTTCTGAGTGTGCAAGGGGGGCATTTTAAATTAAACGTCATTTGAACTATTCTAATGAGTGATAGAATGCAGACTTGTTCTGCACTGTCAAATCAACCGATTCAATTGCAAAGTACCTTCGTTATTGAACAAATTTCCATCACTGCCCATTAAATTATTCCCACAGCAGGAGAAATGTCTTCCTGCAGAGATGCGTGGATTGGTGGAATTCTCTACGACAGTATGGTTGAGGCGAAAACTTTGCCTTGTTCAAGAAAAAAATAGACATAACTCTTGGGGCTAAAGAGGTCAAGAGATTTGGGGATAAAGGTGATAATGATATTAAATTTCATAACCTACCGTGATTAAAACGAATGGTGGAGCAGGCTCGAAGGGCCAAATCACCTTTGCTGCTTCTAGTTATATGTTTTCCATGTGTTGACTGGCTGAGCAATGTGGATTTACATGCATTACAAGATGTTATATAGAAACAAATAGATGGAGTGAGGGAGAAAAATCCAGCATTTTGACCTTTTGGCTAAGATGCAAATTAGATCAAGCCTTGGAGGTGGAGCTATACCTATTCCAATCAGTTTGGATCAAGTCCAGGACAGGTGGTGAGAGCCCTGTTTTGTCAGCTTGGATCGGGAATGTCCCAACTTGTGGGAACTCTGAATTAGCTTTAATTTGACTTGTTTGGATTGGAATAAAGTTGCAAAAAAAGTTACATTGTTCAAAATCATCCAAAGAATCAAAAGTTCATCCATTAGTAAGTATTGATTCTTGTTCATGGTGTATTTGAAGCAATTCAATCTAGCTTGTTCTTGCTGGTTTATGTGGAGTGTTGAAGTGATATTATTAGTTAGAGCTCCAGACTGATAATGGTTCAATGGGAATGGTCTTGCAATATTTACCCTTTCCTTTATAAGCTAGTTTAGTGATGCCTCTACCCAGATTCTTAACATCCATAACACAATTTAGATTTTCATCAACTTTAAACCCACAAGAAGCTTCTTTGTTTGAACGTATTGGGATTTGGACAAACAATTACACTTCCTGATTGTTGGCATTGCCTTAAAGTAATACCACCAAATTTCCCCTCTCATACTGCAACATAATGTAAGTCATATCATATGATATTACCAGGATGTTGCCTGGTATGGAGGGCAGGTCTTATGAAAAGAGGCTGAGGGATTTGAGGTTGTTTTTGTTAGAAAGAAGGCGGCTAAGAGGAGACCTTATTGAAACATATAAGATGATTAGAGGTTTAGATAGGGTGACAGTGATAGCCTTTTTCCTAGGATGGAGAAAGCTAGCATGAAGGGACATAGCTTTAAATTAAGGGGTGGTGGTTATAGGACGGATGTCAGAGGTAGGTTCTTTACCCAGAGGGTGGTAAGGGTATGGAATGCCCTGCCTGCTGCAGTTGTAGATGTGTCAAGTTTGGTGGCGTTTAAGAGGTTAGTAGATAAGTTTATGGATGAAAAGGGAATGGTTTAGGTTAGAGTGTCATTGCTTTTTCCTAATTAGTCGGTGCAACATCGAAGGCCGAAGGGCCTGTTCTGTGCTGTAATGTTCTATATTCTATAACAGATCCAGATACCATCCATAATCATACAATGTTCTGAATCTCTAATACTTTGCATTAGGATCCGTATTATTAATCCTTATGGAACATTCCACCAAATTATACTCAAACCAAACCTTGACAAATCATCAAAACTGTGTCAGGTCGCATTAGGATTTCTTTGTCCGCAATTTAGATAATCTAATTATAAATTACTAATCCAGGGAGGAATCTTCCCCTCATTAGCTTGTCCGAAAATCTCTCTAAAATATCCTATCATTCAATTCCTGTTCACACGACACGAGATTCTATTCTGTTGTTTCCCATCATTAATTGCTTTGTCTTTAATAGTTTGATTAATGGTTCTAGCATACATTTCTAATGCTGTCACCACATTATTGAGTAACAAGTTGTAGGAACAACGATGATGAACAGCATGATGATGGTGATGATGATTATTATTATTATTAATAACTTCAGCCATTACTGGTTGGGATAATGTTTGAAGTTTAAGATTTAGTTGTGCCAAATTAACTGTGTTAATGATGATGATTATTAATAGTAATCTCAGCCATTACTGGTTGGGATAATGTTTGAAGTTTAAAATTTAGTTGTGCCAAATTAACAGTGTTAACCATGAACGATGCTTAACGGTAAATGTTTGCTAAATCATTAATTAAGAACAAAGAACAAAACAGATGGGAAACAATCCCTTCGGCCCACTGAGCCCACGTCGCCACACCAATGTTCCCACCTCTAACCGTGATCGCTGTCTATGTTTATAGATCTATGGATTAAAAACCAAATTTTTGACAATTTAGGGAGAATTTGTTTTGCCAATTAGCCTAAGAGCACATCTTTGGGATGTGGGAGGAAACCGGAGCACCTGGAGAAAACCCACGCAAGCACGGGGAGAATGCTCAAACTCCCACAGACGCAGGCCCAAATCCATGTATCTGCACAACACAGCGATAGTCACTGAGCTGTTGTGTTGCTCATCAAATGGTCCAGGTCAAGCATACACTAACGACATGAAGCACTAGGATACTCTTGGGGAAAAAAAATCCAAGAGTAGCCTTCTCACGACCCATTGCGTGCATGCCCCTCCTTAGACAACAAGGTGGACCAAAGCACCTGTAGGATAAAAACAAGTACATCAATATCATCATCTATTTACACACTTCCCAGGGACTCCCAAGGTTCATGATCCCTATTTTACATCAGTTTCCTATATTCCTCCATTCCCATTCTGTTCATGTGCCCACCCAAGTATTTCTTAAATATCTCCAGAGTACCTGCCTCCACTACTTTACTTGGCAGCGCATTCCATACCCCCACCATCCTCTGTGTGAAAAAACTCCCTCTCGCTTCCAAATTATACCTTCCCTCGCCTCACCCTAAGCCCGTGACCCCTCGTGGTATTCGAGTCCATCCTAGGAAAAAGCTTAACCCTGTTTATCTATACCCCTCATAATCTTGTATACCTCTATTAGATCTCCTCTAAGTCTACGTCTTTCTAAGGAAAATAGTCCCAATTTGCCTAACCTCTCCTCGTAACTCAGATCTTCTATACCAGGCAGTATCTGATAAACCTCCTCTGCACTGTCTCCAGAGTCTCCACGTCTTTCCAGTAGTAAGGCGACCAGAACTGGACGCAGTATTCCAAATGTAACCAACGTTTTATACAACTACATCATTAAAGGCCAGCTCTTGTACTCTATAGTCCTTCCTATAAAGGCTAGCATACCATATGCTTTCTTCACAAACTTCTCCACTTGCTCTGTCATCTTCAGAGACTTGTTCACCTGCACCCCCAGGTCCCTCTGCTTTTCTATACTCTTAATAGGTCTACACTTTGTCGTATACCTCCCCCCTACATTCTTTCTCCCGAAATGCATCACCTCACATTCATCAGGACTGAATTCCATCTGCCATCTATCTGCCAAAACTACCAGCCTATCTATGTCCTGCTGCATCGCCTGACGTTGCTCCTCTCTATCTGCAAGTCCAGCAATATTTGTGTCATCTGCAAACTTGCTGATCACTCCACTTACTCCCTCTTCCAAGTCATTTATATATATTACAAATAGAAGATGTCCCAGTACCGAGCCCTGCGGCACACCACTAGTGACTGACCTCCAGGTGGAAAAACACCCTTCCACTAAGCACGTGCTCTGGATTTCTTTGGAATCACCAAACCATTCTTGTATCTCATTTGTCACTTCTGGATTTTACAACCTCTGTGTTAAATGAAAATATAATTCTCTCAGTTGAAAGGGACACCAATCTTGGAAATGAATTTTACTGAAATCTAATACAACTAGTACCAAATCATAACAAATATTATCATACAGCATTGTGTTTGTATTTATTATAACTAAACCATTTTGAGGTGCAAGAATATTCACAGAATTCATTGGTGGAGATAAGGGAGCAGATTAAAATTCAGATTCAGATGTACAATGTGCCAAGGAGGGCACTGATGGGGTAGGTTTAACTATCTAGTGTGCTGACCCTCTGACAGTGTAGCAGTCGCTAAGCACTGACCATTTGACAGTGCAGCACCCCTTCAGCATTGGCCCTCTGACAATGTGGAATTTCTTCATCATTGACTCTCTGACAGCGTGGAATTCCCTCAGCAGTGATCCTCTGACAGTGTGGCACTCCGTCAGCACTGACACTCTGATGTTGTGGCACTCATTCAGCACTGACCCTCTGATGGTGCGGCACTCACTCAGTACTAATCCTCTAACAGTGTGGCACTCCCTCAGCACTGACCCTCTGACGGTGCGGTTCTCCCTCAGCACTGAACCATTGATGGTGCGGCACTCCCTCAGTACTAATCCTCTGACAGTGCAGCACTCTCTCAGCACTGACCCTCTGATGGAGCGGCATTCTCTCAGCACTAAACCTCTAACAGTGCAGCACTCCCTCAGCACTAACACTCTGACAGTGCAGCATCCCTCAGTATTGATCCCCTGACAGTGAGGCACTCCCTCAGCACTGATCCACTAACAGTGCGCCTTCAGCAGTGCATCAGTGTTAATCTCAAGTGTTCAGGTCTCTGGAACATTCCTAGTAAATTATCACTGCCAGGTAGACACATTGTGAAGAGCAAGGACAAGAGCCAGAGCCAGAAAAAAGGATTAAAAACTTACTGGAATTCGGGAAAATTCAATACAGTAAGTGCTTTCTCGACTCTGTTGGTGAAGCAGTTGATGTAATCCAGGCCTGTGTTAACTTCTTCAGGCAAGATGCTCTCCCTGTCTCTTTCTGGAAGCTAGTACCGAGTTCCCTGTTCACTGAGTTCACCAACTCCCTCAAGCATAGTCTCATGTGTAGGCTCATAAACGAACGTTCACGTACACAATTTCACTGAGAATCTCTTCCTCTCTCTCACTTTCACACACACACACACCCACACACACACACACACACACAAGAGAATACGCAAACATACACACACTCAAAGAACAAAGAATGTACAGTGCAGCACAGGAACAGGCTGGACTTTAAGCCTGTGCCGATCATGTTTATCTGTCTAGACCAGCCGCCTTTTTCCCTCCATTGCCCGTTTCTTCATACGCCTATCAAATAACAAAGAACAACACAGCACAGGAAACGGGCCCTTCGGCCCAACGAGCCCACGCCACCATTTTAACAGCGTGAGTTCTCACTTCCATCTATGACCCTTTTCTATGTTTATGAAAGTCCACATTGGAAACCAGATTGGGCAGACAATTTAGGGGCAATTTGTTTCACCAATCAGTCTAAAAGCACATCTTTGGGGTGTAGGAGGAAACCGGAGTACCTGGAGAAAACCCACGCAACCACAGGGAGAAGGTGCAAACCCACAATACTGGCCCAGATCCATGTTTCTGCACAGCAAACAGTGATAATCACCAGTTGTCCATCAACTGGTCCAGTTTAAGCATACACTAATGATGTGAAGCAATAGGCTACTTTCAAAATCCAAGAGCAGTCCTCGCACGACCCATCGCGTGTATGCCCCTTGTTGGACAACAAGGTGCACCGAAGCACTGTGGAATAAAAGAGAAATACGTCAATACCATTCACAACTTATGCAATTCTCAGGAACATCTGAAGGCTCATGATCCCTATTTAAATCAGCCTTCTATATCTGATTTGTGTGCACGTTATGTCCGTGTGTGTGCACGCATGTGTATGTGTGTCAGCAAATGTATAAAAACGTGTATTCATGCGAGAATGTATACACACAAACACACAAATGTGTTTACACGTGATGAAGATTGCCAGAAAATACAACGATATTGATAGGCTGGAAAATTGGGTGGGGAAATGGCAGATGAAATTTAATCCAGACAAATGCGAGGTGGTGCATTTTGGTCGATCTAATTCAGGTGGGAGCTGAAAAATAAATGATAGAACATAGGCTGGTAGATTGGGCAGATAAATGGCAGATGGAATTTAATCCTGATAAATGCAAGGTGATGCATTTTGGGAGAAATAATGTAGTGGGGAGTTATATGATAAAGGGTAGACCTATTAAGAGTATAGAAACAGAGGGATCTGGAGGTGCAAGTGCACAAATCTTTGAAGGTGGCAGTACAGGTGGAGAAGGTTGTGAAGAAAGCATATGGTATGCGAGCCTTTATAGGAAGGGGTATAGAGTACAAGAGCTGGCATTTAATGTTGCATTTGCACAAAACGTTGGTTAGACCTCATTTGGAGTATTGCGTCCAGTTCTGGTCACCTTACTACTGGAAGGACATGGAGACCCTGAAGAGACTGCAGAGGAGGTTTACCAGGATACTGCCTGGTATGGAAGGTCTGAGTTACGAGGAGAGGTTAGGCAAATTGGGGCTGTTTTCTTTAGAAAGACAGAGACTGAGACGAGATCTAATAGTGGTGTATAAGATTATGAAGGGTACAGATAGAGTGAACAGTGGTAAGCTTTTTGCTAGTTGGAATCAAATATTACGAGGGGCCACAGGCTTAGGATGAGGGGGGGCGAGATATAATCTGAATATTAGAGGGAGGTTTTTCACACAGAGGGTTGTGGGTGTATAGAATGCACTGCCAAGTAAGGTGATGGAGGCAGGCATGCTGAACTTATTTAAGAGATACTTAGGCACATAAGCGGAATAGGGATGGAGGGATATAGAAGGCTGATTTAAATAGGGATCATGAGCCTTCAGATGTTCCTGAGAATTGCATAAGTTGTGAATGATATTGACGTATTTCTCTTATATTCCACAGTGCTTCGGTGCACCTTGTTATCCAACAAGGGGCATACACGCGATGGGTCGTGCGAGGACTGCTCTCGGATTTTGAAAGTAGCCTACTGCTTCACATCATTAGTGTATGCTTAAACTGGACCAGTTGATGGGCAGCTGGTGATTATCACTGTTTGCTGTGCAGAAACATGGATCTGGGCCAGTATGGGAGTTTGCACATTCTCCCTGTGCTTGCGTGGGTAGTCTCCGGGTACTCCGGTTTCCTCCTACACCCCAAAGATGTGCTTTTAGACTGATTGGTGAAACAAATTGCCCCTAAAATGTCTCCCCAATCTGGTTTCCAATGTGGACTTTCATAAACATAGAAAAGGGTCATAGGTGGAAGTGAGAACTCACGCTGTTAAAATGGTGGCATAGGCTCGTTGGGCTGAAGGGCCTGTTTCCTGTGCTGTGTTGTTCTTTGTTATTTGATAGGCGTATGAACAAACAGGCAATAGAGGGATATAGGTGGCTGGTCTAGGCAGATAAACATGATTGGCACAGGCTTAAAGTCCAGCCTGTTCCTGTGCTGCACTGTGCATTCTTTGTTCTTTGAGTGTGTGTATGTTTGCATATTCTCGTGTGTGTGTGTGTGTGTGTGTGTGAAAGTGAGAGAGAGGAAGAGATTCTCAGTGAAATTGTGTATGTGAACGTTTGTTTATGAGCCTACGCATGAGACTATGTTTGAGGGAGTTGGTGAACTCAGTGAACAGGGAACTCAGTGCTAGCTTCCAGAAAGAGACGGGGAGAGCACTTGCCTGAAGAAGTTAACACAGGCCTGGATTACATCAACTGCTTCACCAACAGAGTCGAGAAAGCACTTACTGTATTGAATTTTCCCGAATTCCAGTAAGTTTTTAATCCTTTTTTCTGGCTCTGGCTCTGGCTAATGTCCTTGCTCTTCACAATGTGTCTACCTGGCAGTGATAATTTACGAGGAATGTTCCAGAGACCTGAACGCTTGAGATTAACACTGATGCACTGCTGAAGGCGCACTGTTAGTGGATCAGTGCTGAGGGAGTGCCTCACTGTCAGGGGATCAATACTGAGGGACGCTGCACTGTCAGAGTGTTAGTGCTGAGGGAGTGCTGCACTGTTAGAGGTTTAGTGCTGAGAGAATGCCGCACCATCAGAGGGTCAGTGCTGAGAGAGTGCTGCACTGTCAGGGGATCAATACTGAGGGAGTGCCGCACCGTCAGAGGGTCAGTGCTGAGGGAGTGCCACACTGTTAGATGTTTAGTGCTGAGAGAATGCCGCACCATCAGAGTGCTGACAGAAGAACAGGAATCAATGCATACAAACATACACACAAAATTTTGCACGTGCATGCGCACACATAAACACACACACATGCTCGCGTGCACACACACACACTCACATGCTTAGCTCTCCCATAATTATTTACATGTTCATTTATCTAAAGCACTAAGATGACCTCAGTAAACAGCCGATCTCTGTAATAAGAAGCCCTGTGTTATGAATAAAATTGAAGCCCGGAGTAAACAGAAAAAAAATCATAAGAACTAAGAGCAAGAGTTTGCCATCAGGCCGTTCGAGCCTGCTCCGCCATTCAATAAGATCATAACTGACCTTTTTTGCGGATTCAACTCCACTTACCCTCTCATTCACCATAACCCTTAATTACTTTACTGTTCAAAAATTTATCTATCCTTTCCTTAAAAAAAACATATAATGAGGTACACTGAACTATCCCTCACCGAGTTTCTGACTCCCTCACCTCGTCTCTCCCTCCGTGTACCATCTGTCCCTGATTGAAACTTCTCTACCTCAGTCAATTGTGACCACAATTCGGTTACGATCACCTTAGTGATGGATTGGGATAGGCATGAAGCTGGGGGCAGTAGTTATAGCTGGGGGAAGGGTAATTATGAGGCCATAAGGAGAGAATTAGGGTGCATAGATTGGACTAGGAAACTACAGGGACTGGGAACATCTGGAATGTGGAGCTTATTCAAGGAGCATCTGCTGCGAGTCCTTGATAAGTATGTCCCTGTCAGGCAAGGAGGAAATGGTCGAGTAAGGGAACCTTGGTGTACGAAAAAAGTTGATTCGCTGGTTAAAAGGAAAAAGGAGGCATATGTCAGGATGAGGCTTGAAGGCTCAGTTAGTGCAATGGATAGCTATAGATTAGCCAGGAGGGAGCTAAAGAGTGAATTGAGGAGAGCTAAGAGGGGACACGAGAAGACTTTGGCTGATAGGATTAAGGAGAATCCTAAAGCTTTCTTTAAATATGTTAAGAATAGAAGATTGGTTAGGACAAGATTAGGGCCAGTCACAGACAGCAGTGGGAAGTGGTGCGTGGAGCCTGAAGAGATTGGAGAGGCACTGAATAAATATTTCTCTTGGGTTTTCACGCAGGGTGATGTAAATGTAGTTATGGAGAACACAGAGGTACAGGTTTGCAAACAGGAAAGTATTGAAGTAGATAGGGAGGATGTGCTAGATACTCTTGAAGGTTTGAAGTTGGATAAGTCCCCTGGGCCGGACGGGATTTACCCTAAGATTCTCTGGGAGGCAAGAGAGGCGTTTGCAGAACCTCTGGCTCTGATCTTCAGGTCGTCGTTGGTTATGGGTGTGGTTCCGGAGGACTGGAGGATAGCGAATGTGGTCCCATTGTTCAAGAAGGGGAAGAGAGACGTACCAGGGAATTATAGGCCAGTGAGTCTTACTCCTGTTGTGGGCAAAGTATTGGAGAGAATTATTAGGGATAGGATTTATAGTTATTTAGAGAGAAATGAATTGATTGGGGATAGTCAGCATGGTTTTGTGAAGGGTAGGTCGTGCCTTACTAACCTTATTGAGTTTTTTGAAAAAGTGACCAAAGAGGTGGATGGGGGTAAGGCGGTTGATGTGGTATATATGGACTTTAGTAAGGCGTTTGATAAGGTGGCCCATGGAAGACTTCTGCAGAAAATGCAGATGTATGGGATAGAGGGTGATTTAGCTAATTGGATTAGGAATTGGCTAGCAGATAGAAGACAGAGGGTGGTGGTTGATGGGAGATATTCATCGTGGAGTTCGGTGTCAAGTGGTGTACCTCAGGGGTCTGTTTTGGGGCCCCTGCTGTTTGTAATTTTTATAAATGATCTGGATGAGGGTATTGAAGGATGGATTAGTAAATTTGCAGATGACACTAAAGTCGGTGGAGTGGTAGATAGTGAAGAGGGGTGTTATAGTTTGCAGAGAGACTTGGACAAGTTGCAGAGCTGGGCCGAGAGGTGGCAAATGGAGTTTAATGTGGAAAAGTGTGAGGTAATGCACTTTGGCAGGAATAATAAATGTGTAGAGTATAGGGCTAATGGTAGGATTCTTAATAGTGTTGATGAACAGAGGGATCTTGGTGTATTTGTGCATAGATCCCTGAAAGTAGGCAGTCAAGTCGATAATGTTGTTAAGAAGGCATATGGAGTCTTAGCTTTTATTGGTAGGGGGATTGAATTTCGGAGCCGCAACGTCATGTTGCAACTGTACAAAACTCTAGTGCGGCCGCACTTGGAGTATTGTGTGCAGTTCTGGTCCCCACATTATAAGAAAGATGTGGAGGCATTGGAGAGGGTACAGAGGAGGTTACCAGGATGTTGCCTGGTATGGAGGGCAGGTCTTATGAAGAGAGGCTGAGGGATTTGAGGTTGTTTTCGTTAGAAAGGAGGCGGCTAAGAGGGGACCTAATCGAAACATATAAGATGATTAGAGGTTTAGATAGGGTGGACAGTGATAACCTTTTTCCTAGGATGGAGAAAGCTAGCACGAGGGGACACAGCTTTAAATTAAGGGGTGATAGTTATAGGACGGATATCAGAGGCAGGTTCTTTACCCAAAGGGTGGTTCGGGAGTGGAATGCCCTGCCTGCAGCAGTTGTAGATGCGCCAAGTTTGGTGGCGTTTAAGAGGTTAGTTGATAAGTATATGGAACAGAAGGGAATGGTTTAGTTTGGAGGGTCATTGCTTTTTATATTGGTCGGCGCAACATCGAAGGCCGAAGGGCCTGTTCTGTGCTGTAATGTTGTATGTTCAGTCAATCCGTTTCTCCTTCAATCGCACCTTGTTTCTTTCATTCACTCTGTCTCTCCCTCCTTCATCTCGTCTCTGCAGATGTCACTATCTCCTCGATCATCTGCCACTCAAAACATAGTTCCCTCCCTCCATTTCTCTCACCTCTTCAACCCGGCTTTCCTCCCTTGCTAGCACCATCTTTCTATCCTTCAGCTTGATTCCCCTCCATCGCCTTATCCCCCTCCCTCACCCCTGTTCTCTCTCCATCGCCCCTGTTGCCCCAAATCGCCTCTAACCTGACTTCCTATCCTCTGCTTTCCCTCTCTTGACACTGATGTCCCTCCATTGCCCTTGCTCTCTCTCCCTCACCCCTACTCTCCATGCCACGCCCCCGCTCCCCCTCCATTGACATTGGTCCCCCCGCATCGTCCCTACTGTCCCTTCATCATCCCTGCATTCCTTCCCTCATCCAGAATCTTACTCCCTGTTCCCTGTTGTTCCTCCCTTGGCACTCCTCCGCCTCCATCACCTCAGGTCTATCTCCATCACTCCAGGTCTCCCTCCATTGTCAATGCTCTCCCACTCTCGCCCCTGCACTCCCTCCATCACTCCTACTCTCCCTCCCTCGGCTCTGCTCTCCCTCCCTCGGCCTTGCTCCACATCCCTCACCCCTGTTCCATGTCCCTCACCCCTGCTCTGCGTCCGTCACCCCTGCTCACCCTCGCTCGCCTCTGCTCCTCATCCCTCACCCTGCTGTCCCTCCCTCGCCACTGCTCTTAATCCATTCTCCTGGCCTCCCTTGGTCGTGTCTACTCTCTCTCAATTGTCCCTGCTGTCTCCAGTGCCTTCTCTCCCTCCACCAATCTTGCTCTCCCTCCACCACTCTTGCTCTCCCTCCACCACTCTTGATCTCCCTCCATCACCCCTGCTCTCCCTCGAACACCCCTGCTCTCCCTCCATCACCCCTACTCTCCCTCCATCGCCCCTGCTCTCCCCCCTGTCCCTGCTCTCCTTCCATCACCCCTGATCTCCCTCGCCATTGCTCTCCATGACCTCTGTTCCCCTTCAATCATCTCTGTTCTCCCTCCCTCGTCCCCATTCTCCCTACATCACCTCTGTTCTCCTTCTTATCACTGCTGTCCCTCCATTACCCCTGCCTTCCCTCCATCGCCCCTAATTTACCTCCCTTGCCCATCTTTCCCTCCATTGCCCCTGCTCTCCCTCCATTGCCCCTGCTCTCCCTACGTTGCCCCTGCTCTCCCTCCATCACCCCTGCTTTCTGTCCATTGCACTTAATTTACCTCCGTCACCTGTGCTCTCCCTTCCTTGCTCCTGATCTCTTCGATCAACCCTGCTCTCTATCTATCACACTTAATTTCTCCCCCTCACCTGTACTCCCCCTTCCTGTTCTTCCTCCATAACACATGATATATCTCCATCACCCTCATCTTCATCCATCTCTCGTGTCTTTCATGCTCCTACTGTCATACCTTTCCTCATTCCACCATTTTGTCTCTCGCCCCATCTCCAGCCCTCACCTCATTTTTTTTCCTCCCTCAACAATTCTTTCACTTCCTCGACTTGATCATCCCTCCTTAAATCATACACACCAAAACTCCATCCATCACCCCATCTCTTGCCGCTCACCCCATTACTTACCTCCACCCATTGATCTCTCCCTATCTTGATCCTTCCCTCCATACCTTGCCCCTTCTCACCCCTTGCCCTTTTCTCATTATGCAAACCTGTAACTCCCATACCCAAGGTCTTCCTCTTTGTCATATCCTATTTCACCTTTGCTCTTCCCGTACTTTCTTAACATTTTCCTTCCTCCCTCTCCCTCTCACACACACACTCACACTCTCTCTCACACATAGGCACTCATCCAAATTCTCAAACAGACACTGACACAGGCAGTCACACACATACTCACACACCCTCACACACAAACATGCTTGCACAGTCTCCTACACTCACGCACATGGACACACTGAAGTACACTAGCGCACACACACAAACACTTCCACACTCATACATACAGTCTCACACAAACACACATGCACACACATGCACACACATTCAAACACACTCACACTGTCTCACACACTCATACACACTCTTCCGCACTGAAATATCCATGCATACACGCACACACACTAACACAATCACACATACTCTGACACACACTCACACAGAATCTCACATATACTCTCACACACATACACATCCCACCTCTGTCACATAAACAGGCACACAAACACACGTATACACACTCACAAACACTCACAAATTCTCACACACTCATACAAACTAATACATACACACAGACACGCACAATTACACAAACACACAGTCAAATACACACCCACACACATACACAATCTCATAAATACACTTCGACATATGCATTCACTTACGCTCACTCACACTCACCCACAGGCACACACACTCTCAAACAAACTGTCACACACATGCCCACACAGACACACACGCGTGTGTGACGTGCAAACACACATACACACACACACACACACACACACACATGCATTCGAGGATTCACATGCACTTTATCAAACATATACTCTCGCGCAGACACACTAACACATATTCTTCTGTTACATTCACTTCTTCACATTCCTCTTTCATAAACTCTCCATCTCTGACCCTCTCAAAGTGTGGCATCTCCATCTGTCACAATTTATCTTTTTCCCTCTTACCTCAGCTTCTCTTGGCTCTTTTCACATCATGACTTCTGCTTTCTCTATCTCTCAGCCTATCCCTCTATCTGACCGCTCCTGTGTCTCTCCCACCCCATCAAAGTTTGTCCCGCAGCAAAGCTCCAGATCAGTGACTCTCTCTCTCTCTCACTTTTGAGCCCGTATCTCTCCCTCTCTATCTCATTCAAATTGCATATCTCACTTACTCGCCTTATCTGTCTTCCTCGACTTATTACTCTCTCTGTAAACATCACACTCTCAGCCACATTGATTCCTTTTAGAACATAGAACATTACAGCGCAGAACAGGCTCTTCGGCCTTCGATGTTGCGCCGACCAATTTGGAAAAAGCAATGACCCTCTAACATAAACCATTCCCCTTTTGTCCATAAACTTATCTACTAGCCTCTTAAAGGCCACCAAACTTGGCACATCTACAACTGACGCAGACAGGGCATTCCATACCCTTACTACCCTCTGGGTAAAGAACCTACCTCTGACATAAGTCCTATCACCACCACCCCTTAATTTAAAGCTATGTGCCCTCGTGCTAGCTTTCTCCATCCTAGGAAAAAGGCTATTTGATTTGATTTATTACTGCCAGATGTATTATGCAGTGAAATGTACTGTTTCCTGAATGCAAAACAGACAAAACATGTATATAGAGAAAAAAAAAGGAGCGGGTGAAGAAGGTTATGTTACATTTATAGTTCGGGTGTAAAGAAAAGTACACTTAATGTGAGGTAGTTCCATTTAGAATCCTGATGGCAGCAGGGAAGAAGCTGTTCTTAAGTCATTCGGTACATGACCTCAGACTTTTTTTTGCCCGATGGAAGAATGGGGAAAAGAGAATGTCCAATGATCATGGGTCCTTAATAATGCTGGTTGTTTTTTCGGAGGCAGCGGGAATTGTAGACAGAGCCAGTGGATGGGAGGCTAGGTTGCATGATGGATTGGGCTACATCCAAGTACATTTGCAGTTTCTTGAAACCTTGGGCAGACAGCAGCCAGATTACGCTGTGCTACAACCAGAAATAATTATTCCTATAGTGCATCTGTAAATGTTGGTGAAAGTCATAGCAGACATTCCAAATTTGTCAAGATGTCTCAGATTTAGAGGCATTGGTGGGCTTTTTAACGATCGTGTTGACACGGTGGGACCAGGGTCAGATTGTTGTTGTACATAGACAACAACAACTAGAAGCTGTTAACCACTATACTCCATTATTATTGATATAGACAGGGATAGATTCTCCGCTACAATTCATGAAGTCAATGACTATCTTCTTCGTTTTGCTTACATCGAGTGAGATTATTGTTGCCGCACCAGTTCACCAGATTCTCTGTCTCATTCCTGTTTAGATCCGACTCACTACACTGGTATTGCCAGCAAACTTGAAAATCGAATTGGAGGGGTATATGGTACACAGACTTAGTTGTATAAGGAGGATATTCGGGGACCTTGTGGGTCACCGGCATTGAGGATGATTGTGGATGTATTGTTCCCTATCCTTACTGATTGTGGCCTGTGGGTTAGGAAGTTCAGGATCCGTTCGCAGAGGGAACAGAGTTTGAAGGTAAGTGTCTTAGGAATAATGATATTCAAGAATGTACTAAAGGACATAGGTTTAAGGTGTGGTGAAATGTTTAGAGGAGATGTACGAGGTAAGTTTCTTTTACACAGACCTTGGGGAATGTCTGGAAGGAGCTGCCAAGGGACTTGGTGGTATCAGGTATGATAGTGGGATTTAAGGGCCAACTGGACAAATACATGAGTAGGGTGGGAAAGAAACAATATGGAATCTGTAAGTACGTTGTTTTAGTTTAGGTAGGTGTCATGGTCAGTGCAGTTCAGAAAAGCTGAAGGATCCGTTCCTGTGCTATACTTTCCTTTACACTTTGTTCTTTGAAGCTGAGCTGTCGTCAATAATTAGGAGTCTAGCACAGTTGTCTTTGTAATCTGGGTGTTTCATGATTGAGTGCAGAGAGAGAGAGATGGTGTCTGTTGTGCACCGATTGCAATGGTAGGCAAAATGCAGTGAAGCCAGGCAATCTGGGCGGCTAGAAGTGACTCATACCATGAATAACGTTTTGAAGTGCTTCACAATGATTTTGAATTGATTTGATTTATTGTTGTCATGTAACTTCACATACAGTGGAAAGAATTATTTCTTGTGTGCTATACAGACACAGCATACTGTTCATAGAGAATGAAATATAAAAAAAAAACTGCAGTGGTAGTGTTACGTCATAGCTAGGGTGCATAGAAAAAAAAACTTAATGTGAGGTAGGTTCGTTCAAAAGTTTGATGACAGCAGGTAGAAGCTGTTCTTGATTCAGTGATACATGACCTCAGACATATGTATCCTTTCCCCGATGGAAAAATGTGAAAGAGAGAACGTCTAGAGTGCTGGGGTTCCTTGAGTATTCGGGTTGCTTTGCTGAGGCAGCAAGAAGTATAGACAAAGTCAATAGATAATGGGAAACTAGTTTGTGTTATGGCTAGAGTTATGTTTACAAATTTTTGCATTTGTTTGCAGTCTAAGGCAGAGCAAGTTGTGTTACAACCAGAAAAAATGTTTTCTATGGTGCATCTGTAAATGTTGGTGAGAGGCAGTCACCTAGGAGATCTTTCGATTCCTCAGACAAACATTGCATGACTTTATTTGATGGATTATCCCACTTTAGTTTTTGCTTATAAGCTTGTAGCAGGACCACAGCTTTGTGGTCTGATTCATCTAATTCTCTGTTACCCCAGTTGTGTCTTTCCTGATGCACACTCTCAAAGAACAAATGGCAAAAAAATGGACAGCACAGGAACAGGCCTTTCGACTCCCTCCAAACCTGTGCTGATATGGAGACCTATTTTAAAATAAAACCTTCCATGCTTACTCAGTCCATATCCCTCTTACCTCCTATTAATATATCAATCTAGATGTCCCTTAACTGTTGCTAATGTGCCTGCTTTCATGGCTTCTCCTGGCAGTGCATTCCAGGCACCAGCCACTCTCTGTGGGAAAAATACATATCTCTCTTAATATGTCCTCCTGCATTCAGTACTACTGTCCTTTTGGTATTAACATTTCCACCCTTGGAGAAAAGCCTCTCACAATTTTGTGACCTCTGTCAGGTTTCCCCTCAGCTTCCATCTGAGTTTATTCAATCCCAGTTTAGAATATAGAACATAGAACACTACAGCACAAACAGGCCCTTCGGCCCACAAGTTGTGCTGAACACACCAAAACCTACCCAGCCATAGACCTATCTATAACCCCCAATCCCATTGGATCCGATATACTCATCCAGAAGTCTTTTAAAAGACCCCAGCGAGTTCGCCTCGACCACCACCGACGGCAGCCGATTCCATTCACTCACCACCCTCTGAGTGAAAAACTTTCCCCTAGCATCTCCTCTGTACTTGCTTCCCTGCACCATAAATCTGTGCCCTCTCGTTGCGACCATTTCAGCCCTGGGAAATAGTCTCTGAGAGTCCACCCTATCTAATCCTCTCAACATCTTGTAAACCTCTATCAGGTCGGCTCTCAACCTTCGTCTCTCCAGGGAGAACAGTCCTAGCTCCCTCAACCTGTCTTCATAAGGCATGCCTCCCAATCCAGGCAACATCCTTGTAAATCTCCTCTGTACCCTTTCAATAGCTTCCACGTCCTTCCTATAGTGAGGCGACCAGAACTGCGCACAGTACTCCAAGTGTGGTCTGACAAGGGTCCTATAAAGCTGCAGCATTACTTCCTGACTCCTGAACTCAATCCCTCGTTGAATGAAGGCCAGTACACCGTAAGCTTTCTTAACCACATCCTCCACCTGGGAGGCCGATTTGAGAGTCTTATGGACCCAGACCCCAAGATCCCTCTGCTCTTCCACACAGCTAAGACTCCTACCTTTGATAGTGTACTCATTCATCCCGTTGGATCTGCCAAAATGGACCACAACACATTTATCCGCGTTGAAGTCCATCTGCCACTTCTCCGCCCAGTCTTGCATCCTGTCGATGTCATGCTGCAACTTCTGACATCCCTCCAGACCATCCACAACACCACCGACCTTCGTGTCATCGGCGAACTTACTCACCCATCCCTCCACTTCCTCATCCAGGTCATTTATGAAAATGACAAACAGCAAGGGTCCTAGAACAGATCCCTGGGGCACTCCACTGGTAACCGACCTCTATGCAGAAAAAGAGCCATCCACAACCACCCTCTGCCTTCTGCAGGCAAGCCAGTTCTGGATCCACAAGTCCAAAGCCCCTTGGATCCCATGGTCTCTCACCTTCTCAAGAATTCTTGCATGTGGGACCTTGTCAAATGCCTTGCTGAAGTCCATGTACACCATGGCCACTGCTCTTCCTTCGTCAATGTGTTCAGTCACATTTTCGAAGAACTCAATTAAGCTCGTAAGGCACGACCTGCCTTTTACAAAACCATGTTGACTATTTCTAATCAACCTAAACTTCTCCAAATGCTCGTAAATCTTGTCCCTCAGAAGCCTCTCCATCAGCTTACCAACCACTGAGGTCAGACTCACCGGTCAGTAATTTCCAGGACTATCCCTGTTCCCTTTCTTGAAAATAGGGACCACGTCCGCAATCCTCCAATCCTCCGGAACCTCTCCCGTCTCCATCGATGACGCAAAGATCATCGCCAGGGGCTCTGCAATGACATCCCTCACCTCCCACAATAACCTGGGATACATCCCATCTGGTCCCGGAGACTTGTCTATCTTGATAGCATTTAAAAGTTCTAACACATCCGCTTCCTTAATATCTACATACTCAATCTTTTCAGTCTGCCGCAAACTTGTAGTGCATCCTCTCAGATCACTTTCCACCGTGAATACTGAGGCAAAGTACTCATTAAGCACCTCTGCCATTTCTTCCGGTTCCATACAGACTTTTCCCCCTTCACCTTTTATAGGTCCTATCCCTTCTCTTCTCATCCTTTTACTTTTCACATATTTGTAGAAGGCCTTGGGATTCTCCTTAATCCTACCAGCCAAGTCCTTCTCATGACCCCTTCTGGCTCTCCTAATTTCCTTTTTAAGCTCTCTTCTATAAGCCTTATACTTCTCTAGATCCCCAACATCTCCTAGCTCTTTGAACCTTTTATACACCTTTCTTTTCTTCCTGACTAGGTTCACCACAGCCTTCGTGCACCACGGTTCCCTCGACCTACCAAAACCTCCTTGTCTCACCGGAACGTTGTCGTGCAGAGCTCCAGACAAGCATTCCTTGAATATCTGCCACCTTCCTTCTGTGCTTTTCCCCAAGAACACCTCCTTCCAGTTTATTCGCCCCAACATCTGCCTGATGTCTTCATATTTCCCCTTATTCCAGACAAACACTTTCCTAGCCTACCTGATCCTATCCTTTTCCAACGCAAGGGTGAAGGAGATAGAATTATGATCTCCATCCCCAAGATGCTCTCCTACCGAGAGATCTATCACCTGTCCTGGTTCGTTAGCTAGTACCAGGTCCAGTACAACCTCTCCTCTCGTAGGCTTGTCCACGTGCTGTGTCAGGAAACCCTCCTGAACACACCTAACAAACTCCTCCCCAACCAGACCCCTTACCCTTGGGATATTCCAGTCGATGTTTGGGAAATTGAAGTCTCCCATCACAACATCTCTGTTATTTCTACATGTCTCCAGTATCTGTTTCCCTGTCTGCACCTCAACTTCCCTGTCACTATTGGGCGGCCTATAGAATACACCCAGCAACGTCACCGACCCTTTGCTATTCCTAACTTCCACCCACAGAGACTCCGTAGACATTCCCTCCTCGGTATCCACCTTCTCTGCAGCCATGACACTGTCCCTGATCAACAGTGCCACTCCACCACCTCTTTTGCCTCCCTCCCTGTCCTTCCTGAAGGATCTGAATCCCGGGACCTGTAGTACCCAGTCCTGTCCCTGAGACATCCAAGTCTCTGTAATGGCCACCACATCACAATCCCAAGCAGCAATCCACGCCCTAAGTTCATCCACCTTATTTACTACACTCCTGGCATTAAAATAGACACAGCTCAGTCCCTCAGACTGGACATTTCCCTTCTCCCCCACTCGTCTAACCTGCCTCTCATCCTGCCTAGAGTCCTTCCCTACCTGGGAGCTAACTTCCTTGCTCCCAGTCTCCACATCACTATTCCCTCCCCTTAACCTATTCAATCTCTCCTCATATCCAACAGAACTGACTTCTCTGTAAGTTAAGTTACTGTTATAAACATAATTCCTCTCACAATAACTGTTTCTCCCATCATCACGTCTTCACTCTCTCTTCCTCTTTTTTTAATGTTCACTGCCTCAAAGTCTTCCTCTTTCACTCTGGAGTGTACTGTGAAGCAAGATGGTTGAGGCGGAAATGCTAGGAGCATTTAAGGCTTATCTGGATGGCCACATGAACAGACTGGGAATAGAAGGATACAAACGAATGGTCTAGTTGGGCACATGAACGGCGCAGGCTTGGAGGCCTGAAGGGCCTGTTCCTGTGCTTATTGTTCTTTTGTTCTTATCCATTCATTTTCCCAGCCTCACACCCTTTGTAGATTCAGCCCCTCTCTCTCATGCTCATTGCTCTCCTTCCACATCTGACCACATTTCCAAACATTGTATCAGATGTGGATCTAATGTCATTTGCAGCCTGCGCATTGCTTGTCACAGTTAAGTCTATAATTTTACTACTCTAAGGAGTGATATATTTGTATCTGCTGCAGGCCTGAATTTTCTGAGATATCCCATAGAACCGTGGAAAATTACAGCTCAAAAATAGGCCTTTTGGCCCTTCTTGTCTGTGCCAAACCATTTTTTGTGTAGTCCCACTGACCTGCACTTGGACCATATCCCTCCACACCCCTCTCATCCATGAAGCCACCCAAGTTTTTCTTAAATGTTATGTGGCCCCGCATTTACCACATTATCCAGCAACTCATTCCACACTCCCACACTGCCTGCATGAAGAAGTCCCCCCCCACCCCCCTCTCCAATATTCCCTTTAAACTTTTCTCCTTTTACTCTTAACCCATGCCCTCTGATTTTTTTTTTATGCCCTAACCTCAGTGGAAATATTTTTCTGAGTTTGAGGAACTGTATTAGATTTCGGATTAAAAAAAAAACCCAACAAATTTCTTTACAGACTGAATAGTTCCAAATTGTTGATCAATAGAATTTTGCAATTTATTCTAAACGCTAATCCATTTAAATCACATTGCAGAATGTCCACAGTTAAAGATCACACAGTGAGACACAGTAACAATTGAAACTCAAATACTGAAATGTCACAGTCCAGTGACAGATGTTACTGAAACTGTCTGAGATCTAGAGATGGGGCAGATGGTGTTTGAGTGGACAGCATCTTATTGATAAATATGATCAACAGAATCTAGTGTTTGGAAAGAAGTAAGTCAATTCTAAAAATAAGTATTTTCCATCACTGAACTCAATGTCGTAATCTGTTTGTTCATATTATATATATTTAAAACCAGATTGTTGCCAACATGTCCCTATGGTGAGATTACAATGTATAAATTAAAGGCTCTGGGAATATTTAACATCAGATGTTAAAATCAGAGAGTCCGCCAGCAGTTCAAAAGGGCACTGAAGATGCATACTGACGTGGCTGTAATAACGTTCTACACTATCATTACCATTATTGGTGTTCCTGGTGAGTGACTCTAACCATTGAGATTGTGTATATCTGTATGTGAGCGGCTCTCTGATTTTTAACTCTGACTGAAAATGCTCCATGCTGTTCTCATTGTCTCTGTTATGCAGACTCTGGGTGAACGATGTAATTTACTTAAATCAAATGGCTTGAAATATCTCTGTCATTCTAATCATTTTCATCAACTGATAATGAGCTTCACGACACAATGAGGTTAACGTGTTTCGTAGTGAACTACTTAATCTTGTCTGTTGTGAGATTGGACCTCAGTGTAGGTGATCTCGCTGAAATGATATTTAGTGGGATTAAGAATATAATCAAAATTTGAGTGTGGACCACTAACCAGAGTGGAATACCTGACATCAGTGAACACGTATTCTAGGCTATATCTGTCAATGTAAAATTGTACTGATTCAGTTTTTTCACCCAGGTGGAATATCTGATCAACATCTTCAATAATATCTGGCAATATCTGTCCATGTTGAATTGTATTGAATTTTGGAAAATAATTGGAATGAAAAAAAATCTTCATTTTAAAATATATACTATTTTAATATGGTGAGTGAGTTGTCCATTCTGTGGAGCTGTCTTGAGTCTTTTATCTTTGGAATATGTTGAAAACATATTGATTTAATATTGTTTTGCTTTGATTTAATGACATTTGGTGGTCAGTGTGTGATGTGAAATTTCTCCATACCTCGAGTTTGTGTTGAAAAGAAACAGACTTCAGTTAGTTCCTGATATTTAAATGACCCAATTACAAACCGTACAGTATTCCGTGATTGTCAGAGATATGTGATTTGTCCACATTTCCATTAATCTAAAGTGTGTTTTTTTCCCCTCTAGATTGTTGTGGTTCTATCTGATTTGTGTTTCTACTTAAAACAATTTTTGAATCTGACCACCTGAAGCATTCAGATACTTGAATTCTATGGAATGATTGGGAAATGTATTGTTCCGATCAGAATGCAGAATCTGATACCGTTCTGTGGTGAAATTTCTCATTCGATTTGCAAGTTTATAATTTATTATTAATGTGTTGTGTTGAGTTTTGTTCTTCCTCTCTGCTCATTCCCATTCTTAGCTTGGATTGGTTAGTAAATTTTGAGACTATAATTTTCATTTATTTAATTATTTTTATGTTGAGTTTGTGACTGGACAATTTTTCTTTGGATGCTTTAAAATTAATTTCCGTTTAAGATCCAGAAAAAAAAGCACAAACCTTCTCTTGTCTTCCATTTAGTGAGTAACTTCTGATAATCAGCTGCTTAAGAAGGCAAACATGACAATTCTTGTTTAGCTGATGTATAGAAAATTGAGCCAGGAGGTCATGATGCAGAAGTGTGAAATGCTTATTTGTCTTCAGCGAGATATTGTGAGGAGTTCTTGTGTCTCCTCTAGAAGGAGGATGTGATTGCTCTGGAAGAAACGTAAAGGACATTCACCAGGATATTGCCCGGGCAGCAGTGTTCCTGCAGTGAAGACAGGCTGGTTAGGCTGGGGTTGATTTCCTTAAATAATGAACACTGAACGTGGTCGCCACTGACCTGTACAAAAGTAGGAGGAACAAAAGTAGGATTTACTATCAAATAAATCGGTTGGATTTAAAATTGGTGTTGTCAAACTTTACTGAGTTTACTCCAGTCCAACGCCAACATCTCTACATCAAAAGTAGGAGGAACATAGGATAGTTAAGAAGAAACTTTATCCCCTTAGCAGAGGTGTTAATGTCCAAGGTGTGTAGATTACTTAGACGGTAGTGAGGGCATGGAATGCCCTGTGGATTTGCCAACTTTAAGGGTATTCAAATGGTCAGTGGATAAGCGTATGGATAACATTGGATTAATTTAGGTTAGAAGGTCATTGGATTCCTTCCATTGGTCGGTGCAACATCGAGGGCCGAAGGGCCTGTACTGTGCTGTAGTGTTCTATGTTCCATTAAGATCAGCAGCAGAAGGGTTACAGGGGGCTCTGTGGAAAATAAAGGCTTTTTGGGTCATTTCAGAAACCCTGCTGGTCATCCTGCACAGCAAGATCCCACATCACCCTGCAATGTGGGAGCAACCAGATTTAAAACACAATTGTAAGTGTGAATTGATGACCATCACAGATTCACCCTCAGGAACACAATCCACAATCACTGTTTATAAATACAACCTTTTTCGGAGGATGTGTGAGAGAGAGTCTTTGCCCAAATTCAGCAAAGGAGGAGCACGAAATTGATTAAGGAAGTAAAAACGGAGTATGAAAGTATTCTACCGTGGAAAAAAAGCAATAGACTTTAAAAAAAATGTCTATCGGCACGTGAACAGAAACAGATTGACAAACTAGGACTTTTGCATTCAGAAACAGGAGACCCCATAACAGGAAACAAAATAATACAAGTTTTAAAGAGGAGCTGAAGGAAATTTGAATTTGTAGAGAAATGATTTTGGGGAAAATGATGTGATTGAAGGCAGATAAATCTCCAAGTCTTCATAATCTTCAGCTCAGAGTACTTGAGAAAGTCTTTCTTGGAATAGCAGATCCAATGATGATTAATTTCCAATTTTATTGGTTTCTGGGCTGGTTCCTTTGAGGTTAGCTAATGCAAGCCTAGTATTCAGACATGGACATAGAGATGAAACAGAGTACTGTAGAGCACGAGCCTAACGGCGGCACTGGGGAAGTTGCAAAAATCAAATTTCAAAGATTCATAACTCAACATTTGGAAGACAGTGGTAATAGTCAGACAAAGTCAGCATGGACTTACAAAAGGGAAATCATGTTTAGAATCTTCCGGAATTGTTTGAAGATGGAACTAGTGGATGTGCTTTATGTAGTCTTCCAGAAGGGTTACTGAGTGCAGTAACTCCAAGTTTGCAGATGATGCAAAACTGGGTTGGCAGATGAGCTGTGAGGAGGATGCAGAAGATATTCAGAATGATATGGATAGGCTGAGGGTGTGGTCATACGCATGGCAGGTGCAGTTTACTGCAGATCACCCTAAGGGTATTGACTCTGGTAGGAATATTAGGAAAACAAGTTATTGCTTGAATGGGTGCAAATTGAAGGCAGTGAATACTCATGAAAACTTTTGTCTCCTCATGCAGCATTCACAGCAAGGAACCAGGTAGGAACATCAGGGAGGCAAATGGTCTGTAGGCTTTCATAGCGAGATGATTCCTATTTAAGGATAGGGATGATTTGCTGCAATTTATAAAGCATTGGCGAGGCCACGATTGGAGATTTTTGGACAGTTTTGGCATCCTTATCTAAGGACAGTGTATTTCCTGTGGACAGAGTACAGTGAAGATTTACCAGGTAGATCCTTGGGATGGTATATGTATCATATGAGGAGGGAGTAGTTTGGTTAGGAATGTATTGAATGGAAATTTGCAGAGTGAGAGCGTTCCTCGCGGAAACGTATTATATTAGAACATAGAACATTACAGGGCAGAACAGGCCCTTCGGCCTTCGATGTTGCGCCGACCAATTAAGAAAAAGCAATGACCCTCTAACCTAAACCATTCTCTTTTCATCCAGAATCTTATCTACTAACCTCTTAAACGCCCCCATATTTGGCGCATCTACAACTGCAGCAGGCAGGGCATTCCATACCCTTACCACCCTCTGGCTAAAGAACCTACCTCTGACATCCGTCCTATAACTACCACCCCTTAATTTAAAGCTATGTCCCCTCGTGCTAGCTTTCTCCATCCTAGGAAAAAGGCTATCACTGTCCACCCTATCTAAACCTCTAATCATCTTATATGTTTCAATAAGGTCTCCTCTTAGCCGCCTTCTTTCTAACGAAAACAACCTCAAATCCCCCAGCGTCTCTTCATAAGACCTGCCCTCCATACCAGGCAACCTCCTGGTAAACCTCGCCTGTACCGTCTCCAATGCCTCCACATCATTCTTATAGTGCGCGGACCAGAACTGTACATGATACTCCAAGTGCAGCCGCAATAGAGTTTTGTACAGTTGCAACATGACATTGCGGCTCCGAAATTCAATCCCCCTATCAAGATAAGCTAAGACTCCGTATGCCTTCTTAACAACCTTATCGACTTGATTGCCAACTTTCAGGGATCTATGCACATATACACCAAGATCCCTCTGTTCATCGACACTATTAAGACAATCTAATGAGAACCTTGGGTGAGAGAGTTGGAAAACCGACAATTGCATCCTGAGTGAAATGAATTGATGTGGCTGCTGCAGTTATATTGACCGACTGATCTCTTAAAAGTAAACACAATAACTGTATGGAATGAAGCAAATGGAAAATGCTTTCTGCGGGTCCTGAGAATAGGCCTTAAATTGAGTAAACCTTGGGGACAAAGAGCAGGATTCTCTCCACCCCAGTGAAACAGAACTGTCTTTTCCAGCCCCAAAACATCCTACACGTGGATGAAAAGGGAGAGGGATGGAAAGAAAACCACTGTTCTCCACGCTGTGGACTATCCACGCACACCTCATACACCCAACAGCAATAAAATTACCACAAATCACAATAGGATATTATTTTATTTTAATTACAAGATGCCACATTGAAACAAATAGATGCAGAGAGAGAGAGGAAAAGTTGTAGTGACAGAGGATGAGACGTTGAACCACCTTCCCTACCCACACCTCACAATAAAATGATAAATTCTCCAAATCGCACAACCCTGTCTGAAAACACAACCGGGGCATATGGATTGAGAACAAGCATTTACCAAGGCCAGGTCTTTGTTTTTTTATCCTCTCCTCCCTCCCATGGGCTTTATCGTCACTGATCTAATTTGTCATTTAACTTGTGTGGTTACCGTTTGCAGTTCTGCATATGCTGCAAGTCATTGATGTAAAGCAGGATCCCATGGACAGCAATGTTTCCACATCACCCAACCTAGTCGGCAAGTGTCTAAAACCTCAATCGGGAAGAAGCTGTTCAATTCCTCAGGTTACATTTCAGAACAAGCTGTCTCAGCATTGGGCATCACACTTTCTGGAAAAATGTCGCAGGGACATTTGTGACTAAACACAGGAAACTCTCTATCACCAAATCCTGTGACATTTTCCCTCCATCCCAACTCCACAATCTTCGGCGATGTCTCCCACTTGCTTAACCTGATCCTCTCTTTTCTCTCTCACTCCCACATTTTGTAAAAGGAGCCCTTCCTCAGCTCTCTCTCCATTCTCTCATTTCCACTATCTCACAAGCCACACAATGGAAATGCAGAGACACAGACAGACAGTGTCATGAGACAGAAGTTGATGGCATGGTTCAAGCCACGCCAAATTCCTGAAGAAGAACACCTTGCTTTGTAATCTGTGAAAGCTGTGTGGGAAAGTGTGAACTGTTCTTCATTAACATTTAGTGGTTAACTAACAAAAATATTTGCCAGTCACTTTAAGTGAACAATTTTCAATTTGTTTCCTTAACTACTTAATTAACTAGCTGAAGAAGTAACACACCAATTTAAGTAAGATTACACTGGAGTGCTGTTCAAATAAATACAAAGCCTGTTCATTAACAAAAGAAAACTTAATATATAGTCAATCTCAAAAAATATGCACAAACAAAATTTTGGCTTTGGAAAACATTTTTTTTTCTATTCTTCGTTCGATTCCGTTGCCTATAAGTTCTTTTTGATTTGGTTCCCTTTGTTAAACAGATGGAGAGGTCTATTAAGAGATATTCAAACTTCATACACCTACCACTCTGTGTCTGCATTGTCCCAAGTCTGGAGAATTTTTTTTTTGAAAAAGTGACTAAAGAGGTGGATGGGGGTAAGGCAGTTGATGTGGTATATATGGACTTTAGTAAGGCGTTTGATAAGGTGGCCCATGGAAGACTTCTGCTGAAAATGCAGATGTATGGGACAGAGGGTTATTTAGCTAATTGGGTTAGGAATTGGCTAGCAGATAGAAGACAGAGGGTGGTGGTTGATGGGAGATATTCATCGTGGAGTTCGGTGACAAGTGGTGTACCTCAGGGGTCTGTTTTGGGGCCCCTGCTGTTTGTAATTTTTATAAATGATCTGGATGAGGGTATTGAAGGATGGATTAGTAAATTTGCAGATGACACTAAAGTCGGTGGAGTGGTAGATAGTGAAGAGGGGTGTTATAGTTTGCAGAGGGACTTGGACAAGTTGCAGAGCTGGGCCGAGAGGTGGCAAATGGAGTTTAATGTGGAAAAGTGTGAGGTAATGCACTATGGCAGAAATAATAAATGTGTAGAGTATAGGGCAAATGGTAGGATTCTTAGTAGTCTTGATGAACAGAGGGATCTTGGTGTGTATGTGCATAGATCCCTGAAAGTAGGCAGTCAAGTCGAGAAGGTTGTTAAGAAGGCATATGGAGTCTTAGCTTTTATTGGTAGGGGGATTGAATTTCGGAGCCGCAACGTCATGTTGCAACTGTACAAAACTCTAGTGCGGCCGCACTTGGAGTATTGTGTGCAGTTCTGGTCCCCACATTATAAGAAAGATGTGGAGGCATTGGAGAGGGTACAGAGGAGGTTTACCAGGATGTTGCCTGGTATGGAGGGCAGGTCTTATGAAGAGAGGCTGAGGGATTTGAGGTTGTTTTCGTTAGAAAGGAGGCGGCTAAGAGGGGACCTTATCGAAACATATAAGATGATTAGAGGTTTAGATAGGGTGGACAGTGATAGCCTTTTTCCTAGGATGGAGAAAGCTAGCACGAGGGGACACAGCTTTAAATTAAGGGGTGATAGTTATAGGACGGATATCAGAGGTAGGTTCTTTACCCAAAGGGTGGTTCGGGAGTGGAATGCCCTGCCTGCAGCAGTTGTAGATGCGCCAAGTTTGGTGGCGTTTAAGAGGTTAATTGATAAGTATATGGAAGAGAAGGGAATGGTTTAGTTTGGAGGGGCATTGCTTTTTATTTTGGTCGGCACAACATCGAAGGCCGAAGGGCCTGTTCTGTGCTGTAGTGTTCTATGTTCTATGTTCTAATTCCCTTTATTTCCCTTGAACGATGAAACTCTGTCTTAACACTGAAACAGCTTTTTAGAAGTTCTGCAACAAGACCGCACAAGATGCAGTTAGCAGTGTCAAATATCTTTTACACTGTTTGATGGAATGTACCCTTGAAATGTGTGAGCTCATACGCTTTGGAAGGGGTAATTTGACAAGGAAGTACTCAATAAATGTTCGTACTCTAGGAAGATCTATGGCAGAATGCGATCTTAGCGTATTTGATCCCAGATCTTTGAGAGCAGAAGTGTATGTTAGTGGAGGTGATGGGAGCAATGTCATATAGGAAACTTGCCTTTATCAATCAAGGCATAGATTAAAAAGCAGGAAAGTAATGTTGGTGTCGTATCGAACTTTGCTGAGGCCCCAGTTCGAATATTGTGTGCTGTTCTGGTTGCCACATTTTAGGAAGAATGTGATTGTACTGAAGCGGAGTGCGGAGGATATTCACCAAGATGTTGCCGTGGATGGAAGATCTACGTTATGAAACGAGGTTTTGTAGGCTTAGGTTATTAAAGTTTTAGCAGAGAAGACTGAGGGGCGACGTGATCAAGGTGTACAAGGTTATGAGGGATATGGACAGAGTAGATAGGAAGCAAGTGTTCCCCTTATCTGAAGGGTCAGTCACGAGGAGACATAGGTTCATGGTGAGTGCAAGGAGGTTGGGAAGGGGATATCATAAAATATATGTGTGTATATATAGATATATTTATCCAGAGACTGGTGACAGCCTGGAATGTGCTGCCTGGAATGGTGGTGGAAGCGGGTTGCCACATCGTTAAAAAGGTATCCGGATGAGCACTTGCCACATCATTGATATTCAGGTCTATGGGCCAAGTGCTGGCTGATGGATTCAGATGGGATTTCAGGCATTTCTAGTGTACCAATTCAGACTCGCTGGGCAAAAAATCCACCTTAGGGTCATAGATAAGCTGCAGAGCTGGGCTGAGAGGTGGCAAATGGACTTTACTGTGGGAAAGTGTGAGGTGATTCACTTTGGAAAGAGTAACAACATTATAGAATGTAGGGGTAATGGAAGGACTCTTGATAGTATCGATGAGCAGAGAAATCTCAGTGTATGTGTGCATAGCTCCCTGTTAGTTGGCATCCAGGTTGATAAGGTTGTTAAGAAGGTGTACGGTGTGTTAGCTTTTGAATTTTGGAGCTGTGAGATCATGTTGCAACTGTACAAAACTCTGGTGCAGCGGCACATGGAGTATTGCATATAGTTCTGGTCGCCACATTATAAGGAAGATGTGGAAGCATTGGAAAGGGTGCAGAGGAGGTTCACCAGGATGTTGCCTGGTTTGGTGGGAAGGTCTTAAGAGGAAAGGCTGAGGGACTTGAGGTTGTTTTCTTTAGAGAGAAGAAAGTTAAGAGGTGACCTAATTGAGGCTACAAGATGATCAGAGGGTTAGATAGGGTGGATTTAGTGAGAGCCTTTTTCCTCAGATAATGATGGATAACATGAGGGGACATAATTTAAACTGTGAGGTGATAAATATAGGACAGATGTCAGAGTTAGATTCTTTACTCAGAGGGTAGTAAGGGTGTGGAATGCCCTGCCTGCAGCAGCTGTGAACTCACCAACTTTAAGGGCATTTAAATGATCAGTGGATAGGAATATGGATAATATCGGAATAACTTAGATTAGAGGGTCATTAGATTCGTCCCACTAGTAGGCGCAATATTGAGGGCCGAAGGGCCTATATTGTGCTGTATCGTTCTATGTTTTATGTCTCAATCTGTACCTCTCACTCTTTATTCTCCTCATTCTTTCTCACTCTTTCCTTCCCTCCATTTCTTGCAATCAATCAGAAACATTGAAATGGAGAAAGAGATCCACAAAGAGAATCTCCTAAACCTGAATTAAAATGCCAGCCCTGCTCCCCCCTGCCCATCTTCTGTTCCTGCTTAATCTCTAGAAGCTGCTCAACTCTCTGTTTCAGCTTGAGAAGGGCTGTGATTGCTTCATTACATTTTTTTTAAATCCTCCCAGAATTTCTGACAGTGTTTGAGTGGAGCAGCAGCTCGTCACTACACACCGGAGACCTCCACATCCTGTCTCTCTTTCTCAAATGCTCTCCCTATTTTACCACCTCTGCTTTGACTTTCCGCTCCCCTCAGCCTTCCTCTGTCTCTGTTCCAGCCCCACCTTCTCTTTTCTCTTCCTGCTCCTGCCACTATTGCTCTCACTCGTTGCAATTCTTATGTAGGTCCAGGTATTTGCAACCACACCAACAACCAACAAGGGTGGCATACCTTGTGAGGATACGTTGAAAGAGCTCGATATTTTCTCCTTGGAGAGACTAAGGATGAGAGGTGACCTGATAGAGGTATATAAGATGATGAGAGGTATTGATCAGGTGGACTCTCAGAGGCTTTTCCCCAGGGCTGAAATGGCTGCCACAAGAGGTCACAGATTTAAGGTGCTAGGGAATAGATACACCGGAGATGTCAGGAGTAAGTTTTTCACTCAGAGGGTGGTGAGTGAGTGGAATTGAATGCCGTCTATGGTAACAGGCTTCTGGATGAGTTTATGGGACTTAATAGATGGTTATCGGTAAATCTAGCAGGCAGAGATATGATCAGCACAACTTGTAGGCCAAAGGCCTGTTTGTGCTGTTGTTTTTCTATGATTCTATGGTTCTAACCTCTTACTGGAGTAAGGGTTGAGAATCATAGATTCTAGAATCATAGAATTTAGAGTCATAGAAGAAATCCCTCTTTCTCCCTTCCCGGCCCCTGTCCTCCCTGGATATTGTCACAGTGCTGTGCATGGGATCATGCTGTGCTTAAAATCCCACAAAGAAAGCTGGAAAAGGAAATGGAGAGATTCTGGAGGAGGTGAATAGAAATAGGGAGAAAACAAGATGTAGAGAGCAATACTGGTGTGAGATAGAGAGATACGGGGAGAAACAGGAGGAAAAAAGAAAAAAAAAATGAGAACCATAGGGAGATATGGGGTAAAGCTATAATGATGAAGAATTGAAATGCAGTGGATGGGGGAGAAATCCAAATAGAAGGGGGAAAAGCTAATCCGAGAGAAGAGGAGTTTATTAAGAGGTAGATAGGGAAGAAAAGGAAAAGGCATAGAGAGAGAAAGGAGAAAGGGAAAAAGAAAAGATGCACAAACGATGTAATCAGGAAATTATAAATAGAAAAGCTGCGGGGGAGAATGAGAATAGGAAGAAATTTAAATAGAAAAAAAAGTCCTGAATTGACAACCAACTCCATCAGCTGTTCAGTCCAGAGGAGTGCTCAACTTGGGGTGGGCTCTGATAATTGGGTGCAGAAAGCAATTACAGTTTCTATTCTGTTATATCTCTGTCCATTTTGAGTCTAATTAGGAACTTGTCCAGCTTGAACTAATCCTGTAAAACAGATTAGTTGAGGAATCCAATCTCTCTGAAATATTTGAAAGATCAGAATTTGTAGATTTGCTCCGTTAAAGTAAGAGGTGTGTAATTCAGAGGTGTTTGTCCCCCAGACCCCATTTTGCCTTCAGTTTTACATTGGCCACTTTCCAATCTGCTATGTTAAATCTCTAATGCAATTCCTCCAACAACTCTGCCATCTTAGGAACCCTTGTCCATTGGATTGATGCTGAAATCCTCTCTTTACTGTCTGTTCAGGCATGGAGAATGTTTGCTCACTAATTTTCCACCTCTTATCTCTTTTTCTCATACAGTTAATTTACTGGGAATTGTGATTCTGAGTCGGAGAAAGTGTGGCCTCTCCACCTGCACCACTCGCTACCTGGTGGCCATGGCAGCAGCGGATCTACTGTTCATCATCATTAGCCTCATTCTTGGCTACATAAATGGTTATTATTTCCCCCTGAATTTCCAGTCTCTCACCTCGGTATGTCGTATTAAAGATGTCCTGATTTTTGCAGCCAGAGACTGTTCTGTTTGGTTCACCGTAACTTTCTCCTTTGATCGATTTGTGGCCATTAGCTGCCAGAAACTGAAAACTAAATATTGCACTGGGAAAACTGCAGCTGTGGTTCTGGCAACAACTGGCATCCTGCTCTGTGTGAAAAACATCCCCGTGTACTTTACAGTTGAACCTGGAAGGATAATTGACAATGTCCAGTGGTTCTGTCAGACAAAGGCCAACTTTTGGACTGATCCTGGATGGGTTGGATTTTCCTGGTTTGAACAGGTTTTAACCCCATTGCTCCCATTTGGTTTAATCCTGTTGATTAACGCTTTGACGGTCAGATACATTTTGGTGACCAGTCGAGTCCGGAAGGGGCTGAGGGCTCGCAGTCAGGGAGAGAATTGCAGAGACCCTGAAATGGAAAGCAGAAGGAAGTCAATGATTTTACTCTTCAGCATATCCGGAGCTTTCATTCTCCTCTGGGCGGTGTCTGTTATTTTTTTTTATTTATTCGACAGTGAAAGGATTAGTTTCTGTCACTCTTCCTGAATTCACATTTCAACAAGTCGGGTTGATGCTGCGGAATTTAAATTGCTGCGCAAACACATTTATTTACGCGGTGACTCAATCCAAATTCAGGGAGGAGATCAGAATCGTGCTGAAATACCCAGTTACATAAATTATTCAATTAATGAAGAAACAAAACTGACTGACACAATCACAGACTGGAATCACCAACTGACCACTTCAGCCAAACAGAGACCATGATCACTAATTGACAGCCTCAGCCAATCAAAGACTGGATTGCTAACTGACTGCCTCAGCCAAAGACTGGATTGCTAACTGACTGCTTCAGCCAATCAGAAACTATATTGCTGGCTGACTCCCTCAGCCAATTAGAGATTGGATTGCTCAGAGACTTCCCCCGCCAATCAGAGACCAAGATCAACAACTAAGCAACTCTGCCAATCAGTCACCAGATTGCTAACTGACTGCCTCAGCCAATCAGAAGCCAGACTGACTACTGTCCGAATCAGCCAATCAGAAATGCCGCTCTCTCCTGACAGCCAGTGACTGATTTTGGCACTTTAATGACAGTGGATGAACCAATCAGAGACTGGGCTTTATGGCTGATAGTTGTGTCTGCCAATCAGGGCATCGGCAGTTAACAACTCGCCCCCTAGAATAAATCTGGGAACTCAACTCGCTGAGCGACAGACACTTCAACTAGTCAGGAAGCTTGTGTGTGTGTGTGTGTGTGTGTGTGTGTGTGTGTGTGTGTCAGTGTTACTGTGTATATTTGTCTATGATCCAAATGCGCACATGTGTGTGTGCATGTCTGTGTATGTATGCATTTGTATGTGTGTGTGTGTGTTTTCCCAAATCTGGAGATTTCCCTCCAGTCCTCTGAGGGTTAAACTCCCTCTTGAAGCCGAGATGAACCTTTTTAAAACATAGCTTTGAGATTTGTAGTTTGACAGACAGCTATCTAGATTTGAAACGTCAGCTCTTTTTGTTCCACACAGATGCTGCCAGACTTACTGAGATTTTCCAGCATTTCCTCTTTTGGTTTCAAATTCCAGCATCTGCAGTAATTTGATTTCATCTTTGTAAAAACATAATCCATTAACACACAGAGGTATCACAGACACTGATATACACAGAATGAGTGTGTGTGTGTGTGTGTGGGAGAGAGAGAGATAGATAAACACACACACACACACACACACACACACACACACACACACACACACACACAGAATGGGACACAGAGAGGGAGGCAGGCACAGAAAGGCAGATAGAGAGCGAGCAAGCAAGGGAGAGTGAAAGAGAGTGCAAAAGTTAGTGTGTGTGAGAGAGAGAGGGGGCAAGAGAGAGAGAGCGAGAGCAAGTGTGAGAACGAAAGTGCGAGAGAGTGAGAGCGAGAAAATGACAGAGAGAGGCAAAAACAGTAAAATCCATACCTACCCCTGCCAGGGTTTGGAGTGACCAAGGTTTGAACTTCTAAAACTGAATTATAAAGAACTATGTGCATTTTACTTAATAATTTAAAGCATTTAGATAGTTATATAGGTAAGATGCATATAGAAGGATATGGACCAAATGCGGACAATTGGGATTAGCTAATTGATTTTTAAAAAAAACACGTTGCAAATTGGGCAGAAGAGCCTGTTTCCTTGCTGTAAACCCTTGATGACTCTATGATTAACTTACATAGATGCACGTTTTGAAATAGCTCATCACTGAGCAGTACAGATACCACTGTGTGCAAATCATGCTATTTAAATGCAATTTATCAAAGAACATTTTATAACATAACTGCATGTCTTTACAACAGCTACTCTAGACAATTACCACAGAGGAAATGTTTATAATTTGATTTTTTTTATTTTGAATCATGTAAATGCAAATGAAAAATTTAAACAGAAGACTATTGTTTGTGAATGTCACCAATGGGCCATTTTGTCACAAGTCAAACAATGAGGTGGATTGATTTGATTTATTGTCACGTATTAGTATACAGTGAAAATCATTGTTTCCTGTACGTCTTACACAAAACATCCCGTTCATAAAAAAAGGAAAGTAGAGGGTGCAGTATGTAGTGTTACAGTCATAGCTGGGAGTAGAGAGAAAACAATTTAATATGAGGTAGGTCCATTCAAAAGTCTGATGATAGCAGGATAGAAACTGTATTTGAGTTGCTTGGTGTGTGTCCTCAGACTTTTCTATCTCTTTCCCGATAGAAGAAGATAGACTGTGCATTGTGTTCTTGGTTATGTCCGGTGTTTTTTCAGAGCCAGTGGGAATTGTAGACACTCAATGGTTGGAAGGCTGGTTTGTATGATGGACTGGGGTTCGTTCATGACCCTCCCTTCAGGGGGATTAGCAGGGTAAAGGGGTGTCAGGGATAGAGTTTAGTTGGGTTGCTTTTGATGCAAGCTCATGGACTGAATGGCCACCTTCCTATGAGTCAATGATTGTATGATTTTGAATGAATGGATCAACCGGGGTAATAATTACAAACCATGAAAGCATTCTTGCACAATGAAGTGTCCAGATTGACGGTAATAATAACATGAGTGCTCTGAACAAATCAATTATTGAGACAAATGATGATTTCAAACTGAATCTTTTCAAATAATATTAAAGCAAACCTGTGTCGCTGACAGCAGAAGGCTCGCAACTGAATTATGGCTAATATTTTGTTGGCATAGTCATCCATGGATACAGAACAACTTGTTGATTCTTTTAGATCGAGGCTTCAGATTAGTGCTGTGCAATTAGAAAATAATTTTTGAAAATCTTTGTAATCCTACCCTGATTTACTGCTTGTGAATGTGTCAGAGAAATATCCAGGAAAGGTTAAATTACACATCAGTTTAAAGTTTATTTATTACTGTCACAACCAGCATAGGCGGCACGGTGACAAAGTGGTTAGTACAGCTGTTTCACAGCTCCAGGGACCCGGATCAATTCCAGCCTCGGGTCACTATCTGTGTAGAGACTGCACGTTCTCCCGGTATCTGCGTGGATTTCCTCCAGCTGCTCCGGTTTCCTCCCACACTCCAAAGATGTGCAGGTTAGGTGGATTGACCATGCTAAATTGCCCGTTAGTGTCCAAAGATATTTAGTTTAGGAGGATTGGTCCTGCTGAATCCCCCCTGAATTGGTCTCCAGAGATGTGCACTTTAGAAGGATTGGCCAAGCTAAATGATCCCTTCGTATCAGGGCTTCAGCAGGAGAAATGCAGAGGTTTTAGAGATTGGATTTGGATGGCATTGTTGTTGGTACAGGCTCAAAGGGCTGAATGGCCCCCTCAAGAACAGCACAGCACAACACAGGAAACAGCCCTACAAGTTGTTCTCTTTTTTTTATTTCGCTCAGTCTCTCTCTGTATCAGACAGAAGTCTGGATTGCAGAATTGAATTACTTAGAATGGGTCTAAACCCTGAAATTCCCTCTCTAACGCATTGTGGATAAACCCACAGCACAGGGACTGCAGTGATTCAAGAATTCAGCTCACCACCAACTTAGTCACTTGTTTTTTGAAAAAGTGACTAAGGAGGTGGATGGGGGTAAGGCGGTTGATGTGGTATATATGGACTTTAGTAAGGCGTTTGATAAGGTGGCCCATGGAAGACTTCTGCAGAAAATGCAGATGTATGGGACAGAGGGTGATTTAGCTAATTGGATTAGGAATTGGCTAGCAGATAGAAGACAGAGGGTGGTGGTTGATGGGAGATATTCATCGTGGAGTTCGGTGACAAGTGGTGTACCTCAGGGGTCTGTTTTGGGGCCCCTGCTGTTTGTAATTTTTATAAATGATCTGGATGAGGGTATTGAAGGATGGATTAGTAAATTTGCAGATGACACTAAAGTCGGTGGAGTGGTAGATAGTGAAGAGGGGTGTTATAGTTTGCAGAGGGACTTGGACAAGTTGCAGAGCTGGGCCGAGAGGTGGCAAATGGAGTTTAATGTGGAAAAGTGTGAGGTAATGCACTATGGCAGAAATAATAAATGTGTAGAGTATAGGGCAAATGGTAGGATTCTTAGTAGTCTAGATGAACAGAGGGATCTTGGTGTGTATGTGCATAGATCCCTGAAAGTAGGCAGTCAAGTCGAGAAGGTTGTTAAGAAGGCATATGGAGTCTTGGCTTTTCTTGGTAGGGGGATTGAATTTCGGAGCCGCAACGTCATGTTGCAACTGTACAAAACTCTAGTGCGGCCGCACTTGGAGTATTGTGTGCAGTTCTGGTCCCCACATTATAAGAAAGATGTGGAGGCATTGGAGAGGGTACAGAGGAGGTTTACCAGGATGTTGCCTGGTATGGAGGGCAGGTCTTATGAAGAGAGGCTGAGGGATTTGAGGTTGTTTTCGTTAGAAAGGAGGCGGCTAAGAGGGGACCTAATCGAAACATATAAGATGATTAGAGGTTTAGATAGGGTGGACAGTGATAGCCTTTTTCCTAGGATGGAGAAAGCTAGCACGAGGGGACACAGCTTTAAATTAAGGGGTGATAGTTATAGGACGGATATCAGAGGTAGGTTCTTTACCCAAAGGGTGGTTCGGGAGTGGAATGCCCTGCCTGCAGCAGTTGTAGATGCACCAAGTTTGGTGGCGTTTAAGAGGTTAGTTGATAAGTATATGGAAGAGAAGGGAATGGTTCAGTTTGGAGGGGCATTGCATTTTATATTGGTCGGCGCAACATCGGAGGCTGAAGGGCCTGTTCTGTGCTGTAATGTTCTATGTTCTATGTTCTCAAGGCACAATTAGAAATAGACAATAAATGCTGGCCTAGCCAGCCGTAACCATGTCCCACAAATAGAACACTGAACATAGGAAACTACAGCACAAACAGGCTGTTCGGCCCACAAGTTGCGCTGATCATATCCTTACCTACTAGGGCAATCTATAGTCCTCATCCCATGTACAATGAATAAAAAAAAACTGCACTGCAGATTTCCATGAATCTGTGCTTAATTCAACATTGAGATTAAAACTCCAGTGCTTGATTGAAGAGACATTAAGGGCATTTGAAGTAAATTGAAGTGTATTTATTAGCGTCACAAGAGGCTGACATTAACTGCAATGAAGTTTCTGTGAAAATCTCCTAGTTGACACCCTCCGGTTCCTGTTCGTGTACACAGAGGGAGAATTTAGCATGGCCAATGCATCGAACCAGCACATCTTTGAGATATAGGAAGAAAGTGAAGTGCTGGACTTGGCTGATATGTTGCTGAAATCAGATCATAGATCAAAATTCAAAAAATATAAGAGGAAGTAACATTGAAAAGGGGTCTGCTAAAGAACAGGGAGACACGATTAATGAGATAGTTATTACAAAAAACTAACAATAATATATTAGGTAGAATTGTTTGCCATTTCCTGTGCTGTTCACACTCAAAGGATGTCACTTAAACATAAATAAAATAGTTCAGATTCCCTATGTCCAGGCATTTCCTTCTTTCCAAGTGTTGAAGCAAAATGATAAGTAATCTGAAATCAAACAACTATGAATAAGAAAGTTGTATGTGTTGTAAGGTGTGCCAGTTTACAGATCACAACAGTTTATAAAGATTGTAAAATGCAATGGATGTTATTTAATTCCATCTGGACAGATAACATTAACACAAGTCTGTTTATTCACAAATTATGTATATGGATATGGTAATAGCTTTAAATTATATTATTTTTTCATTATATATGCTTGTTCTACCAAACAGAATAAAGAAACATATTAATGCATAAATACAAATCCCTTTACTGTATTATTTTTAATTGAAAGTTAATTTATTAATGTCACAAGAAGGCTTACATTAAAACTGTATTTAAGTTACTGTGAAAATCCCCTAATTATCACATTCTGGCCCACATTCGGGTACACAGATGGAGAATTTAGCACAGCCAATGCAACTAACCAGCACGTGTTTTGAACTGTGATTTGAATTATTATTTTCACATATTTGTTTACAGTGAAAATTGTTTCTTGTGCACTGTACAAGAAACCATACTGTTCACAGGGAAAGAAAGAAGAGAGTGCAGAATACAATGTTACATTCATAGCTATGGTGTAGAGAAAATCAACCTAGTAAGAGTTAGTTCCATTCAAACGTATGATGGTAGCAGGGAAAAAGCTGTTCTTCAGTCCATTGGTACGTGACCTCAGACATTTGTAACTTTTTCCTAACGGAAGAAGATGGAGGAGAATAGTCCTGGGTATGCAGGGTCCTTGATTATGCTAGCTATTTTGCCGACGCTGTGGGAAGTGTAGACAGTGTCAATGGATGGAAGACTGGTTTGTGTGATGGATTGGGCTTTGTTCACAATGCTTTGTAGTTTCTTGCAGACTGTGACAGAGCAAGAGCCTGTGATACAACCAGAAAGAATGTTTTCTATGTTGCATAAAAATTAATGAGAATCATAAAGGACATGGCAAATTCCCTTAGCCATCTGAGAAAGTGAAGACATCAGGGCTTTCGTAACTACTGAATTGGCAAAGAGGGACCAGGATAGATTGTTGGTGATCTGGACACTTAGAAACCCAAAGCTTTTAATATTTCCCTTCATTCCCATTGCTGTAGACAGGGGCATGTTGTCCTTTACGCTTTCTGTAGTCGATGACTATCTCCTTCGTTTTGTTGACATTCGGCTTACCAGATTCTCTATTCATGTCGGTATCCTGCCTCATCACTTTTGAGATCCTGCGGTGGTATCATAAGCACATCTGAAAACCAAGTTGCAGGGAAACTTAGCCACAAAGAAATCTGTATGAGGAGTATAATAGGGGGCTGAGGGCACAGCTTTGTGGGGCACCAGTGTTGAGGATGATTTTGGAGGAAGTATTGCCGTCTGTCCTTATTGATTGCAGTCTGTGAGTTCAGAAGTCTAAGATTCCAGTTGCAGAGGGAGAAGACATACCCCAGGATATGGAATTTGGAGTTATTATATTATTAATACATAAATATAAATTCCTTTGCTCTACCAGATCACCATTCATTGATTCTTAAATAAGTGTTAAAATTGCAAGGTGGAGAATCAAAGTTGTCGATTAAATTAAATTCTGATTGTTTTGTGAATGTGATTTTGGAGAGCAAATACTTGAACTATACTGATAGAATCATCGAATCCTAAGTGTAGAAGGATACCATTTGGTCCATCGAGTCTACAATGACCACAATCTCACCTAGGATCTATCTCCATAATCCCATGGATTTACCGAAGCCAGTTCCCCTGATGCTAAGGGGCAATTTAGCATGTCCAATCCAACCAATTTGAGATCATAATTCTATCTCTTTCACGATAGCGATGGAAAGATATAGGATCAGACAGGCTAGGAAGGTGTATGTCTGGAGTAAGGGGAAATATGAAAACATTAGGCAGGTAATTGGGCGCATAAACTGGAAGGAGATGTTCTTGGGGAAGAGTACAGAAGAAAATGTGAGGTAATGCACTTTGGCAGGAACAATAAATGTGTAGAGTATAGGGCTAATGGTAGGGCTCTTAATAGTGTTGAGGAACAGAAGGATCTTGGTGTATGTGTCAATAGATCCCTGAAAGTAGGCAGTCAAGTGGATAGAGTTGTTAAGAAGGCTTATGGAGTCTTAGCTTTTATTGGTAGGGGGATTGAATTTAGGAGCCGCAGCATCATGTTGCAGCTGTACAAAACTCTAGTGCGGCCGCACTTGGAGTATTGTGTGCAGTTCTGGTCGCCACATTATAAGAAAGATGTGGAGGCATTGGAGAGGGTACAGAGGAGGTTTACTAGGATGTTGCCTGGTATGGAGGGCAGGTCCTATGAAGAGAGGTTGAAGGATTTGAGGTTGTTTTCGTTAGAAAGGAGGCGGCTAAGAGGGGATCTTATTGAAGCATATAAGATGATTAGAGGTTTAGATAGGGTGGACAGTGATAGCCTTTTTCCTAGGATGGAGAAAGCTAGCACGAGGGGACACAGCTTTAAATTAAGGGGTATGAGTTATAGGACGGATATCAGAGGTAGGTTCTTTACTCAAAGAGTGATTAGGGAGTGGAATGCCCTGCCTGCAGCTGTTGTAGATGCGCCAAGTTTGGTGGCGTTTAAGAGGTTAATTGATAAGTATATGGAAGAGAAGGGAATGGTTTAGTTTGGAGGGGCATTGCTTTTTATTTTGGTCGGCACAACATCGAAGGCCGAAGGGCCTGTTCTGTGCTGTTATGTTCTATGTTCTATGAAAGTGGGTTTTTTTCAAGGAATGTTTGTCTGGGGCACTGCAAGACAACATTCGGAGGAGTGAAGGAGGTTTTGGTAAGACGTGAGAACCGTGGTGCCCGAAGGTAGCGGTGAACCTAGTTAGGAAGAAAAAAAAGGTACATAAAAGGTTCAGAGAGTTGGGGGATGTTAGGGATCTAGAGGAGTGTAAGGTGTGTAGAAGGAAACTTAAAAGGGAAATTAGGAGAGCCAGAAGGGGTCATGAGATGGCCTTGGCAGGTAAGATTAAGGAGAATCCGAAGGCCTTCTACAAATATCTGAAAAGTAAAAGGATGAGAAGAGAAGGGATAGGGCCTATAAAAGGTGAAGGGGGAAAAGTCTGTGTGAATCAGGAAGAAATGGCAGAGGTGCTTAACGAGTACTTTGCCTTGGTATTCACAGTGGAAAGTGAACTGGGAGATTGCACTGCAGGTTTGCGGCATATGGAAAAGATTGAGTATGTGGATGTTAGGAAAGAGGATGTGTTAGACCTGTTAAATTCTATGAAGATAGACAAGTCGCCGGGACCGGAAGGGATGTACCCCAGGTTATTGTGGGAGGTGAGGGAACTGGTTGCAGAGCCCCTGGCAATGATCTTTGCGTCGTCCATGGAAACGGGAGAGGTTCCAGAGGATTGGAGGATTGCGGATGTGGTTCCTATCTTTAAGAAAGGGAACAGGGATAGTCCAGGAAATTACCGACCGGTGAGTTTGACTTCAGTGGTTGGTAAGCTGATGGGGAGGCTTCTGAGGGATAAGATATATGAACATTTGAACATAGAACATAGAACAATACAGCTGTGTTCTATTGTTTTGTGTTCTGTGTTCAAATGTTCATATATCTTATCCCTCAGAACCCTGTCCATCAGCTTACCAACCACTGAAGTCAAACTCACCGGTCAGTAATTTCCTGGACTATCCCTGTTCCCTTTCTTAAAGATAGGAACCACATCCGCAATCCTCCAATCCTCCGGATTAAAGTGGGGGATGGTTCTATCTGAAACCACTTGCTCAGAGAGCACTCTACATCGCGCTGAGATAATCCTATCTGAAGCCTCAGATCGTACTGTACTTAACACCGAGGATAATTCCCTCTGAAGTCGGATTGTGCTGTACATAACACTGAGGGATAGATACAAGTGAAACCTCAGATTGTTCTGTATATATCACTGGGAGATAGTTAGAACATATATAACATAGAACACTAAAGTACAAACGGGCCCTTCGGCCCACAAATTATGCCGATCATATCTATACTTACCAGGCCATAGACCTATCTGTAACTCCCAATCCCATGACATCCCATTTCTTAAAGGACCCCAGCAAGTTTGCCTCTACCACCACTGACGGCAAGCAATTCCTTTCACTCATCACCCTCTGAGTGAAAAACTTACAGAACAAAGGACATTTGGAGAAGTTTGGGCTGATTAGAAATAGTCAGCATGGTTTTGTCAAGGGCAGGTCATGCCTTACGAGCCGAGTTGAGTTCTTCGAAAATGTGACTGAACACATTGACGAAGTAAGGACAGTGGACGTAGTGTACATGGACTTTAGTAAGGCGTTTGATAAGGACCCACACGCAAGACTTCTGGAGAAAGTGAGAGGGCATGGGATCCAAGGCGCTTTGGCCTCGTGGATCCACAACTGGCTTGCCGGCAGAAGGCAGAGAGTGGTTGTGGATGAGTCTTGTTCTGCTTGGAGGTCGGTAACCAGTGGAGTGCCCCAGGGATCTGTTCTGAGACCCCTGCTGTTTGTCATTTTCATAAATGACCTGGATGAGGAAGTGGAGGAATGGGTTAGCAAGTTTGCCGATGATACAAAGATCGGTGGTGTTGTGGATGATCTGGAGGGATGCCAAAAGTTGCAGCGGGACATAGACAGCATGCAAGACTGGGTGGAAAAGTGGCAGATGGACCTCAACGCAGATAAATGTGTAGTGGTCCATTTTGGCATGAATAATGGGATGAAGGAGTACAATATAAGGGGTAGGAGTTTTTGCTGTGTTGTAGATTAGAAGGATCTCGGGATCCGGGTCCATAGGACTCTTAAATCGGCCTCGCAGGTGGAGGAAGTGGTCAAGAAGGCGTACGGTATACTGGCCTTCATTAATCGAGGAATGGAGTTTAGGAGTCAGGGGGTAATGATGCAGCTCTATAAGACTCTTGTCAGACCCCACTTGGAGTATTGTGCGCAGTTCTGGTCGCCTCATTATAGGAAGGATGTACATGCTATTGAGAGAGTTCAGAGGAGATTTACAAGGATGCTGCCTGGATTGGGAGGCAGGCCTTATGAAGATAGGTTGAGGGAGCTGGGACTCTTCTCACTGGAACGACGTAGGTTGAGAGGCGACCTGATAGAGGTTTATAAAATGCTGAGAGGATAGATTGGGTGGACTCTCAGGGACTATTTCTCCGAGCTGAAATGGTCACTACGAGAGGACGCAGATTTAAGGTGCAGGGAAGCAAATACAAACGAAATGTCAGGGGTAGGTTTTTCACTCAGAGGGTGGTGAGTGAATGGAACCGACTGCCGTTGGAGGTTGTTGAGCCAAAGTCACTAGGGTCTTTTAAGAGACTTCTGGATGAGTATATGGAAACGAATAGGATAGGGGTTATAGATAGGTCTGTGGATTGGTAGATGTGATCAGCGCAACTCGTGGGCCGAAGGGCCTCTTTGCGCTGTATTGTTCTATGTTCTATGTTAACCTGCACATCTATGGGGTTCGGGAGGAAGACGCAGCACCTGGAGGAAACGCACACAGACAAGGGAAGACCCTGCGAGGTCCACCAAGCAGGGAATTGAGAATTCCTCATTGAAATACCCATTGGAAATCAGAAGAATAAGGGGGGATCTTATACAAAAACATACAATTGCGAAGCAAATAAATAAGGTAGAACCAGATAGGTTGGTTCTACTGGCAGCTGAAATGAGAACTTGGGGCATAGTCTTAAAATGAGGGAAAGGAGATTTAGGACTGAGTTGAGGAGCAACTTCTTCACACAACAGTTATTAATCAATGGCATACCTGCCCAGTGAAGAAGTTAAGGCTACCTCATTGAATTGTTATAAGGCAAGGATAGATACATTTTTGAATAGTAAAGGGTTATGGTGAGCGGGCGGGTGAGTGGAGCTGATTCGTCAAAAAGATCTGCCATGATCTTATTGAATTGTCGAGTAGGCAATGTCATTACTCTCTGTCATAGGAGACGGAGATTAATAGTGGAAGGGTGTTTCTCTAGCTGGAGGTCGGTCACAAGTGGTGTGCCGCAGGGCTCTGCACTGGGACCTCTTCTATTTGTAATATACATAAATGACTTGGAAGAGGGAGTAAGTGGAGTGATCATCTAGTTTGCAGACGATACAAAGATGGCTGGACTTGCGGATAGTGAGGAGCATTGTCAGGCGATGCAGCAGGACATAGATAGGCTGGTAGCTTGGGCAGACAGATGGCAGATGGGATTCAATCCTGATAAATGTGAGGTGATGCATTTCGGGAGAAAGAATGTAGGGGGGAGGTATATGATAAAGGGTAGACCTATTAAGAGTATAGAAACGCAGAGGGACCTGGGGGTGCAGGTGAACAAATCTCTGAAGGTGGCAGAGCAAGTGGAGAAGGTTGTGAAGAAAGCATATAGTATGCTAGCCTTTATAGGAAGGGGTATAGAGTACAAGATCTGGCCTTTAATGTTGCAGTTGTATAAAACGTTGGTTAGACCTCATTTGGAATACTGCATCCAGTTCTGGTCGCCTTACTACTGGAAGGACGTGGAGACTCTGGACAGAGTGCAGAGGAGGTTGACCAGGATGCTGCCTGGTATGGAAGGTCTGAGTTACGAGGAGAGTTTAGGCAAATTGGGACAGTTTTCCTTAGAAAGATGTAGACTTAGAGGAGATCTGATAGAGGTGTACAAGATTGAGCGGTATAGATAGAGTAAACAGGGTTAAGCTTTTTCCTAGGATGGACTCGAATAACACGAGGGGTCCTGGGCTTAGGGTGAGGGGTGTTAAGGTATAATTTGGATGCTGGAGGGAGTTTTTTTCACACAAAGGGTGGGTGGGGGTATGGAATGGGCTGCCAAGTAAAGTGTTGGAGGCTGGTACTCTGGAGTTATTTTATACTTAGATCGACACATGAACAGAATGAGAATGAGGGGTTTAGAAAACTGATTTAAAATAAGGATCAGGAGCATTGTGAGTCCCTGGGAAGAGTGTAAATAGATGATGATATTGATGTACTTGTTTTTATCCTACAGGTATAAAACCTACAGGTGTAGAGTATAGGGCTAATGGTAGGGCTCTTAATAGTGTTGCGGAACAGAAGGATCTTGGTGTATGTGTCAATAGATCCCTGAAAGTAGGCAGTCAAGTGGATAGAGTTGTTAAGAAGGCATATGGAGTCTTAGCTTTTATTGGTAGGGGGATTGAATTTAGGAGCCGCAGCATCATGTTGCAACTGTACAAAACTCTAGTGCGGCCGCACTTGGAGTATTGTGTGCAGTTCTGGTCCCCACATTATAAGAAAGATGTGGAGGCATTGGAGAGGGTACAGAGGAGGTTTACCAGGATGTTGCCTGGTATGGAGGGCAGGTCCTATGAAGAGAGGTTGAAGGATTTGAGGTTGTTTTCGTTAGAAAGGAGGCGGCTAAGAGGGGATCTTATTGAAGCATATAAGATGATTAGAGGTTTAGATAGGGTGGACAGTGATAGCCTTTTTCCTAGGATGGAGAAAGCTAGCACGAGGGGACACAGCTTTAAATTAAGGGGTATGAGTTATAGGACGGATATCAGAGGTAGGTTCTTTACTCAAAGAGTGATTAGGGAGTGGAATGCCCTGCCTGCAGCTGTTGTAGATGCGCCAAGTTTGGTGGCGTTTAAGAGGTTAATTGATAAGTATATGGAAGAGAAGGGAATGGTTTAGTTTGGAGGGGCATTGCTTTTTATTTTGGTCGGCACAACATCGAAGGCCGAAGGGCCTGTTCTGTGCTGTATTGTTCTATATTGGTGCTTTGGTCCACCTTGTTGTCTAACAAGGGGCATACACGTGATAGGTCGTGAAAGGGCTGCTCTTGGATTTTTTTTCGAAAGTATCCTAGTGTTTCACGTCGTTAATGTATGCTTGTCCTGGACAATTTCATGGGCAACATGACAGCTCAGTGACTATCGCTGTGCTGTGCAGATACATGGATTTGGGCCTGTGTCTGTGGGAGTTTGCTCATTCTCCCCGTGCTTGCGTGGGTTTTCTCCAGGTGCTCCGGTTTCCTCCCACATCCCAAAGATGTGCTTGTGGGCTAATTGGCAAAACAAATTCTCCCTCAATTGTCTCACACTTGGTTTTCAATCCATAGATCTATAAACATAGACAGGGATCACAGGTAGAGGTGGGAACATCGGGGTGGCGGCATGGGCTCGTTGAGCCGAAGGGCCTGTTTCCTGTGCTGTTTGTTCTTTGTTATTTGTCCTAGATCTAGAATATAGATGTTTCCCTGGAGATAGCGATGATATTTGCGTCGTCCAGGGAAACGGGAGAGGTTCCGAGGATTGGAGGATTGCAGATGTGGTTCCTATCTTTAAGAAAGGGAACAGGGATAGTCCAGGAAATTACCGACCGGTGAGTATGACTTCAGTGGTTGGTAAGCTGATAAGAGGCTTCTGAGGGATAAGATATATGATCATTTGGAGAAGTTTCGACTGATTAGAAATAGTCAGCATGGTTTGTCAAGGGCAGGTCATGCCTTCCGAGCCTAGTTGAGTTCTTTGAAAATGTCACTGAACACATTGACGAAGGAAGGGTGGTGGACGTAGTGCACATGGACTTTAGTAAGGCGTTTGATAATGTTCCCCATGCAAGGCTTCTGGAGAAGGTGAGAGGGCATGGAATCCAAGGGGCTTTGGCCTCGTGGATCCACAACTGGCTTGCCAGCAGGAGGCAGAGTGTGGTTGTGGATGAGTCTTGTTCTGCTTGGAGGTCGGTAACCAGTGGAGTGCCCCAGGGATCTGTTCTGGGATGCCTGCTGTTTGTCATTTTCATAAATGACCTGGATGAGGAAGTGGAGGGATGGGTTAGTAAGTTCGCCGATGATACAAAGGTCGGTGGTGTTATGGATGTTCTGGAGGGATGCGAAAAGTTGCAGCGGGACATAGACAGCATGCAAGACTGTGCGGAGAAGTGGCAGATGGACTTCAATGTGGATAAATGTGTACTGGTCCATTTTGGCAGGATGGAGGAAGTGGTCAAGAAGGCGTACAGTGTACTGGCCTTCATTAATCGAGGAATAGAGTTCAGGAGTCAGGAGGTAATGATGCAGCTGTATAAGACTCTTGTCACACCCCAGTTGGAATATTGTATGCAGTTCTGGTCGCTTCATTATAGGAAGGATGTAGAGGCTATTGAGAGAGTTCAGAGAAGATTTACAAGGATGCTGCCTGGATTGGGAGACAGCCTTATGAAGATAGGTTGAGGGAGCTGGGACTCTTCTCACTGGAACAACGTAGGTTGAGAGGCGACCTGATAGAGGTTTATAAAATGTTGAGAGGAATAGATAGGGTGGACTTTCAGAGATTATTTCCCCAAGCTGAAATGGTCACTACGAGAGGACACAGATTTAAGGTGCAGGGCAGCAAATACAAAGGAGATATCAGGGGTAGGTTTTTCACTCAGAGGGTGGTGAGTGAATGGAACCGACTGCCGTCGGAGGTTGTTGAGCCAAACTCACTGGGGTCTTTTAAAAGACTTCTGGATGAGTATATGGAAAAGAATAGGATGGGGGGTTATAGATAGGTCCGTGGATTGGTAGATGTGATTGGCGCAACTCGTGGGCCGAAGGGAGTGTTTGTGCTGTATTGTTCTATGTACACTTTGAATGATATCACTTGCGTGTATGGTGCACAAGAAACGATACTTTTAATTGTATACTAATAAATGTAGGAATAATAAATCAAAATGAATCCTTCTCCCTTATGTACTCTATGAACGGCATGCTTTGTCTATATAGAGCAATAGAAACAATGTTTTTCACCTACCCCAATACATGTGACAACAATAAACCAAATCAAATCAAAGTTGTGCTAAGAAACAAATGTTACAGTTGAAATTGAGTAATGTTATCAGCCAAGATGTGAGGTGAAACAAAGAGATTAGAATTCTAACTGAATCCCACTACCTGCAACACCGACAGTGGCAAGGTTGGAATAATAAAAAAGGCAAACATAAGCCACTTTGGTTTTCCGTGCATGTTTGTCAGATATTCCGCACTGCATTGCATACTCTATTTATTTATATGCTGTTTCATCCCTCCAGGGAGACAATTAAGTATTTTGGAATGTTTTATGTTAGTTACAGTCATTGAAACAATCAAATTAATCCAGGGCTTGTGTTTTCATGTTGCTGAAATGTGGCTTTATTTGTCTCATAGAGGATCCTCCGTGGGGCTGATATGGAATTTTAAGTTGTGATTGCATCTTGCACATAAGGAGGCTTTATTTTTTATATAACACACAATCTATGTTGGGGAGGTGATGACCAATTGGTATTTTTGTTAGGATTGCTGTCTCATTGTGCCACAGACACTGGTTCAATTCCAGCTTTGGGGTCTGTGTGGAGTTTGTATGGATAGGGGGTTATAGATAGGTCTGTAGATTGGTAGATGTGATCGGCGCAACTCGTGAGCCGTGTTCTATGTTCTGCCCGTCTCTGTGTGGGTTTCCTCCGGGTACTCCAGTTTCCTCTCACACTCCAAAGCAGTGCATCTTAGGTGGATTGGCAATGCTAAATAGCCCTTTAGAACATAGAACAATACAGCACAAACAGGCCCTGCGGCCCACGAGTTGCGCCAATCACATCTACCAATCCACAGACCTATCTACAACCCCCTATCCTATTCTTTTCCATATACTCATCCAAAAGTCTCTTAAAACACCCTAGTGAGTTTGGCTCAACAACCTCCGACGGCAGTCGGTTCCATTCACTCACCATCCTCTGAGTGAAAAACCTACCCCTGACATCACCTTTGTATTTGCTTCCCTGCACCTTAAATCTGTGTCCTCTCGTAGTGACCATTACAGCTCGGGGAAATAGTCTCTGAAAGACCACCCTACCTATTACTCTCAACATTTTATAAACCTCTATCAGGTCGCCTTTCAACCTACGTCGCTCTGGTGAGAAGAGTCCCAGCTCCCTCAACTTATCTTCATAATGCCTGCCTCCCAATCCAGGCAGCATCCTTGTAAATCTCCTCTGAACCCTCTCAATAGCCTCTACATCCGTCCTATAATGAGGCGATCAGAACTGCGCACAATACTCCAACTGGGGTCTGACAAGAGTCTTATAGAGCTGCATCATTACCTCCTGACTCTAAAGTCAATTCCTAGATTAATGGAGGCCAGTGCACCTTCTTGACCACTTCCTCCACCTGCGAGGGTGATTTAAGAGTCCTATGGACCCGGACCCCGAGATCCTTCTGCTCTACAACACAGCTAAGATTCCTACCCCATATATTGTACTCCTTCATCCCATTATTCATGCCAAAATGGACCACTACACATTTATCTGCGTTGAGGTCCATCTGCCATTTCTCTGCCCAGTCTTGCACGCCGTCTATGTCCCGCTGCAACTTTAGGCATCCCTCCAGACCATCCACAACACCACCGACCTTTTTATCGTCGGTGAACTTGCTAACCCATCCCTCCACTTCCTCATCCAGGTCATTTATGAAAATGACAAACAGCAGGCATCCCAAAACAGATCCCTGGGGCACTCCACTGGTTACCGCCCTCCATGCAGAACAAGACACATCTACAACCACTCTCTGCCTTCTGCCGGCAAGCCAGTTGTGGATCCACGAGGCCAAAGCCCCTTGGATTCCATGCCCTATCACCTTCTCCAGAAGTCTTGCTTGTGGGACCTTATCAAACGCCTTATTAAAGTCTATGTACACTACGTCCACCACCCTTCCTTCGCCAATGTGTTCAGTCACATTTTCGAAGAACTCAACTAGGCACGTAAAGCATGACCTGCCCTTGACAAAACCATGCTGACTATTTCTATTCAGTCGAAACTTCTCCAAATGATCATATATCTTATCCCTCAGAAGCCTCTTATCAGCTTACCAACCACTGAAGTCAAACTCACCGGTCGGTAATTTCCTGGACTATCCCTGTTCCCTTTCTTAGGAACCACATCCACAATCGTCCAATCCTCCGGAACCTCTCCCGTTTCCATGGGCGACGCAAAGATCATTGCCAGGGGCTCTGCAACCAGTTCCCTCACCTCCCACAATAACCTGGGGTACGTCCCATCCGGTCCCGGCGACTTGTCTACCTTGATAGAATTTAGGAAGTCTAACACGTCCTCTTTCCTAACATCCACATACTCAGTCTTTTCCATATGCCACAAACCTGCAGTGCAATCTCCCAGTTCACTTTCCACTGTGAATACCGAGGCAAAGTACTCGTTAAGCATCTCTGCCATTTCTTCCAGATTCACACAGACTTTCCCCTCTTCACCTTTTATAGGCCCTATCCCTTCTCTTCTCATCCTTTTACTTTTCACATATTTGTAGAAGGCCTTGGGATTCTCCTTAATCTTACCTGCCAAGGCCTTCTCATGACCCCTTCTGGCTCTCCTAATTTCCTTTTTAAGTTTCCTTCTACACACCTTATACTTCTCTAGATCCCTAACATCCCCTAGCTCTCTGAACCTTTTATATACCTTTTTTTCCTTCCTAACTAGGTTCACCACTACCTTCGTGCACCACGGTTACCGCGTCCTACCAGAACCTCCTTGACTCCTCGGAACGTTGTCTTGCAGTGGCCTAGACAAATATTCTTTGAATAACCGCCACTTTCCTTCTGTACTCTTCCCCAAGAACACCTCCTTCCAGTTTATGCGCCCAATTACCTGCCTAATGTTTTCATATTTCCCCTTACTCCAGACATACACCTTCCTAGCCTGCCTGATCCTATATCTTTCCATCGCTACCGTGAAAGAGATAGAATTATGATCTCCATTCCCAAGATGCTTAACTACCGTGAGATCCGACACCTGCCCTGGCTCATTAGCAAGCACCAGGTGAAGTACAGCCTCTCCTCTCGTAGGCTTTTCCACGTACTGTGTCAGGAAACCTTCCTGAACACACCTAACAAACTCCACACCATCCAAACCCCTTACCCTTGGGATATTCCAGTCGATGTTTGGGAAATTGAAATCTCCCATCACGACAACCCTGTTATTTCTACATCTGTTTAGGATCTGTTTCCCTATCTGCACCTCAGGTTCCCTGCCGCTGTTGGGCAGCCTATAGAATACACCCAGCCTTTGCTGTTCCTAACTTCCACCCATAGAGACATCTTTAGTGTCTAAAGATGTGCATGTTAGGTGGATTAGCCATGCTATATTGCTCATTAGTGTCCAAAGATTTGCACATAGGTGGATTGCTCGTGCTGAATCGTGCCTTAGTGTGTAGGTTAGTTGATTAATCATGCTAAATTGCCCCTAGTGTTCAAAGCTGTGTAGATTAGGTGGATTAGCCATGGTTAATCAACCTCTTTGTGTATTTGCAAAGACGTGGAGGTTAGATGATTGGCCATGTTAAATTGCCCTTTTATATCCAAAGGTGTGCAATTTAGATGGACTGGCTGTGCTAAATTGCCCCTTAGTGTCCAAAGATATATTGGTAGGTGGATTGGACGTTGTAAATTGCCCTTAATGTCCATAGATGCATAAGTTAGGTGATTGGCCATTCTCAACTAGCTGTTAGTGTCCAACGATGTGCAGTTTAGGTAATTGTCCATGTTAAATTGTTCCTTAGGGTGAGGGGATTTCCAGAGTCCTCTCCCTACATGAGGTTGTAGGGATAGGACCAAGGTGGGATTGTTATTGTCGATGCAGACTCGATGGGCTGAATGGCCTCCTTCTGCACAAAGGGTCATGAACAAGACCTAGTCCATCACACAAACCAATCTCCCATTCAATGACTCCATCTGTAATTCCCGTTGCCTTGGGGAATACAGACAGCATAATTAAGGACCGCATGTACCCAGGACATTCTCTCTTCCATCAGAATAAAAAAAAAGCAAAATTCTGTGGTGACGCACCAACCAATGTGCTGTAGGAATTCTATATTAAACTGATCTTTCTTTACAACCGAGCTATGACAGTAACAGTATATTCTCCTTTCTATCTACCCTATGAAGACTATGCTTTGTCTGTATAGCATGAAAAAAACACTTTTCACTGTGACCTGAGACACGTGACAATAACAAATCAAATCAGATCAAACCCTTTGAGAATCTTACATATTTCAATGGAATTGTCCTTGTCACTTTTTAATTAGAGCAGCATTTATTCACCCCCTGATCAAGGGAGAAGTTTAACTTCAGTGTAGCCAATTTCTAAATATTTGACTGTATACCCCCAGTGAAGGATATATGTCCGAAGGCATGAAGGCTAATACTGAACGCAATATTTTGGTTTGTTTTATGTTAGTTACAGCCATTGAAATGACCAAATTAATCCAGGGCTTGTGCTTTCATGTTGCTGAACATGATATAATTTCACCAAAGTCCTCTATGAAACTGGGAACGTGATCCTTCTTGCGTACCTGGAGGATTGCAACCAAGTTCCTTTGATCTTAACATTTACAAGATTGACACCATTTTTTTTTCTGTTTCTTTGTATCTTCTGTCTCTGTCTCCTCTCTCTATCTCATCTTTTGGTCTCCTCTCTCTCTCTCTCTTTCTCTCTCTCTCTTTGTGCCTCATCTCTCTCTTTGTCTCCTTTCTGTCTCTCTTTGTCTCTGCTTTCTGTTTTCCTCCTCCCTTGCTTTCACTGTCTCTCTTGCTCTCTGTCTCAGTTGCTCTCGTTCTTAGTTTCATTGTCTCCATCTGTCTCACATTGATTGTGCCTCTGCCATGTTTCCATTTCCATAATTCCGGTCAGGAACTCCAAATTGTTTCATGAAGTCTGCATGGACGATACATTTGGCTTTGGGAAGCATGAGATGCTTCCCTTCAGCTATGATTCAACCGACTCACGAAGGAGCTGGTATCATACAAAGTTTATTTAAAATACAGTTAACACATATAAAAACTGAAAAAAAACAATAATGTTTAACAATTACAATCAAGAAAAAAGTATAATATTGTATGAACTTTAAGATCTAAACGGCACTCGAACAAAATAAATCCCAGAAACCAAACACTTTCCGCAGGTTTAGTGCAGGAAATACTAATGTTCTCATCATATTGGAATTTTCACCTTTGATTTATTGTTGCAGTTCTATAGAGGCTCACACAAATTTGGAGTCAGAAGATCTTCACAATCACAGAGCCTCTTGTCAAATGAACCATCAGGAACAGATTTTGTTCTCCAGTATGGCCAGGCAACTTATTTCTGTCGAACAGCAGAATTTCCAGAAACCAGGGAGATGGAGGGAGAGATGGAGGGAGAGAGGGAGGGGAGCAGGGAGAGACAGAGGGAGAGAGAGAGAGAGAGAGAGAGAACACTACTTTCCAGGTTTACATTCACCTCCTTCAGAATGATCATTGACATTAATCTTTACATGCTTCCTGGGAGTAACTTCCTGACTTTGCCTATCAAGCTTCCCTCTCACAATGCAAGGTCAAAAAGATCACGCAGTAAAATAAAAAGAAAATCCCCATTTAAGCCATTGATGTAGCAATCAAAATAGATGGCCAACAACACTGACAGACAGAAAAAAACAAACTGTTAAGATATGGTCATCAGTAGAATCTTAATTCCAGAATTATTTAAATTGCATTCAAATTCCATCATCTGCCGTGGTAGGAATTGAACCAGGGTCCCCAGAAGTGATGTTGTCTTCTTACTGACATCCCCACACTTGACCTTTGGATATTGTCTTCCAGTTTTCTGTCAGATCAGGGTGAGCATTTGGCATGATGTTAATGATGGCTCTGCCAGTGGGAGGTTAATATTATCGGCAATAGAATGTCTGTCCTTTCAGTGTTCAAGAAGAATGAGGGAAAATGGTATGGCCAATGGAAGGATTTCTTAATTTTTTAAAGTTTTTTGATTAATATCACAAGTAGGTTTACATTGACACTGCAATGAAGTTAGTGTAAAAACCCCATTGTGGCCGTACTCTTGTGTCTGTTCAGGTAGACTGAGGGAGAATTTAGCATCTAATTCATCTAACTGGCAATAATTTTGGACAGTGTGAGGAAACAGGAGCAGCTGTAGAAAATTCATGCAAACATGTGAGCATATGTAGATTCCGTAATCCAAGCTGGGAACAGAAAATGGGTTCAAGACACTTGAGACAACAGTGTCACTGTGCTGCCCCTATTTTACCATAGGGATTTATTTCTCAATTGGTGTCTCTTTTTTTTTTAATTCTGGAATCTCTTTGGTGATTCAATTCCTCTCCTGACTCAATTGCTTAAAGAACTAAGAAAAATATCTAAATGTAGAGGTAACCAAAACATTAAATGTAAAGGTATAAAATAAACATCAGCTTATTCTTCACTTGCTGTCTGAAGCGTGAAAAAGGAAGAATTCATAAGCACTTAGTGTTTTAGCTCCCCCCATGGATTAATGAAATAAAGAATTGGAATCAAGAGAGACTTCAGCACAACTTGCAATTGTTTTCTGAACTGAGTTTGTGTCACAGCATAAATGGCTGTATTTGTGCTGCAGCTCAGGAGCTGCAGCATGAAGCCCAATTCTAGAACAAAACGATCTAACCATATGGCATGATAACCCAAACCATACATCCGGATCCATATAGAATAAAACATTGACATTGACCATAATAGGATGAAATTAGCGGTGATAACAAACAGTAAAATTATTGATTTCCTTCGACTCTCCATCTGTGGATCTCTGGGATTCTCCTCACTGCTGTGAGCGCGGAGTCTCCTGCGGGCTCTGCTGCTCACTAAAATATGTTTGATGGTGAAAGCATTGAACAGCAGCATTAGGATGAATGGGACACAAGGGGTTAGCACTTGGTGAAGGAACTCGATGGTTATCCAAACAGAAGATAATTGGACTTCCAGACTGACATCACAAAACCAGGGGTCGTTCCACAGCCAATACCTACTACTGAGCATAATATACCAGAAAATGTTTTTTAAGCAGCTCAGCACCATCACTGTTCCCAGGACAACAGCTGCCGATTTCTCAGTGCAATATTTATGTTTCAACTTGGAGCAGCAAATGGCCACAAAACGATCAAAGGTGAAAGTGACAGTGAACCAGACAGAACAGTCAGTGGCTGCATAAAGCAGGACGGCGTGGATGTTACACACAGGGATGGACCACAGGAATTCAAACTGATCTCGGTAAACAATGGGAATGTGTCTCAATATCAGGTCGAGGATGATGACCAGCAGATCCCCCACTGACATGGCTGCCAGGTAACGAGTTACACATTTGGACAGACCACAATTTCTTCTCTTCAGGGTCACAATGGTGATTACATTCGCTGTCAGGAAGGGAAGTAAGCAATCACATTGCTATTTTGAATTTTGTTTTATTGATGTTTCCAAAATGTTACAGCATCCTGTGAATATATTGGGAATCAATGAAACTGAGATGCCAGCTGGGACGGTCTGTAATGCGGTGGAATAAATGGGAAAATAATGACAAAAGTGGGATTGAGGAGTAAGGGGAAACAGAAATTGATGATTTAATTTTATTTATTATTGTAACATGTGTTGCTATAGAATGACAAGTACTGTCCATTATGTGCTATTGTTGTGAAGTTAGTGTTCGTAGAATTATAAAATGATTGCAAAAATGCTAAGAGTTACAAAATTGTCTGTTTAAAAGGTGTTTTTTTTAGAACTTAGGTTTCAAAAAGAGATGTATGTGTAAATGCAAGTACAGAAAGAGAGACCTGAAATGAAAAAATGTTTCAGAGGCAAAAAAAAACAACATGGCTGCGTTGGCAACAACCTTTCAGCATTTGAATCATAACATGTTTTGAATTTTAATCAATCAATTTAAAATTGGATTTGAATAGCAGCAGCTATTATCGGATTTGAGTTTGATGCTTTGATAACCTGCAAACCAATCCAGTTGTGGCGGGTTTTGGTAGGTCATTGAGGGCATAAAACCAGCTCCCAGCTCCAGAGAATTCCCAGAAGACTGTCTGTCAATGACTGTAAGAAGTCTAACAACACCAGGTTTATGTCCAACCAATTTAATTGATAATAAACACACAAGCTTTTGAGGTTCTCCTCTTCGTCAGGTGAATGAAGTGTTCTGGTCTCAGACAGCACATATACCAGACCAGAACACCTCATTCACCTGATGAAGAGGAGAACCTCAAAAGCTTGCGAGTTTACTATCAAATAAATTTTGTTCAATTTAAACCTGGTGTTGTTAGACTTCCAACGCCAGCATCTCTATATCATGTCAATGACTGTTGTCAGATCTCAGCGAGAGAGACTTAGACACACACACAGACTGCAACTGTCAGTGTAAAATCAACTTTTATATCTTAAAACAAGACCTCAACTCAAACATAAATGTCCCAACAAGAAGCAAAGAAGACAAAACATATAACAAAGAAAGAAGATCACAGAACATATCACCCAATTCTATTTCATGTGTGATTAAAGATTATATTGTTTGTATTAAATGGTAATAGTAATTACCGAAACAGATTTCCATTAGAGTGGTATTTTATTTAGTTTGTACATGGTTCAGTTAACCTGTTTACTGTTAGTTCGATAAATAACGAGTTACTTGCTTTTTTGGATGGTGGGGAAAGTGAGGTAGTTATTTTGATTTAACCACTAATAGCTGCTGTAGTGCAGATGCCCTGCATCTGTCCCTTCTCATACACTTCTTAGCAGCTGACTAAGTGAGGTAATAATATTTGAGTGGTTGAGTGTTAACTCTCAGAAAAGAGGTCAAGCTTCACTTTGGAATAGATTTGGGAACTCAGATCCAGAAATTTGTATAGTCTTAGGTCTTGAAATAAACTTTAAGTGAAAACTGGAAGATCTGATAAAGGACAAGATGCTGGTTTAATCAACAGTGAAGAAATGGCTCTTAGCATTCCTAAAGCACCTTCGGGGATTGAAAATGCTTCCCAAATTTGCCAAAAAATGTTTAGAAAGACTGAAAGATGTTACACTTGTAGAATTGGGAAACAAGATAAAATTGGGTGTAACCAGACATCTAAGCGAAGTTGAAATTGTGATGGAGATAGCCAAGCACTGAGGAGTATCAAAGAGTCAAGTACCGTGGAGTTACAGAGACATAATGTATATAGAGATTTACAGCTTGGAAACAGACACTTTGGCCCATATTGTTCTTGTCACCTCTTTGTTTTTAACCAGTAAGCTGGCCCCAACTGCCCGCGTTGGGCTCTTATCCCTCTATAGCCATCTTACCCGCGTAAGTGTCTAAATTCTTTTTGAAAGACAAAATTATACCGGACTCGACAACTTCCTCTAGCAGTTTGTTCCCGAAACTCAACATACTCTGTGTGAAAAAAATGCTCCACTGTACCCATTTGTTTCTCTCCCCTCTCATCTTAAACTTATGACCTCTAGCATTCGACACCTCTACCTTTGGGAAAATATATTGACTATCCAGCTGATTTGTGCCCCTCATTATTTTATAGATTCCTATCCGATCAACCCTCAGCCTCCCACACTTCAGAGAAAAAAGTCCTTGCCTTATAACTCAAGTCATCAAGTCCCAATAGCATCCTAGTTATTTTTTCTGCACTTTTTTCAGTTTAATAATACGATTTTTATCATAGGGTGTTCGGAACTATACATAGGATTCCAAGCGTTGCCTTACCAACGTCCTGTACAACTTCAACAAAACATCCAACTACTTTATTCAATGTTCTGTCCAGTAAAACCAAGCATGTTGAATGCCTTCTTAACCACTTTGTGCATCTTTAACTCCACTTCCAAGGAGTTATGAACCTGTACCCTTCGAACTCTACATTCTATAACTCCCCCAGCGCCCTATCATTAATTGAGTAAGTCCTACCGTGGCTTGATTATCAAAATGCATCACCTTGTATTTATCTAAATTAAACTCCATCTGCCAGTCGTCAGCCCATTGGCCCAGTTGATCAAGATCACACTGCAATCCTTGATATCCTTCTTCACTGTCCACACTGGTACCAATCTTGATGTCATCTGCAAGTTTATAAACCATGTCTCCTAATTTATCATTGAAATCATTACTATAAATGACAGATAACAGCAGATCCAACACCAATCCCTGTGGCACACAGCGGGTCACAGGCTGTGAATAAATCTGATTCATACCAATTCCAAGGCTGGAGGATTGTGTGGTAAAAGTTGCACAAGCTACTTATAACACAACACTGAACACTCTGCGCAGTAACTGGGAAATACCTTTGTCAGGAACAACAGCAAAATGACTTTCTTCCTCTGCAACCCCAAATGGGATATACCAATTTCAAAAAAAAACCTTTTGGGGTGAAAAATGCCAATAAAAGCATATGAATAGAGTTGTTGCAGGATTGACTAATTATGCACTCTGTGTAAATGTTTAGTGATCTTTAGCCATTCATGGAAAGATCACATGGAGCACTGATAAAACTGTTTGAGAGACTATGGAAGGCGAAGTTGGTCATAAACTTAACAAAAACAAAATTTTGTGAAGTCAGAAGTAACAATCTAATGCACAACATCAGATAGAGGCGGGTGACACTAAGAAATGTGAAGATAAAGGTCAAGACCACCATCGAAGAAGGAAGTGGAAGAAAGATTTCTTGGGATCCAATGATTTCTACAGAAAAAAAAGTACCATCTTTAGTAGGTTTCCGGCTTGTTAGAAAAGAACAGAATATTTTGTTGGTCAGAATCATGCCAGGAAGCTATTGAGAATTTGAAAGCAGTGTGAACAACAAAATTTGAAACACTTTAAAGTCACCATCTCCTCCAGTGGTGTAGATGTTGGAACTGTGTTGTTACAGGAGGATTAATGTGGAACTGAAAGGCTGATCGGTTGATTTTCAAAAAAAAAGTGACAACCAGCCGACAAAATATTCCACAAGTGAAAAGGAAATTATTGAGTTTAGTAATGACCTTACAATTTAATGTTTACAATTCAAACAATGTAATAAATTCAATTATGTATATTGATCACAAACTTTTGACAATTCCTTAAGTAATCAAAGAAAAAAAAACACCAGACTATTGCATTGGAAATGTTAAAAGCATTTAACTTACAGATTGTACATGTTGTGGGTCACAAAAACGTTATTGAGACCTGGCTTGACCTGGACCATTATATATAATCATCCAAGTCAAGCTCTCTCAAGATTTTTCGAGAGTATCCTAGTGCTTCGCATCATTAGTGTGTGCTTTACCTGGACCATTTGATGGGCAACACAACAACTCAGTGAATATCGCTGTGCTGTGCAGATAAATGGATTTGGGCCTGTGTCTTGGGAGTTTGCACATTCTCCCTGTGCTTGCATGGGTTTTCTCCAGGTGCTCTGGTTTCTTCCCATATCCCAAAGATGTGCTCTTAGGCCGATTGGCAGAACAAATTCTCCCTAAATTGTTTCAAATGTAGTTCTAATGCTTAGATCTATAAACATTGACAGGGATTTCAGGGATCATGGGTAGAAGTGGGAATATCGGGGTGGTAGCATGGGCTCGTTGGGCTGATGGGCCTGTTTCCCATGCTGTTTTGTTCTTTGTTCTTTGTTCTAAGTTTATAGGAGAGAAAGAAATGAAGACATATTTTTCAGATGAGGATTTTTTTTCTTAATTTGAAGAGAGTGTTTATAAAATCATATAAAAAATTCAAAAAATGCTATGAGTTTCCCTCCATACCCATCTCATCCATGTAACTGCCTAAATGCTTTTAAAAGTACAAAAGTGGCTCCGTCCCTATTACTGCCTATAGCAGTTCATATTAGTCACCCACCACCCTCAGAATTAAACAATTGCCCCTTTTGGCCCATTTGTATCTTCCTCTCTCATCTTTAATCTATGCCCCTCAGTTAAGGGTGTTAGATCATCCCTCAGCCTCCTCGCTCCAAGGGAAAGAAGTCCCAGTCTATCCAGCTTTTCCTCATAACTCAATCGATCAGTAGCTTCCTAATAAATAGATTCTGTGTTCTTTTATTGTATATTATTCTTTCGATAATAGGGTGACCAGAACTGTACTCAGTATTTATCGGCAGGATTTAAACTAATATGGAGCGGGAGGAGCGGATGAGACCGATGTCTCGGTAGAGAGCGAGATGGGAGGTAAAGTAAGCTTGGAAGAGAAGAGATGCATCAGGGAGAAGGAGGTTCCGAGTGGTCTTGGAGGTCTGGAGTGTGTCAATGCAAGGAGCGTAACGGGAAAAACGGATGAACTTAGGGCCTTAATGTTTGCGAGGAACTTGGATGTGGTTGCAGTGACAGAGACGTGGCCAAAGGAAGGGGACCAGTGGCAACTGAACATTCCTGGGTATTAGTGTTTCAGGCATGACAGAGGGAGGTCCAGAAGAGGTGGGGGACTGGCATTGTTAGTTAAGGAGAGCATCACGGTGGTGCAGAAGGAGGACAATACAGAGGAGTTAGGAGTGGAGTCGCTGTGGGTGGAGTTGAGGAATAAAAAGGGGGCAATTACTATGCTAGGGGTGTATTATAGGCCACCCAACAGCCCACGGGCAGTTGAAGAAGGCATATGTAAAGACATTTTGGATAGGTGCAGAAAGAACAGAGTCGTTATAGAGGGAGATTTTAATCTCCCTAGGGGGGATTGGAAAGTACTTAGAGCAGGGGGCTTGGATGGGCAGGAATTTGTAAAATGTGTACTGGAAGGATCGTTGCAACAGTATGTGGCTAGCCGGACTAGAGAAGGGGCTATATTGCATGTAGCTCTGAGTAATGAGCCAGGGCAGGTGTATGATGTTGTGGTGGGGGAACTTGTGGCTAACAGTGACCACAATTCTGTCTACTTTAGGATACAGATGGAAAAGGATGCTTGTTGCCCTAGGGGCAGGGTGCTGAATTGGGGGAAGGCTAACTACGGTCGAATTAGGTAGGAACTTAGGGAAACTGATTGGGAACGGTTGTTTGAGGGTAAGTCCACACTAGGCATGTGGGACTCTTTCAAGGGAATACTGAATATGTTGCAAGATAAATATGTGCCGACCAAGAGGAAAGATGGGAAAGATAGGATAAGAGAGCCGTGGATTACTAGCGATATTGAGGACTTTGTTAGGAAGAAAAGTGAAGCGTATGATAGGTCGAAGCAGCTGGGAACCGGGACAGTATTGAAGGAATACAGTGAGAGTAGGAGGGAGCTCAAACAGTGAGTTAGTAGGGCAAAAAGTGGGCATGAAATGATTTTGGCTGATAGGATTAAGGAAAACCCAAAGTCTTTTTACTCCGATGTTAGGAATGAAAGGGTGGTTAGAGGAAAAATCGGACATCTTAGGGACAGAGGAGGGGAACTGTGCTTAGAGCCTGAGGGAATGGCGGAGATCCTGAATGAATACTTTGGGTTATAGATAGATTATAGAACATTCCAGCGCAGTACAGGGCCTTCGGCCCTCGATGTTGCGCCAGCCAGTGGACCCTCTAACCTAAACTATTCCAATATCATCCATATGCCTATCCACCGACCATTTGAATGACCCCAAAGAAGGCGAGTCCACAACTGTTGCAGGCAGGGCATTCCACGCCCTCACCACCCTCTGTGTAAAGAACCTGCCTCTGACATCCGCCCTATGTTGTGTCGGTATTCACGAAGGAGAGGGGCTTGTTGACAGCTCCTGTCTCTGAGGGAGCTGTGGACCACTTGAGGGAAATATCCATACCGAGGGAGGAAGTGTTAGAGCTTCTAGGTAGCATTAAACCTGATAAATCTCTAGGGCCTGATGGCATTTATCCCAGACTGCTTAGAGAGGTGTGAGGTGAAATTGCTGGGCCTCTTACGCAAATCTTTGTCTCTTCCTTGGACACAGGTGAGGTCCCAGAGGACTGGAGAATAGCTAATGTTGTACCGTTGTTAAAAAGGATGGTAGGTATAACCCCGGAAATTATAGGCCGGTGAGTTTGACGTCAGTGGGAGGGAAGCTGTTGGAGGGGATTCTTAGAGATAGGATGTATAGGCACTTAGAGCATTGCAATCTGATTAAGGATACACAGCATGGATTTGTTAAGGGGAGGTCGTGCCTCACAAATCTTGTAGAATTTTTTGAGGAGGTGACGAAAACGGTGGACAAAGGGCGAGCCGTTGATGTTGTCTATATGCATTTCAGTAAGGCATTTGACAAAGTCCCTCATAGGAGGTTAGTCGAGAAGATCAAGGCAAATGGGATACAAGGACAGGTAGGTAGATGGAGAAGCAACTGGCTTGGTAATAGGAGACAGAGAGTAATAGCGGAAGGGTGTTTCTCTAGCTGGAGGTCGGTCACTAGTGGTGTGCCGCAGGGCTCGATACTGGGTACACTCTTCTATTTGTAATATATATATAAATGACTTGGAAGAGGGAGTAAGTGGAGTGATCAGCAAGTTTGCAGATGATACAAAGATGGCTGGACTTGCGGATAGTGAGGAGCATTGTCAGGCGATGCAGCAGGACATAGATAGGCTGGTAGCTTGGGCAGACAGATGGCAGATAGAATTCAATCCTGATAAATGTGAGGTGATGCATTTCGGGAGAAAGAATGTAGTGGGGAGATATATGATAAAGGGTAGACCTATTAAGAGTATAGAAACCCAGAGGGACCTGGGGGTACAGGTGAACAAGTCTCTGAAGGTGGCAGAGCAAGTGGAGAAGGTTGTGAAGAAAGCATATAGTATGCCAGCCTTTATAGGAAGGAGTATAGAGTACAACAGCTGGCCTTTAATGTTGCAGTTGTATAAATTGCTGGTTAGACCTCATTTGGAATACTATGTCCAGTTCTGGTCGCCTTACTACCGGAAGGACGTAGAGACTCTGGAAAGAGTGCAGAGGAGGTTTACCAAAATGCTGTCTGGTATGGAAAGTCTGAGCTACGAGGAGAGTTTAGGCAAATTTGGACTGTTTTCCATAGAAAAACGTAGACTTAGAGGAGACCTGACAGAGGTGTACAAGATTTTGAAGGGGATAGATTGAGTAAACAGGGCTAAGTTTTTTCCTAGGATGGACTCAAATAGCATGAGGGGTCACGGGCTTAGGGTGAGGGGGTAAGGTATAACTTGGACGCTGGAGGGAGTTTTTTCACACAGAGGGTGGTGTGGGTATGGAATGCGTTGCCAAGTAAAGTGGTGCAGGCAGGCACTCTGGAGCTATTTGAGAAATAATTAGATGGGCACATGAACAGAATGGGAATGGAGGGGTATAGAAAACTGATTTAAAATAGGGATCATGAGCCTTGGGAGTCCCTGGGAAGTGTATTAATAGATGATGATATTGATGTACTTGTTTTTATCCTACAGGTTCTTTGGTCCACCTTGTTGTCTAACAAGGGGCATACACGCGATGGGTCGTGAGAGGACTTCTCTTGGATCTTTTTCGAGAGTATCCAACTGCTTCATGTCGTTAGTGTATGCTTGACCTGGACCATCTGATTTGCAACACGACAGCGCAGTGACTATCGCTGTGCTGTGCAGATAAATGGATTTGGGCCTGTGTCTGTGGGAGTTTGTGCATTCTCCCCGTGCTTGCGTGGGTTTTCTGCAGGAGCTCCGGTTTGCTCCCACGTCCCAAAGATGTGCCCTTCGGCTAATTGGCAAAACAAATTCTCCGTAATTGTCTGCACAACAACGTTCCGGTGAGACAAGGAGGTATTGGTCGGTCGAGGGAACTGTGGTGCACGAAGGCTGTGGTGAACATAGTCAGGAAGAAAAGAAAGGTGTATAAAAGGTTCAGAGAGCTAGGAGATGTTGGGGTCTAGAGAAGTATAAGGCTTAAAGAAGAGAGCATAAAAAGGAAATTAGGAAAGGGGTCATGAGAAGGCCTTGGCTGGTAGGATTAATGAGAATCCCAAGGCCTTCTACAAATATGTAAAAAGTAAAAGGATGAAAAGAGAAGGGATAGGACCTATAAAAGGTGAAGGGGGAAAAGTCTGTATGGAACCAGAAGAAATGGCAGAGGTGCTTAATGAGTACTTTGCCTCAGTATTCACGTTGGAAAGTGATCTGGGAGGTTGCACTACAAGTTTGCGGCAGACTGAAAAGATTGAGTATGTCGATATTAAGGAAGCGGATGTATTAGAACTTTTACATGCTATCAAGATAGACAAGTCTCCGGGACCAGATGGGAAGTACCCCAGGTTTTGTGGGAGGTGAGGGATGTCATCGCAGAGCCCCTGGTGATGATCTTTGCGTCGTCGATGGAGATGGAAGAGGTTCCGGAGGATTGGAGGATTGTGGATGTGGTCCCTATTTTCAAGAAAGGGAACAGGGATAGTCCAGGAAATTACCGACCAGTGAGTCTGACCTCAGTCGTTGGTAAGCTGATGGAGAGGTTTCTGAGGGACAAGATTTATGAGCATTTGGAGAAGATTAGGTTGCTTAGAAATAGTCAGCATCGTTTTGTAAAAGGCAGGACATGCCTTACAAGCTTAATTGAGTTCTTCGAAAATGTGACTGAACACATTGACGAAGGAAATGCAGTAGACGTGGTGTACATGGACTTCAGCAAGGCATTTGACAAGGTCCCCCATGCAAGACTTCTTGAGAAGGTAATAGGATCCAAGGGGTTTTGGCCTTGTGGATCCAGAACTGGCTTGCCTGCAGAAGGCAGAGTGTGGTTGTGGATGGCTCTTTTTCTGCATGGAGGTCGGTCACCAGTGGAGTGCCCCAGGGATCTGTTCTAGGACCCTTGCTGTTTGTCATTTTCATAAATGACCTGGATGAGGAAGTAGAAGGATGGGTGAGTAAGTTCGCTGATGACACGAAGGTTGGTGGTGTTGTGGATGGTCTGGAAGGATGTCAAAAGTTGCAGCAGGACATCGACAGGATGCAAGACTGGGCGGAGATGTGGCAGATGGACTTCAACGCGGATAAATGTATTGTGGTCCATTTTGGCAGATCCAACGGGATGAATGAGTACACTATCAAAGGTCTTAGCTGTGTGGAAGAGCAGAGGGATCTTGGGGTCCGGGTCCATAAGACTCTCAAATCGGCCTCCCAGGTGGAGGATGTGGTTAAGAAAGCTTACGGTGTACTGGCCTTCATTCATCGAGGGATTGAGTTCAGGAGTCAGGAGGTAATGCTGCAGCTTTATAGGACCCTTGTCAGACCACACTTGGAGTACTGTGCGCAGTTCTGGTCGCCTCACTATAGGAAGGACGTGGAAGCTATTGAAAGGGTGCAGAGGAGATTTACAAGGATGTTGCCTGGATTGGGAGGCATGCCTTATGAAGACAGGTTGAGGGAGCTGGGACTGTTCTCCCTGGAGAGACGAAGGTTGAGAGGCGACCTGATAGAGGTTTACAAGATGTTGAGAGGATTAGATAGGGTGGACTCTCAGAGACTATTTCCCAGGGCTGAAATGGTCGCGACGAGAGGGCACAGATTTAAGGTGCAGGGAAGCAAGTACAGAGGGGATGCTAGGGGAAAGTTTTTCACTCAGAGGGTGGTGAGTGAATGGAATCGGCTGCCGTCGGTTGTGGTCGAGGCGAACTCTCTGGGGTCTTTTAAAAGACTTCTGGATGAGTATATGGGATCCAATGGGATTGGGGGTTATAGATAGGTCTATGGCTGGGTAGTTTTGATGTGTTTGGCACAACTTGTGGGCCGAAGGGCCTGTTTGTGCTGTAGTGTTCTATGTTCTATGTCTCAAATTTGGTTTTTAATCCATAGATCTATAAACATTGACAGGGATCGCGTGTAGAAGTAGGAACATTGAGGTGGCGGCGCGGGCTCGTTGGGCCAAAGCGCCTGTTTGCCATGCTGTTTTGTTCTTTGTTCTTTGTTCTATTCCAAGTGTGGCCTAACCAATGCTTTGTGCAAGTTCAACAGGATGTCCCAACTCAATGTTCTCACCAATGAAACAAGGCACGCCGAATGACATAACATTTCAACATTTCAGTGAATAACTTCTTCATCACTCTAGCCACCTGTGACTCTACTTTCAAAGTGTTATGTTTTGTCCCACTAGATCTAATTGTTCTATAACTCTCACCAATGCCCTATCAAAATGTCCTGATTTGATCTGCCAAAATGCATCATCTCACATTGATCCAAAATAAACGCCATCTGCAATTCATCAATCCATTGCCCCAATAGACCAAGATCCTGTTCCAATCCGAGATAATGTTCTTCTCTGTCCACATGCCACCGTTCTTGATCTCATCTGCAAGCTTCCTTAACCATGCCGAATAAATCCTCATCCAAATTATTGATACAAATAACAGTCGTCCCAGCACCGATCACTGAAGCACATCACTGGTCACAGGCCACCAGTTTGAAAAGCCACATCCTGGCCAACACACCCTCAATCCTGTGATATTTAAGAAGCTACCATGTGGTATCTTGTCAAAGGCATTGTGAAAACCTAATGTCAACTGCACTACCGTCACCTACTTGCTTGGTTAACCTTCAAAACGGTGGGAGCAGAAACTTTTGAATATTTTTGAAAGGGTTGGAAAGATTATAAAAGGTTGACAGGAATGTGGGTTTACAATCAGATTAGCCATGAATAGCAGAGCAGACGTGACGTGCAGAAATAGTGCAGAAAGATGGCCCTTGGGCCATTGAGTCTGCACTGAACACAAACCCACCCAACCCTATCTCTATATCCCTACATATTATACCCACTAATCCCTCTAACCTCTGCTATCCTAGACACTAAGGGGCAATTTCTTAGCATTGCCAATCAACCTAACCTGCACATCTTTGGACTGTGGGAGTAAAGCGGAGTACTCGGATGAAACCCATGCAGACATGAGGAGAATGTGCAAACTCCACACAGACGGTGTGGAGTAAATGTTAACTATATGTTAATATATGTGACAGTAATAAATCAAATTAACTAGAATCACAGTTTTTTTTTTGTTTAACCAATTTCCCTGTACTGGTTACCAAATCATCTGACAGTGGAAACATTATTGGTGCAATTATCCAGCTGTCCTCATCTGGAGACCACATAATCCCGCTTGAGGTCAATAGACTTTTTCATGATCCACGTCCCATCCATTACTGTCATAGCCAGGGTGTAGTAAAGTATCAGCTTAATGTGAGGTAAGTCCATTCAAAAGTCTGACGGAACAGGGAAGAAGCTGTTCTTGACAGTAGCATTATGTTCTGCATTATCTCCTTTTTTTCTCTGTGGACAGCATGTTTTGTCTATATAGCGCACAAGACAAAATATTTTTCACTATAAAATCATAGAATCCAATAGTGCAGAAAGATGGCCCTTGGGCCATTGAGTCTGCACTGAACACAATCCCACCCAACCTTATCTTGAGTCGCCTGGTACGCAACCTCTTTTGTAACTTTTGTAACTTTTTCCTGAAGGAAGAAGGTGGACGAGAGATTGCTGAGGATACAAGGAGACCTTGATAATGCTGGCTACTTTGTTGTGGCAGGGGAAGTGTAGACAGAGTCAATGGATGGAAGGCTGGTTTGCATGATTGATTGGGCTACATTCATCATACTTTGTAGTTTCTTGTGGTCCTGGACAGACAGGAGCCATACCAGAAAAAATGTGATACACTGGAAAAAAAATACTTTCAGTGGTGCATCTGTAAAAGTTGGTGAGAGCTGACGTGATTTTTTTTTAGTCTTCTGAGAAATAGAGGCTTTCTTAAATACTGTGTAATCATGTGATGACCAGGACAGGTTGTTAGTGGTCTGGACATCTGAAAATTTGAAGTTCTCGAACCTGTTTACTTTGTCCCCATTGATGAAGTTGCACATTACAGGAAGGACATAGAGATTTTGGACTGCGTGCAGAAGATATCTATCAGGATGCTGCCTGGATTAGACAGTCTAAGCTATAAGGAGAGGCTGGAGAACCTAGGGTTGTTTTCTCTGGAATGGCAGAGTCTGAGGGGAGATCTGATTGAAGCCCATAAATATATGAAAGCAGAGATAGGGTTGAGAGTCAGAATCCTTTTCCCAGAATTGAAATGACTATCCTAAAACCCCTCTCATGCAGGAAGAGGCTATTCATCCAATTAAACCTGCACCAACAACAATGGAGGGTGTAATCAGTGTGGACCAGCTTCGGGTACAGGAATGGAGTAAATGGACAGGAAACAGAGATTAAATGTGAAATGGAAGTCAATGAATTTCATGTTCCCAAACCTGAAAGAAGAAGAATACAATAAAACATAGATGATAAGTAGACGGGGAAAGGCTTTGTGGAGTCAGGAGATGAGTTACGTGCTGCAGTGTTCTTCAGTTGAGTTTATGGTTAAAGAGCTTGGTCCTGGTGAATTCTCTTTGCACTGCCTCCAAAGCTTACTCTTCCTTCAGGTAGTGTGGTGAACAACTTCACACACAATAACCGAAGTGTAGACGAACCAGTGTTTTATATGGCTGCATTGGATATGCAGAGTGTAGTCAGTTCAAGGTCAAAGGGTTAATGGAGGGTATAATCAGTATGGACCAGCTTTACATACAGGAAATGAAGCAAATGGAAAGGGAGCGGAGATTTAGAGTGAAACTGAAGCCAATGGATTCCACATTCCCAAAACTGAAATAAGAAAAAGAGTAATACAATGAAACATATATAAGTAGAATAAGTGGAAATAAAGACTTACCAGGGACACCAACAATAGCCAGGATTGGATAGTAAAACCCTTGAATAATCCAGAGCACAATTTGGATGCGAATCATTAAGGGTAATGAACCAAACCAATCTTGAGATAAATAAAACAGACCCAGAGCTAAATTCCTGTTCAGTTTTGGAACATTCCAATCCATTGTTCCCATTTTCTGATCCATTATTGGAACATTTTGGTTCAAAGTTTCCAAATTCTGAGCCATGGTTGGAAGTTTCCAATCCAATGTTCTCAGATTCTGATCTCTCCTCTCCCTCCACAGCCACTGATCTTTGTTAGTCTCGTAGTTATATCTCCCGTGAATCAATAGGACAACACATTGAACAGAATCTCTTATTAATAGAAGTGGGAACCTCCACCTCCAAGCCCCAGGCACACTCATTGAATCCATGGAGACTCACATCAATTACAGTCACTAAACAAACAACCTCACTTAACCCTGTTCAATCTAACACTTCTTATATCACAATGGAATAGAACATGAACCCAGCCTGGATAATCATGGAATTTCACTGACAGCAGGACAGGTGGAAAAGTGGAGACAGTGGCCATAAACTTTCAATCTTCGGATTTCTTTCAAAATTCATTTTATAGGATATGGGTATCGCTGAATAACCCCTGCATTTATTGTGCACTTCTAGCTGTCCTAAGAATTTGGTGGTGAGCTCCCTCTTTAAACCATGGTAGCCTGTCCAGCGGATACAACCACAGCGCTGTTAGGGAGGGCATTTCAGGATTGGAAACCAATGACAGCGAAGGAACAGACAATATATTTCCAAGTCAGGATAATGCGTGACTTGCCAACTGTAGTAGTGTGGCCATTAAGGGGGGCATTTCCTTTGGGTCATGTGCTCGATCTTGATCCTATGGCACATTGAGGTGGGGTGCTGAGCAAATCGACTGCGAGGGCGCACATTCCAAGCCAGGGGAGGATTGGTAGTTGGAGCCAGGCAGGAGAATTGTACAGTTTCAGAGTTATTCTGCCTGACCATTTGATCAATATAGTTATTTGTTTATTGTCAATATAGCTTTTTCTCTGAAGCTTGATTGGGCAGCCCTCAACACTGGCACCAACAAAAAGAACATCCAAAACACAGGTCACAGTGAAGGTGAAGAGACTGGAGCATCAAAAATAAAAACAAAACAAGGTTGAAGTGCACATTTGTTCAGCAAATGAGAACAATTCAATCCTGAAGTGGAACTAAGGTATTGAAGATTTGCATTACTTCTTTTCAGAATCCCTACACATACAGAAGGAGGACATTTGTTTCACTGAACAAGAACAATCCTAATCATTTGCCATAATAGTCTCATTGTAAGTAGGGGGCAACTTAGCATGGCCAATCCAACAAACTGCAAATATTATGTCACAAAGCAGCAATTTATCTTGGTCAATCCACATCTTTGTAGTGTGTGAGGAAACCCATGCAGACAAGGTGAAAATGTGCAAACTCCACACAGAAAACCATTGAAACTCTCCAGAAAGGAAGAAGGCTTTTTGGCCCTTCATGTCTGCATTGTCTGTCTGATAGAACATTTCACGCAGATCCTATCCCCATCTTACCCATGTAAATGTCTAAACGTTCTTTTTAAGACAAAATTGTTCCGCCTCTACTACTACTTCTGACAGCTTGGTCCAGGCACACTCTACCCTCTTTGTGAAACAAATTGTCCTCTGGACACTTTAGTATCTCTCCCCTCTCACGTTAAACGTATCACTCTAGTTTTCGACTCATCCACTTTTGGCTGATCGAAGCCCCTCATTATAGAACTGTATGAAAACCTCATCCCCCCCTCAGCCTTCTACACTAAAGAGAAGATAATAGAGTCCGTCCAGCTCCTCTTTGTAATTCAAACCATTAAGTTCTGGTAGAATCCTAGTAAATCCCTTCTGCACTTTTTCTGGTTTAATAATGTCCTTTCTATAATAGGATGACAAGATGTGTATGCAGTATTCCAAATGTGGCCTTAACAGTATGTCCCAACTCATGTATTCACTGTCCTGACCAACGAAACCAACTATGATGATTGACTTCTTCACCACTCTGTCCACCTGTGATTCCATTTTCAAAGAGCGATAAACATGTACCCCTAGATCTCTTTGTTCTATAACTCTCTTAATTAACTGAGTAAGTCCTGTTCTGGTTCAATGTTCCAAAACACATCACCTCACATATATCTAAATTAAACTTCACCTGTCATTCGTCAGCCCACTGGCCCAATTGATGAAAAACCCATAGGAATCGGAGACAACTGCCTTCTCTATTCACAACATCACCAACCTTTGTGTCATCCACAAACTTACTAACAATGCCTCCTATATTCTCATCCAAGTCATTAACATAGGTGACAAATAACATTGGACCAGCACTGTTCCTTGAGGCACACTACTAGTCACAGGCCTCTAGTTTGAAAAGCAACACTGTACAACCATTCTCTCAAGAAGCAAGTTTTGAGTGCATTTAGGTACCTCACCCTGGATTCCGTGAGATTTAACCTTATGCAAAAACTTACCACTCAGCACCTTGTCAAAAGTGCCTTGCTAAAATCCATGTAGACAACATCAACTGCACTGCCCTCATACACTTCCATGGTTACCTTTTCATATTTGTGAGGCATGATTTTCCACGCACAAATCCATGCTGACTGCCCCTAATCAGTCCTTGCATCTTTAAATGCTGCTAGACCTTATCTCTCAAAATACCTTCCAACAAGTTACCCACTACTGGCCTGTAATTCTCAGTCTTTTCCATGCAGCCCTTTTTAAACAGAGGTGCAACATTTGCCACTCACCAATTTCAGGCACCGAACCTGCAACTATTGATGATTCAAATATCTCGGCGAGGGGACCCGCAATTTCATCCCTCACCTCCCACAATGTCCTGGGATACACTTCACCCCAGGAATGTATTTACATGGATGTACTCTAAGACATCAAGCACCTCTTAATCTGTAATATGTACATTCCTCAAGGCATCACTCGGTCAGAGCTTCACGATCACTCATTGCGTCAGACAGTCTCATTCAGCCGATCTGTCCGTCAATTTGACGTTACTCAGTTAGACCCCTCATTTGGTCCACTGGTCTGTGGAGACTTTGTTCTCTTATTCTGCCTTGGCCGCTGTATCGATCTGTGAGCCTCCTTCGGTCAGTTGGTCGGTCGAACTGAATCAATCTGTCCATTGGTCAGTCAACCTTCCTCAGTGGGTTGGATTGTTGTCTTCGCTCAATTATTTCATCAGTTAGCCTGGCTCACTTAGTCACTCAGCCATCCTCACTCAGTCAGCCAACTTCACTTGCTCGCTCGGTCAATCAATCTTGCTCACTCAGTCAGTTGGCTTGACTCAGATGGTTGGCCAGTCAGCCTTGCACTCTCGGTTGTAAAGTGACATAGACAGCGATCGCGGGTAGAGGTGGGAACATCGGGGTGGCGGCATGGGCTCATTGGGCCAAAGGTCCTGTTTCCTGTGCTGTTTTGTTCTTTGCTGTTTGTACTTTGTCCTTTGACATCTACTCATATTTATTTGTCCATCGTATGAGGGTTGAAGCACACGGTGCAGCAGGCAACACCCGCATCGCTAGGAATGCTTTGAAATTCGTTTCATTCTGGTGCTGCACATTCAGAACATCTTGTTTCAAGCCATTGGGCAGGATTTGATGGCCTGGCTCATCATGAAATGTTTAATCCTGTCTGAGGCCAATGGATCATCTCTCTCTGATTCCCAAAACGAGCGGGACAGCAAAATTCTGGCCCGTAACCTTTGGAGAATAAGACTCTGCCACAGACTAATTCTGTTAATGCTGGGCCGTATTCTCCCTGAATCTCACAATCTAGCCAGCCAAATTTCCCCTGTCAATCTGGCCAGGTAGCCTGATGGCTCCTGGTCTGCAGAGTGAAATTTGTAAGTCAGCGTAATTAATGAGGGTAGGGTGGGACGGGTGTGTGAGGGCGTGAGGGTTGAAATGACTTTGAACATAGAACATAGAACATTACAGCACAGAACAGGCCCTTAGGCCCTCAATGTTGCGCCGACCAATTGAGAAAAAGCAATGACCCTCTAACCTAAACCATTCCCTTTTGATCCATAAACCTATCCACAGACCACTTAAACACCCCCACACTTGGCGCATCTACAACTGCTGCAGGCAGGGCATTCCATACCCTTACCACCCTCTGGGTAAAGAACCTACCTCTGACATCCGTCCTATAACTACCACCCATTAATTTAAAGCTATGTCCCCTCTTGCTCGCTTTCTCCATCCGAGGACTTTGACGTACATCTTACTGCTATTTAAAAGACAGGAGCAAACCCTCACACTGGTAATCATAGCAGTTGGGAGACGGGCAAAGATAAGATGCATTGAACTCAGGCAAGATTTTAAGGTGGGATTTTCCAAAGTTGGGGCAAGCGTGGCTGGAAAATCCTGCATTGAGTGCCAGGAAAACAGGTGATGTCAAAAATCTGATTAATCTGTGGTCCCTGAAACGTGGAAAGAATAACCTTCCACTTTCCTTCAGTTGTTGTCTCCTTCATTACAAAGGACCGATGTGTTAGCATAATGGTTAGCACATGCTGCCTCACAGAGCCAAGGACCTGCATTCGATTCTGCCATTAGATGGCTGTCTGCAGCATCTGCATGTTTTCTGCATGTCTGCTTGCTATTCCTCTGGGTGCTCTGGTTTTCTACCAGTGATGTGCAAATCATATGGATTGGCCATGATAAATTGTCCCTTTGTATCTCAAAATATGTAGCTTCGGTGGTTTGGCCAAGCTTAATAGTCCCTTAGTATCCCAAGATGTGCAGTTTTGGTTGATTGGCCTTGCTAAAATCTTAATGCCTCAAGGTACGTAGGTTAGGTGGATCGAAATATTGAAACAGGAGGAGCCTATTTTGCCCTTTGAGCCTGTTCTGCCGTTAATTACAATCATGGCTTATTGTTCTAATAAATTGCCTAATCCTCCCCAGAACCTTTGATCCCCTTTGCCCCAAGTGCTATATCTTGCTGCTTCTCGAATGCATTCAATGTTTCGACATCAATCGCCTTCCCGTGGTAATGAATTTCACAGGCTTTGGGCGAGAAATATTACCTCACCTCTGTCCTAAATGCTGTACCCTGACTCCTCCGACTGGTATCGCCTGTAAACTTTGAGATACTATATTTTGTTCCATCATTTAAAACATTAATAAATAATGTGAATATCTGGATTCCCATCACTGATCCCTTTGGCACCCTATGAATAATGAGTTGCCAATTAAAAATACTTTTTTTTGGTAGTATCCATTTTCCTCAATGCCACATGTTTTGATTTTGCAGGATAATCTCTTATACGGGACTTCTTAAACACTTTCAGAAAGTTGCAATGTACCACCTTAACTGACACCCCCCACCTCCTCCCCACCCCGCCATCTTTACTCATTACATCTTCAAAGAATTTGAAAAGATTTGGCAAACATAAATCCATGCTGACTGTCTGATCCTGTCACTACTTTCGAAATGTTTTATTGCCAATTAACACAACTATATTTATCACATGGTCAGACAGCTGAACTCTGCAACTGCACACCGCACCTTCTAGGGTCCAACTGCGAATGTTCCCCTGGCTCGGTATCTGCACCCTCACATAGAACATAGAACATAGAACACTACAACACAAACAGGCCATTCGGCCCACAAGTTGTGCCAATCATATCAGTACCTAACAAGCCATAGAACTATCTGTAACTCCCAATCCCATTGAATCCATGTACTCATTCACAAGTCTCTTAAAAGAACGCAGCGAGTTCGCCTCTGCCACCACCAATGGCAACCAATTCCATTCACTCACCACCGTCTGAGTTAAAAGGTACCTCTAACATCACCTCTGTACTTGCCCCCAACACCTTAAACCTGTGTCCTCTCGTAGCAATCATTTCAACCTTGGGAAATAGGCTCCAAGAATCCACTCTATCTAATCCTCTCAACGTCTTATAAACCTCTATAGGTTGCCTCTCAACTGCCAATCTTCCTATCTCCATTTTCCCATCTCAAGGCTCAATGGGTCAACATAGAACATAGAACAATATAGCACAAACAGGCCTTTCGGCCCACGAGTTGCGCCGATCACATATACCAATCCACAGACCTATCTATCAACCCCATCCTATTCGTTTCCATATATTCATCCAGAAGTCTTTTAAAAGACCCCAGTAAGGTTGCCTCAACAACCTCGGACTGCAGACGGATCCATTCACTCACCACCCTCTGAGTGAAAAACCTTCCCCTAACATCTCCATTGTATATGCTTCCCTGCCCCGTAAACCTGTGTCCTTACGTAGTGACCATTTCAGCTTGGGGAAATAGTCTCTGAGAGTTCACCCAATCTATTCCTCTCAACATTTTATAGACCTCTATCAGGTCGCCTCTCAACCTACATCTCTCTGGTGAGAAGAGCCCCAGCTCCCTCAACGTATCTTCATAAGGCCTGCCTCCCAATCCAGGCAGCATCCTTGTAAATCTCCTCTGCACTCTCTCAATAGCCTCTGCATCCTTCCTATAGTGAGGCAACCAGAACTGCGCACAATTCTCTAAGTGGGGTCTGACAAGAGTCTTATAGAGCTGCATCATTACCTCCTGACTCCTGAACTCTATTCCTCAATTAATAAAGGCCAGTACACCATACGCCTTCTTGACCACTTCCTCCACCTGCGAGGCCGATTTAAGAGTCCTATGGACCCGGACCCCGAGATCCTTCTGCTCTACAGCACAGCTAAGACTCCTACCCCTTATATTGTACTCCTTCATCCCATTATTCCTGCCAAAATGGACCACTGCACATTTATCTGCGTTGAAGTCCATCTGCCACTTCTCCGCCCAATCTTGCATCCTGTCTATGTCCCGCTGCAACGTTTGGCATCCCTCCAGACCATTCTCAACACCACTGACCTTTGTATCGTCGGCGAACTTGCTAACCCATCCCTCTACTTCCTCATCCAGGTCATTTATGGAAATGGCAAACAGCAGGGGTCCCAGAACAGATCCTTGGGGCACTCCATTGGTTACCGACCTCCATGCAGAACAAGACCCACTCACAACCACTCTCTGCCTTCTGCTGGCAAACCAGTTCTGGATCCACGAGGCCAAAGCCCCTTGGATCCCATGCCCTGTCACCTTCTCCAGAAGCCTTGCATGGTGGACCTTATCAAATGCCTTGCTAAAGTCCATGTACGCTACGTCCACTGCCCTTCCTTTGTCAATGTGTTCAGTCACATTTTCGAAGACCTCAACTAGGCACGTAAGGCATGACATGTCCTTGACAAAACCATGCTGATTATTTCTAATCAGTCCAAACTTCTCCAAATATTCATGTATCTTATACCTCAGAAGCCTCTCCATCAGCTTACCAACCTCTGAAGTCAGACTCACCGGTCGGAAATTTCCTGGACTATCCCTATTCCCTTTCTTAAAGATAGGAACCACATCCGCAATCCTCCAATCCTCCAGAACTTCTCCCGTTCCATGGACGACGCATATATCATCACCAGGGTCTCTGCAACCACTTCTCTCACCTCCCACAATAACCTGGGGTACATCCCATCCGGTCCCGGCGACTTGTCCATTTTGATAGACTTTAATAGGTCTAACACATCCTCTCTCCTAACATCCACATATTCAACATTTTCCATATGCCTCAAACCTGCAATGCACTCTCCCCTCTCAAGGCTGGGGTCCATGGGAAATTCTCCCTTAAAGAGGCCATACTACTGCAGTTGGCAAACCTTCCTGACTTGGAAATATATTGGTTGTTCCTTCGCTGTCAACGGGCCCAAATTCTCTCTAAGAGCGCTGTGATTGAGCCCGCTGGACAGGCTGCAATGCTTCAAAATGGGAGCTCACCACCACCTCCTTAAGGACAGCTAGGTATGCACAATAAATGCTGGGACTAGGCAGCAATGCCCACATTCCATAAAACTAATTTCAAAAGAAGTGGGATGACTGAAAGCCAATGTCTCCACTTGTACTTCTCTCAGTGAACTCCACCATTATCCTGGCTATGTAAATGTTCCGTCCCATTGTGATACGAAAAGTGTTTATTTGAAAAACACTTTGGGGTTGAGTGAAAAAGTTGTTTGTTTAGCGACTGTAATTGATGTGAGTCTCTATAGATCCAGCGAGTGTCACTGGAGGCTTTTCCCTCTTCTATTCATAAGGGATTGCATTCAGTGTGCTGTCCCATTGAGTCAGCGGGAGCAACAATTCCGGCACTAACAGAGAGGGAGATGGCGAGGATAGATCAGAATCTGGCAGCAATGAATTGCGATTTCCCAATAATGGATCAGAACGTAGGAACGACGGATTGGAATGTTATAACACTGTACAGGAATTTTGCTCAGGGTCTGTTTTTCATTTCTAAAGATTGGTTTGGTACGTTACTGTTAACAAGTCGCATCCGTTTTGCCCTCTGGTTTATTCAAGGGGTTTTCTACCCAATCTTGGCTATTGTTGGTGTCCCTGGTAAGTCTCTGTGTCCACTTATTTTATTTTCATCTATATTGTGTTGTATTACTCACCATCATATGCCAGTTTTGTGAACATAGCGTCTATTGACTTCAGTTTCACACTTAATCTCTGTTCCCTGTCTGTTTACTCTTTCCTATACCTGAAGCTGGCCCAGACTGATTACACGCTCTATTAACATACATATTCCATGCATCCATCTAAAACATTAGTTAGGTCCCATTTCGTATATTGTGTGCAATGCTGTTCACCACACTACCTGAAGAAGAGTAACTTTGGAGACAGTGCAAAGAAGGTTCACCAGGATGCTACCATTAACCAGATACTCAACTGATCTCATCTCATAAACACAGTGGCAACAGGTCAGGGGCGAGGAATACTGTGGTGAATAAGTCATCTCCTGACTCCCCAAAGTGTATCCACCATTACAAGGCACAAGTGTGATGGAATACTCTCCACTTGTCGGATGGCTGCAAATGCACCAAAATTCAAGAAGCTTATCACCATCCAGGACAAAGCAGTCCATTTGACTGGTACCACATGTACAAATATCCACTTCCTCCATCGTCGATGCGCAGTAGCAGCAGATCTACTAGATGCACTGCAACAATTCACCCAAGTTCCTTAGTCAGCACCTTCCAACTCCAAGACCACTTCCACTTAGAAGGACAAGGACAGCAGATACATAGAGTTACCTCTACCCTGCAAGTTCTCCTCCGACCCACTCAACATCCTGACTTGGAAATTTATTGTTGGTTCCTTCACTGTGGTTAGGTCAAAAAACCTGGAACTCCCTCCCTAATAGCATTGTGGGACAACCCACAGCAGACGGATTGCAGCGATTCAAGAAGCTGGCTCACAACTATCTTCTAAAGGGCAACTTTGGATGGGCAATTTAATATGCCTATCACCCAGGAATGCCCAGGTCCAATGAATGAATTTAAAAGTATGTTGCGCGCTCTCAAGGGTGTTGTTTCGGAGGAGAACCTAGATAGTCCAAAGCTGTTTCCAGTGGAAAGGCAGTAGATGAGGGGTGACCTGATAGAGCTCTACAAAATTCTGAGAGGAAAAGACAAGATGAAGAGTCAGAGGCTTTTTTTTTCCCCCGTTGTGGAAGTGCCAATTACGAGGTGGCACAGGTTCAAAGGGGAAAGTTTAAGGGAGATGTACAGGGAGGTTCTTCGTGCAGAGTGTGTTGGGTGCCTCGAACTTGCTGCCAGAGAATGTGGGGAAGAGAGAGATACAGTCGGATAAGGACACCGGTTTTTTTTGTTTAATTTGGACATTATAGAAACATAGGAAAGAAGATAAGAGCTGGAGGAGGCCAATCATCTCTTAGAGCATGCTTTGCCATTTATTACAATCATGACTGATCGCCCAACTCAATAGCTTCATCCTGCCTTCTCCCCATAACCTTTCATTCCCTTCATCCCAAGAACTATATCCAGCTGTTTTTTGAATACATTCAATGTTTTACAATCAACTACTTCCTGCAGCAATGAATTCCATAGGCTCGCCACTGTTTTTGTGAAGAAATGAATCCTCATCTTTGTCCTAAGCAGTCTATCCTGAATCCTCGTCAATGGTACATAAATTATTTAAAAACATTCTTAGGAGCTGGATTTACTCACAATTGAAAAAAAATAGACTTATTAGTGACAGACAGCATTTTATTTTTGTGAAGTGGACGTAGTGCCGCATTAACTTGATGGACTTTTTCGAGGAAGTGAAGAAAGAACAGCACAGGAAACAGGCCATTCGGCGCTACAAGCCCGTTTTAACACTCAGTGAGTGCCTTATTCCAGTCTTTCTTCTATCGACAATGCTTTTGTCCACCTCTATTGGAACTCCACAATAGAGGAGGTGCATATTGAGGGAATTATATGTGCACTAAATTAAGAGAGATCCAATGTAGGGCACAATTTATTGATACCAATCAGCCTAAAAGAAGGCTGATTCTGGAGGTGAGAGGGCATGGGATCCAAGGGGCTTTGGCCGCGTGGATTCAGAACTGGCTTGCCGGCAGAAGGCAGAGAGTGGTTGTGAGTGGTCTTGTGCTGCATGGAGGTTGGTAACCAGTGGAGTGCCCCAGGGATCTGTTCTGGGACCCCTGCTATTTATCATTTTCATAAATGACCTGGATGAGGAAGTGGAGGGATGGGTTAGCAAGTTCGCCGACGATACAAAGGCGGGTGGTGTTGTGGATGGTCTGGAGGGATGCCAAAAGTGGCAGCGGGACATAGACAGGATGCAAGACTGGGCGCAGAAGTGGCAGATGGACTTCAATGCGGATAAATGTGTAGTGGTCCATATTGGCAGGAATAATGGGATGAAGGAGTACAATATAAGGGGTAGGAGTCTTAGCTGTGCTGTAGAGCAGAAGTATCTGGGGGTCCGGGGCAATAGGACTCTTAAGTCGGCCTCGCAGGTGGAGGAAGTGGTCAAGAAGGCGTACGGTGTACTGGCCTTCATTAATTGAGGAATAGAGTTTAGGAGTCAGGAGGTAATGATGCAGCTCTATAAGACTCTTGTCAGACCCCAGTTGGAGTATTGTGCGCAGTTCTGGTTGCCTCATTATAGGAAGGATGTAGAAGCTATTGAGAGAGTTCAGAGGAGATTTACAAGGATGCTGCCTGGATTGGGAGGCAGGCCTTATGAAGATACGTTGAGTGAGCTGGGACTCTTCTCACTGGAGAGACAGAGGTTGAGAGGCGACCTGATAGAGGTTTATAAAATGGTGAGAGGGATAGATAGGGAGGACTCTCAATTACTATTTCCCCGAGGTGAAATGATCACTACGAGAGGACACAGATTTAAGGTGCAGGGAAGCAAATACAAAGGAGATATCAGGGGTAGGTTTTTCACTCAGAGGGTGGTGAGTGAATGGATCCGTCTGCAGTCGGAGGTTGTTGAGGCAAACTCACTGGTGTCTTTTAAGAGATTTCTGGATGAGTATATGAAAAAGACTAGAATAGGGGGTTATAGATAGGTCTGTGGATTGACAGATGTGATCGGCGCAACTCGTGGGCTGAAGGGCCTGTTTGTGCTGTATTGTTCTATGTTCTATGTTCTAAAAAGCACGTTTTTGGGGTGTGGGAGGAAGCTGGAGCACCCGGAGAAAACCCACACAAGCACAGGGAGAATGTGCAAACTCCCACAGACATTGACCCAACCTGGAGATCTGATCCGGATCCCGGTAACCTCACAGCAAACCGTGATAGTCACCGAGCTGCCACGTTGCCCGTCAATTAGTCCAGTTTAAGTGTACGCTAATGGATAACAAGATTAAAGATGAGGGAAAGACAGTGGGTGTTATATACATTGACTTCAGTAAAGGCTTTGATCAGGTACCTCGTGGTAGATTGGTATGAAAGAACCCCTCTACTGCAACACTCTGTCTTTTTATGGCCAAGCCTGTTATGAATCAATTTTGTTATGTCACACGGGATCAGGTGGGACATAACAAAATTGATTCATAACTGGCTTGGCCATAAAAAGACAGAGTGTTGCAGTAGAGGGGTTCTTTTCTGAATAGTGTTACACAGGGGTCAGTCTTGGGAGAGTCCTTGCTCATAAAATATATAAATGATTTGGAAGAAAATGTCTGCTTAGGAAGCTCGCAAAAAGTCCACCAAAAATTGGTGGAGCTGCAGATAGTGAACAGCATTGTCTTTTGACATGATTTGATTGAATTGAATTTATTATTGTTGCTTGTTTTAGCATACAGTGAAAAGTATTGTTCCTTGCGTGCCATACAGGCAAAGCATGCCATTCATAGAGAAGGAAACGAGAGGCTGCATAATGTAGTGTTAGTTACAGTTAGGGTGCAGAGAAAGATCACCTTAATGCAAGCAGATTCATTCAAAGGGTTGATGGCAGCAGGGGAAAACCGGTTCCTGAGTGGATTGCTATGTGAACAAAAACGTTTGTATGTTTTTTCCACCGGAAGGTGGAAGTGAGAATGTGTGGAATACATAGGGTCCTTGATTATGCTGTCTGCTCTTTTCAAAGCAGTGGGAAGCGTTGGCAGAGTCATTGGATAATAGGAGGCTGATTCGGGTGAGGGATTGGGCTTTTTTGCAGTTTCTTGTGGATTTGGGCAGAACAGGAGTCAAAGCACATACAACCAGAAAGCTTGCTGCCTAAAAATTAAGAGTCGTAGCAGACATACTAAATTTCCTTAGCCTTCTTTCTTAACCATTGCGTTGGAATGCAAGGATCAGGTTACTTTGTCTGTGATATGCTACCCATAAGTGCTACATTCATTACCTTCTGCAGTTTCTTGCATTATTGGGCAGAACAGGAGCCATACAAGCTACGATGCAGTCAGAAAGAATGCTTTCTGTGGTGAATCTATTAAAGTTGCTGAAAGTCGCAGCTGTCAGGCGGCACGGTAACACAATGGTTAGCACTGCTACTTCACAGCTCCAAGGACCTGGGTTCGATTCCCGGCTTGGGTAACTGTCTGTGTGGAGTTTGAACATTCTTCTTGTCTCTGCGTGGGTTTCCTCTGCGTTCCTTCCACAGTCCAAAGATGTGCCAGTACGTCAGTTGTCCGTGCTGAAAAATTGCCCCTTAATGTCATGAGATGCATGGATTAGCAAGTAAATATGGAATCGGGATTGTAGTTGGTGCATTCTAAATGGGCCAAATGACCTCTTTCTACACTGGAAGGTTTCTATGATTCTTCTATGACTTGTCAAATATTCTTACTCTTTTGAGAAATTAGATGGATTGGTAAGCTTTCTTAATTGTAGTGAGAGTACAGGGGCACAAGTTGTTGATAATCTGGACAGCAAAAAACCTGAAGCTCTCGATCCACTTTGTCCCCATTGATGTGCACGTTGGCATGTTCTCCTCTATGCTTCGTGAAGTCGATGACAAACTCTTACATTTTGTTGACATTGAGGGAGAGAGAGAGATTTGTTTTGCTGCACCAATTCACCAGATTCACAGAATACAGGGAGATATAGAACTGTTGGAGATTTTCGCAGATAAATAGCAGATAGAGTTTCATCCAGACAAATTTGAGATAACGCGTTTTGGTAGATCGAATATATTTAGGAATTATATGGAATTATAGACTTCAACGCGGATAAATGTGTTGTGGTCCATTTTGGCAGATCCAACGGGATGAATGATTACAATATCAAAGGTAGGAGACTTAGTTGTGTGGAAGAGCAGAGGGATCTTGGGGTCCGGGTCCATAAGACTCTCAAATCGGTCTCCCAGGTGGAGGATGTGGTTAAGAAAGCTTACGGTGTACTGGCCTTCATTCATTGAGGTATTGAGTTCAGGAGTCAGGAGGTAATGCTGCAGCTTTATAGGACCCTTGTCAGACCACACTTGGAGGACTGTGCGCAGTTCAGGTCGCCTCACTATAGAAAGGACGTGGAAGTTATTGAAAGGGTGCAGAGGAGATTTACAAGGATGTTGCCTGGATTGGGAGGCATGCCTTATGAAGACAGGTTGAGGGAGCTGGGACTGTTCTCCCTGGAGAGACGAAGGTTGAGAGGCGACCTGATAGAGGTTTACAAGATGTTGAGAGGAATAGATAGGGTGGACTCGCAGAGACTATTTCCCAGGGCTGAAATGGTCGCGACGAGAGGGCACAGATTTAAGGTGCAGGGAAGCAAGTACAGAGGGGATGCTAGGGGAAAGTTTTTCACTCAGAGGGTGGTGAGTGAATGGAATCGGCTGCCGTCGGTGGTGGTCGAGGCGAACTCTCTGGGGTCTTTTAAAAGACTTCTGGATGAGTATATGGGATCCAATGGGATTAGGGGTTATAGATAGGTCTATGGCTGGGTAGGTTTTGATGTGTTCGGCACAACTTGTGGGCCGAAGGGCGTATTTGTGCTGTGTGGTAGTCCATTTTGGCAAGAATAATGGGATGAAGAAGTACAATATAAAGGGTAGGAGTCTTAGCTGTGTTGTAGACTGGAAAGATCTCGGGATCCGGGTCCTCGCAACTGGAGGTACGGTGCTGGCCTTCATTAATCGAGGAACAGAGTTTAGGAGTCAGGAGGTAATGATGCAGCTCTGTAAGACTCTTGTCAGAACCCAGTTGGAGTATTGTGCGCAGTTCTGGTTGCCTCATTATAGGAAGGATGTCGAAGCTATTGAGAGAGTTCAGAGGAGATTTACAAGGATGCTGCCTGGATTGGGAGGCAGGCCTTATGAAGATAGCTTGAGGGAGCTGGGACTCTTCTGCCGGAGAGAGGTAGGTTGAGAGGCGACCTGATGGAGGTTTATAAAATGTTGAGAGGAATAGATAAGGTGGACTCTCAGAGACTATTTCCCCGAGCTGAAATGGTCACTACGAGAGGACACAGATTTAAGGTGTCGGGAAGCAAATACAAAGGAGATATCAGGGGTAGGTTTTTCACTCAGAGGGTGGTGAGTGAATGGAACCGATTGCTGTCGGAGGTTGTTAAGGCAAACTCACTGGGGTCTTTTAAAAGACTTCTGGATGCGTATATGGAAAATAATAGAATAGGGAGTTATAGATATGTCTGTGGATTGGTAGATGTGATCAGCACAACTCGTGGGCCGAAGGGCCTGTTTGTGCTGTATTGTTCTATGTTCTGTGTTATGTTCTATGCCTTCTTGACTACATTCTCCACCTAATTGACCTGTGTACCCGTGCACCCAGGTGTCTCTGAGTATCAATACTCTATCGGTTTTGCCATTTACTGTATATTTCCCATCTGTGTTTGACCATCCAAAATGCATCACCTCACATTTGTCCAGATTAACCTCAATCCAACAGCTCTCTGCCCAAGAATCCAACCGATCTACATCTGTAGTATCCTCTGATGGTCATTATCGTTATTTGCAATCCACCAACCTTTGTGTCTGTTGTCTGCAAATTTACGAATCAAACCCGTCTCATTTCCCTCATATATAACAGCCAAGATCCCAGCACTGATCCCTGCGGAATGCCATAAGTCACAGCACTCCATTCAGAAATGTATCCTTCCACTGCTATCCTCTCTATTCTCTGAGCCATCCAGTTCTGTATCCACCTTGCCAGCACAAATTTGATCCCATTCAACTTCATCGGAACTTGTCAAATGTTTTATTAAAGTCCACGTGAACAACTTCACGTGCCCTCATAACTAAGAAAAAAATCTTTATTATCATCTCTTTCATTGCGATTACACAATGTGTCTGTTAATCAGAGTCAATTCAAGGCATTCACTCTCGTGACTTGACCTCCCAGTTCCTCTTCTTCAGAGGCCAATTAAGTGTCAATCACATTGCTGTAGCCCTGGGGTTACATTTAGTTGTGACCATGTAAGGGCAACAGATTTCCTTCACTGGGACTTTAGTGAACCTGTGGATTTTTTCTTTTTCTTGTTCCGAAAATTTACAATGGTTTTCTGGTCACCAACAGATTCTGAATTCCAAATATATTTATTCCAATTCCACCATCTTCCGTGATGTGATTGCAACCCGGTTGCCCAGAACGTTAGCTGAGTTTCTGTATTAATATTCCATGATAAAACTACTTGTCCATCACTTTCATATCCTGAGCGTACACACCCTGATTTCTGGAAACATACACACTCTATATTGTATAAGTCTACAGGGCTCCCTGATTGTGGAGCATTAACTCCTTGAATCAGGGAACTCATACTCAAACAAGTCCTCCTGATCATTATCGTTAAAATCATTAAATATTTTTTTTCTCTCTCCCTCTCTCTCTCTCTCTCTCTCGCTTCCTACATCTATATTTATCTCTCTTCCTATATCTAGGAATAAAAGATTGATTCGGGCAAGATTGGGGCCAGTCAGGGTCAGTAGTGGGAAGTTGGGCGTGGAGCCTGAAGAGATAGGAGAGGCATTAAGTAAGTATCTTTCATCTGTATTCACGCAGGAAAATGCAGTCAAGGAGAATTCTGAGATACTGGCTTTTAGACTAGATGGGATTCAGGTACATAAGGAGGAGGTGTTGGCATTTCTTAAAAATATGAAAACAGATAAGTCCACTGGGCCGGATGGGATTTATACTAGGATTCTCTGGGAGGCTAGGGAGGAGGTTGCAGAGCCTTTGGCTTTGATCTTTATTTCACCATTGGCTACAGGTATAGTGCCGTAAGATTGGAGGGTAGCAAATGTTGTCCCTTTGTTCAGAAATAATTTGATTAGGGATAGTCAACACTGTTTTGTGAAGGATAGGTTGTGCCTCACAAAAGTTATTGAGTTCACGGAGAAGGTGAACAAAGACCTGGATAAGGGTGTAGCAGTTGATGTGGTGTATATGGTTTTCTTTAAAGCATTTGATAAAGTTCCCCATGGTAAATACAGAAGCATGGGATTGAGGGCGATTTAGTGGTTTGGATCAGGAATTGGCTAGCTGATAGAAGACAGAGGGTGGTGGTTAATGGGAGATATTCAAGCTGCATTTTTGTTACTAGTGATGTACTGCAGGGATCTGTTTTGGGGCCACTGTTGTTTGTCATTTTCATACATGACCTAGATGAGGGTGTTGAAGGATGGGTTAATAAATTTGCAGATGACACTAAAGTCGGAGGAGTTGTAGACAGGGTGGATGGCTGTTACAGTTTGCAGAGAGACATAGATAAGCTGCAGAGCTGGGCTACGAGGTGACAAATGTAGTTTAATGCAGAAAAATGTTTGGTTATTCTCTTTGGAAGGAGTAACAGGATTACAGAGTATTAGACTAATAGAAAGACTCTTGATAGTGTGGATGGGCAGAGAGATAGACATGTGCATAGATCCCTGAAAGTTCGCACCCAGTTTAATAGGATTGTTAAGAAGGTGTACGGTGTGTTAGCTTTTATTGGTAGAGGGATTGAATTTTGGAGCTGTGAGATCATGTTGCAGTTCTGCAAAACTCTGATGAGTTTTGGAGGATTGTGTACAGTTCTGGTTACCACATTATAAGGAAGATGTGAGGGCATTGGAAAGAGTGCAGAGGAGATTTACCAGGATG